>QODF01000049.1:1922354-1965981 GCA_024372805.1 Oostethus manadensis | reverse complement strand
GTTTTCATTGTCACGACACAAATTTGCGTGTTGATCGCAGAACAGTAAAAAAAACATTCATAGCCTGCGTATGCTCAGCCTTTCAATAAAACATAACAACATAATTACTTGCTTATGTTGCATGGAATACAGAATATTAGGACATGAAACGCCCCCTTTTATGTGGACGCGCCCAGAGCTGGGGGCCGGACTTGACTAATTTAGGGGAGAATCTCCGTCGCGGGACCAATGAAGTCTGATTGTGTCGAGTTGCGCGTTGAGCACAAATCCTGGCTTGCTGAAAGTAAGCCTGGCTCGCTGAAAGTAAGCCTGGCTCGTTGAAAGTAAGCCTGGCTTGCTGATAGTAAGCCTGGCTTACTGAAAGTAAACCTGGCTTGCTGAAAGTAAGTCCGGCTTGCTGAAAGTAAACCTGGCTTGCTGAAAGTAAGCCTGGCTTGCCGAAAGTAAGCCTGGCTTGCCGAAAGTAAGCCTGGCTTGTTGAAAGTAAACCTGGCTTGCTGAAAGTAAGTCTGGCTTGCTGAAAGTAAACCTGGCTTGCTAAAAGTAAGTCTGGCTTGCTGAAAGTAAACCTGGGTTGCTGAAAGTAAACCTGGCTTGCTGAAAGTAAACCTGGCTTGCTGAAAGTAATCCTGGCGTGCTGAAAGTAAGCCTGGCTTACTTTCGCAGACTACCCCCCGGCATGTTGCGGTGCAGCGCCTCCTGCAACCACACCAGGGGTTGCCGTCTGTCTAGACCGAGCTTTGCTGCACAATCGTGAGGCAATGTTGGCGTCTGTGAGTGTGTCTGTTACTTTGTTTGGACTAGAAAGTAGCTTCTTCTCCTCTGTTGAGGTTCTCCATAGCTTTTTCCACGGTTGTTGTGCTTCTCCGTTGGTTTGGGGACTGGAAGAAACGCAGACAAGGGGAGGGAAAAGTGTCGGCCGTCGCTTGAGTGTGCGAGAAGGACGCCGCCTAAAGCGAGCGTTCTGTCGCTCGGACTGCGCCGGTCACCAGAACACTCCCCACACACACGCCGATGCATGGAAGGAGCATATTTTCTATCTCGGATGTGTCTCGCTGCGGCGGCGTTTGTTTAAAAGCCAGGAATGCACAAATCCGAGCATCCAATTGTTGTTACAACTGCAGGTTCTCTGTTATGCAAAAGTGACCTTTGAATGGCATTTGAAGTGTTTTGGAGCACCGGACGGGAGAAAAGCCTTTCACGCTTTCCTCACGGACCTGCTCTGTAGACCACGTGCGACTCCACCGAGGAAAGCTTTGTCCGAAAAGGTTGAGGTTGACATGCACCTTGACAAAGTTCTAACTTTACGTCAGCCGTGTTGGCCGGCTGCTCTTTGCACGTCATTTCTGGTTCTGTTCTTTCCTTTCCGGGAGCGCAGAAAGTTTGAGCAAAGAAGTACCACCACAAAATATGTACTCTCCTTGACCCAAATATGCTGTCCTTCCCTAATGGCTTTTGTTTGCCAAGACACCGGACACTAAACACCTAGTCAGAGAAAAAAGGACAACACCGCCCCTAGTGTTTTGGCGGAGAACTGCACGGCAGGGGCTTATTCCAATTGTTGGCAAATACAATAACACGGCATCTGCTGAAGGCTCTCATTCATCTCACAGGCGCTGAGGGGAACGTGTGTGTGTGTCATGTCCTTCCCGTGAGGGGTCCGAATGGTCAGTCGGTGGGATGCGGTGTTTGCGCCACCGGGGCTGGGCAAGATCAGACTGTGGGGAGCAATTAAAGGTACAGTGTCCTGGATGTTGAACTGGTAAGCGCAGACAAAGAGAGAAGAAATTGCCACCAGTTTTTGGTGGCAATTTCTTCTTCGTATTAAACGCGGCGCTCGGTGAAGCTGGGCTAATCCGGGCCAAGCGGTGCCGAGTGGTTTAACGTAGCTGCCCCCCTCGCCTCTTGACTGGTCTCACTTTCCCTTGAGTGTGATGTAAGCATCGCTCGGTTAAACGCCGCGGCGTGCGCATCAAATACACGCCGTGGGTGCGGGAAATCCGTCCTAGAACAGCCAGTTTGTTCGGACTTTGCCGTTTTCCCTTCCCCTTAGGGACCGTGCAAGTGTTGCTTCTAGTGACCTTCTTAGCTGTCTTGCAAGTGTAAAAAGAAGGCGACCGTAACTGGCAGTAAAAACTCACACGTGGGGAAAGTTGTGGAGCTTTTCAAAACTACAAAAGCGTTTTGGGAGTAAAAGCGCCAAGTTCCCATCTGTGGCGTTAATCGGAAGAAGGAAATATTAAATAATTAATGATGACTCATTTTGGAGTGCATGAGAAAGTGGAAGGGAAACTGCGGCTTTCTTTGAACACGAGCATGCTGCTTTCACAGCAGCAACAGAACCAATGTTGTAATTGCATTATCCAGCCCGAATAGCACAGACTTGACTGCGCCGTACATGCCACCAGCTCAGCATTTGAAAGAGCATGCAGACCCAAATACGGGATTTGGGTCCCCGTGTGGGTTTGTGCTTCTGCCAGTCCTGCACCGGGCGACGAGGAGGGATCTGTGTTTCATTGAATTCAGCCACTTGTCACGGGGCACTCGTGCAGCTTCTAGGCCTGGCTGTGGTTTGTTGTAAATCAGAGTTGAGCCCTTAGACCTGCACTGCACGCACACACACACACACGCACACACACACACACACACACACACAGTGAGTTTTTGGTGCTCACCGTGTCTTGTACGACATCCATTCAAAGTGTGCAATGACACTCTGCAACTTTTCAAATGGTAGGACCTTGAGGGAGCTCCACTTTGCCGTCAGCAAGAAGTTTGTCAGGAGTGGGAACCAGTAACAATGGGAATGGTGTTAATGGGCCCAGACAGTCACGGACTGGCAGCTTTTAGCCACAGAGCAAACGCTGCCGGGGAAGACCGGTGTGCAGATGCAAGGCACCGGTTAAAGATCCTTTACAGAGTCAGATTTGTGTTCTTGAAAATGTTGTCAAGAACTCCCCCGAGTGCTTTTATTGATTGAATTCCGCCCACACGAGCTCCTTTCAGTCCACTTTGCAGCTTCCCTAAACCTACTAGCGCATCCGGAGTACGCATTTCTTTCATCCACAGCATAGAAAGCCACGAAGGAACCTTTGTGCGGGTGGCGGAATCTCATTACTAAGCCGCCTCCCCCCAACCTCGCCCCCGCTAGCTTCCATTCACGCTCTCCATGTACCGATTTGACACGCCCCACGACCCGGTGCAGGTTCGGAGTAAAAAAAGACAAGAAGTACGTTTAATTTTGCACCCGGCCTGTCTTAGCCGTAAACAGACACTCTCACACACAGGACATACGTCCGGCCTTCAAAATAAGACAGCCGTTTGCCACGTGTCGTCTAACTGCGTAGACAAAATAAGGTTGTCATAAAAAGTATCTCCCGTATTTGGTTGGAATTGAAATGGACCGCGTCTTCCTCAATCACGAGCCTGGCTTTGCAGCTTGCTGAAGATTTTGTAGCAAAGCAGAGGCTGACATCCCAGTAGAAAAGTTGGCTCCATCCTTTTCTCAACTACTGTGCAAAATACACGTCATATATATTGCATCCATACTGTACCTGTACTCCTGGCCATTTCCTTCACTAAGCCCAAAGCCGCACACGCTAGGCGGGTAAAAAGTGGTGGAAAAAACTTTTCTAAGAAATGGAATTTGGGATTTCACAGGTTCTTCCAAACCGTCAAGCAAGGAACACAGTAGGGGATTCTCCAAGCTCTCTTCCCGCAAAGTGGAAGCACGGAATAGTCCGAAATGTGGACCTGGTGGACGCATTCAACCTTTTTTGTACTGGCGATTTGCAACTGACAAGACCGAGCCGCAGAGTCCGTTTGCTTGTGTAAAACGTGCCACCACGGCGCGCCTCTTTTCCATTTCTTCCCCGTCTACCTTCACACAGCCCGCCTTTAGCTCTCCTTTCCCGTTTCACACCTCCCCTCATGCAGTGTGGTGCCTGTCTGCTGGCTGTCAGGGTGGGCGGGTTGAGGGGGACCCTTGCCCGCTGGGACCCTGAATGGGGCAAATTGACCATAACAATGCCCCCACTTAGCATGTGGAGCTGGGAGCGGAGAGAGGAGGTGGGAGGGAGGGCCATGATGATTGAGGGCTAGGACAGCCTCGTAGAAGAGGTGGGGCGCCACTTTGAATGGAATGTGTCAAATGGATATCTTTGCAAAGGCAGGATGTTGTTCTCTCCTCCTTGGTGGTGAAGACGTCCCTAATGTTGTGGCCGGCGAGTGCAGGTGGTGGCGTGTGTTTCTCTCACACACGGTTTGGTTTGTGTTTCGCCCAAGGCTATGCTGATGTAGTTGCCATAGCAGCAGGATAAACACTTTTGCTGTGACCCTTAAATCCTTCTCACACACACACACACACACACGGCTCATTCCGGGGTCGTGATGCGTTACACGGTGCCCCGTCAAGGCTGGCGGCTTCAGGTCCGCCAGCCTTGACGGGGCACCACCGCTGTTGTACCACTTACGCTCCTCCACTTCAGAGTACCAGCCGTGATCGGTCAAGGCCACGGGAAGACGGGAAGACGGGGCAGAGTCCAAGGCGAAGGTAGCTGAGGTGATGCATCTCGTCTCCAGCTGATCTTGTTTCCAACACAAGTACGTGCCGAGGTGGCAGTCAGTCCTGGGGGTGGTGTTCCGGAATAACCCGTTTACGTGTGGGAGCAAACCGGGGTATTCCGCTACACGTGGATACCCGGACATCCCGGCCAGAACCGCAACGCAGGTTTGCGCTTTGGTGCTGGTACTGATCCACCCCCAGTACTTGTCTCACTTTCTTCATGAATGGACGGCGAGAAGGTGAAGAAATAGGAGATGGAGCCGCCATTGATTGATTACTCGGTATGGTAGCGGGCTTTTTGGGGCTCGTTCGGCGGTTATCTGCTCCGGCGCGTTTCTGAAATCTGCAGTAAGTCTACAAAGGCTCCCCTCGTTCCCCGCACTAACACGGTGGCGCGCCGCCTTCTCGCTCCAGAAGCGCGGGGTTCGGGTGTCGCCGCGTTTGCAAGAAGTTATTCCTTTGGAATGGAACTTGCACAGAACACACATGAATATTCCTTCTGATTGGGTTACCCCGATAAGCGTATACATGACCCCATACCCGGCTTATAAAAGGATTAGCCCCGGGCTGGTAATCAGGTTTTTCCAAGGTTATTGGTATCCAGAGGTCATATTTCTCCTCTCTTGTTAAAGGGGTACTTTGGATTTATTTGACATGAAGTTGTACGGCATCCCCATCTTTAGTGTAGTCCATCAACAATGCCTGACCCCCCCAGTCCGTCCCACAAGTCCAGTCCATTGTTGTGTATGTGACGGCTGACTGCTGCGACTCTGTGGAACACACACGTAAAGGAGGTGGCCCTCGCCGGGTTCATCACATACACAACAATGGAGTGCAAGTAGCACACGTTAGGACGAAAGAAGAAAAGTCCAGCCCAGCCATTTGTCGGGTCTGATTGCTTTTATTACTCTTTGGAATGTAAATTGTTTCGAGAAGCAGCAGAAATGTGCTACCCGGATCTCACCAAAATCTCACCAGAACTGGACTCATGGGACGAATTGGAGGCTTGGGTCACTATTAATGGGGATGTCATACAACTTCATCCATCCATCCATTTTCTTCCGCTTATCCGGGTCCGGGTCGCGGGGGCAGCAGTCTCAGTAGGGAAGTCCTGACTTCCCGGTCCCCGGCGACCTCTTCCAGCTCCACCGGGAGGACACCGAGGCGTTCCCAGGCCAGCTGTGAGACATAGTCCCTCCAGCGTGTCCCAGGTCTTCCCCGGGGGCCTTCTCCCGACCGGGCGTGCCCGAAACACCTCATACCACTTCAAAATATGCAAACTATCCCTTTAAGAAGAACAGCATCGGGTAGCATGTTATTGTTTGATATACGCATAATTGTAGCTGTTTGAACATTCACAGCAAATTGTAATAATTGTGATTTCAGAAAAAGAGGGTTTGTATGTTCACGGTTCAACGGATCTTTTTGCAGTGCATTTATTGCAAATATTGATCCAAAATCGGTGGAGAGGCCTTGAGAAACGTGGCTAATTGCCAGGTAGCAACAGGTGTGACAATATTCCTAAGGGAACTGCATACGTGGTGGTACCTTCCATGCCGGGGTCAAGCGGGTTTGCACCCACACTGAGGTGCCATTCCAAAACTGGCACGAAGCCCTTCCTTGGGGAAACGGTGCAACATGTCCATTCCCAACATGAAGACAAAGCCAAAAGCGCCTTCAAACACTCACATGTTGTCTGCAAGACGACAAACCTCAGGATGCAGAAATGTGGTTGCAGCGCTTGGTGGACATGCTATAAATAGCGACACTTATCATCTCATTTTGTGCATCCTTCTGCTTTATTTCCCACGCTACGCCGCTACGATGGCGAGATGACTCATCATCTTCGGTCAACTACGTAGGGAAGCGCT
This sequence comes from Oostethus manadensis, assembly GCA_024372805.1. NCBI lineage: Eukaryota > Metazoa > Chordata > Actinopteri > Syngnathiformes > Syngnathidae > Oostethus > Oostethus manadensis. Next base: position 1,959,546 of record QODF01000049.1, on the reverse strand, counting down.
GACGTTCATTCCGAAACCCCCCCCCCCCAACCTCACGCACAGCGGGGTTGTGAAAAGACCACCTCCATCCCTCCTCAGCACAATGGTTCTGTTGTTTTTTATAGCTGATTCATTTCTCAAGGGGGTGGGGGGGTGGGGTGGTCCTACCTGGACTTTTATGGTTACAGAGAAGCAGTTAAAGTAAAACAAGAAGGTTCTCACTGAGAGCACTGTGTGTGTGTGTGTGTGTGTGTGTGTGTGTGTGTGCGTTGCTATCCCGCCAGGCTGTAAGTTGGCGTGCATTCTCGCTTGGCGAATGGTGTCCCATCCAGCTTGTTTTTCATTGACCTGTGGCATTTTCCAAAACTACAATTAAACCCAACCCACACCAGAACTCTGTGAGGGGCCTCGCTGAAAGCGAAAACAAAGCTCAGATGTGGGCGGGGGGTTCCTCAAACGCAGCGTATGCAACCGCTAGCCCGTATTGAGCTACACTGCATCCTTTTTTGCATCAGCAATCAAAAGGGTTCCAAGAAGTCGGTTTCAGTGTGCAGCTTCTGGTGGAAAGAGTTTGGACCTCTGGTGACGCCGCTAACTGTCACGCAAACCCAACCAAGAACTTGCAACATCCATCCTTTGCAAAGCAGGCCCTCGAATGGCCGGCCCGAGTGAACGCCTCACAAGAACCAGTTAACGTGCAGCCTCACTTGGGGTCTCTCTGCCGGGCTCAATCAAAGAAGTGCTGTGCAGGGCGTCTTCTTATCTCCGCCATAAAACCGCCGCTGAGATGAAAGCCTTGCCGCTTGAGCGTCAAGGTTGGATGTCGGGGGTCAAGAGAACCAAAGGAAAGGCGGGTCGCGCTCCGTTGATTAGCGGCGGGATGATGAAGGAGGGAAGGTCAAGGCGGATGGGATGGGAGGAGAGGAGATGAAAGAAGCCAGTGAAGGACAGGCCAAGAGAAGACGGACTGAGTTTAGGGCGGATGTCCGCGGTGGGCCCAGAACAAAACCACCATGCAGTTTTCTGCCATTGGAGATTGTATCAGAGCTGTGGGACATTGCTGAGTAGAGGACAGTCCTTCTGTTGTGATGGAAGCGATTGTCAGCCAGTACTGACACAAGCTGCACTTGAACAAGATCGGGGGAAAAGTTCTGAAACATTTTTGTAGGCGGGCTGGCGTGGCCCAGCGACCGAACAAGCCGTTGTCAGAAAAAGAAGACTTTGAGGGTATCTGCATGGCACATACGCTAGCAAGTCTTCCCAAGTAACAAATCCGAAGCAGTGAAAGCTGTCACGAACAAAAAAGGATTCCTCCACACTCGGAGCGGCCGTAGCCCGCATCCTCACGATCGAGGCCGCTTCCCTGGTATTTGCATGGGAATCTTTTCCACCGCTCGGCGTGACCGGTGGGGCAATCAGAAGGGCTGCAAGTGCGACGCCCGCTGCTTGTGACATTCAGCAAGCAAGCCCGGGCTTCAGCCGTCCCCCTTTCAAGGGTTGCTGGCCCGGAAAGACCAACTGATGCAAGTATTTTAGATTACGAGGGATATCGTGCTTGCATAACGCATAAGCTTGAATAACATGACATATCCAACAAATATATATCATAACATTTGTTTTACCAGGGAAAAAAAACATTATTTTGGTAGTTTAGGGGAAGGGACGTGACCTGGACCTGGAATACTGTCGTTGGATGGGACTCCATTTGCATTCTGGGATGGGGGTAATCCTTGTGAATGTGAAAGTAATTACATTTGGACTTAATTGGATATAACGTGAACTAAAAGCATTTTTAGGTATCAGGCTACTTCCTGGTTTGTATAGCATTTTCTAAAACAACCAAGGGCAGGAGGCTTCCATTAGCTTCCTAGACTGGGATGAATGGTTACAATGTAAACTGGATATCATTACATTAGTTTGCTTTATGTATTTTTGGTTAGCACGGAGAATAGACACCATTTGCATTGTGGGGTGTGGTTAATGGTTTAAAACCAACTGCTCTTCGAAAACTTGCTTGGTGGCTTCCATGTTTTGTTGGTGAGCAGGCTCCTTCCTGGTTCTTGACGTGATAAGTCATGAACAGGACTCCCCATTTGCATTCTGGGCTGGGCGTTCCACCGTGACCTTGTTCAAAGTGTCATGGAATGACGGGAGTAATTGATGTCGTCTTTGAGCTAAACAAAAAAAGCCGAAGGTGATTGGTTGGCAACAAGGAACTTCCACGCTGGCAATGCTGGATCCTCTCCAACCTCATCACCCAGCCCAGGACCCTCTCCTCTGTCATCGCCAAAGATTTTCTCATCCCAAAAAACGGTAGCTCACAAACGCGGTGAGGATGAGTGGGCGTGCACGCCGGCCTGGGTGGCGGAGGACGTGATGTTCATGCATGACCCGTGTTGCACGTCCCAGAGTTTGGCACCGTGCCAGGCATCTTGTCGTGCCGCGGCTGCCGTCAATCCCACGGCGGGGGATGCTGTTCCGGTTCCTGCTGTTGGACGTGACAACGCGGCCACCATCCCTTTCATCCGCCTCTTAGTGATCGTCGTCTGGTCCGCTTGCCGAGTAGACACACTTTTGTCCGGACGTGTCCGTGATCAGCATCTGCGGCGCTGCATGAAAAGTACGGTTGAAGGAATATGCCATTGTTCTACTGTATGCCATTATTATGTACAATCAGAACATCGCCTTGGTTTGACAATATCATTTTGCGTTTCCTGCGTGCGTACCTGCACTTACGTAATTGGAAGTGCTTAGAATAACACGTTTAATTACTGGTCCCAGCACATTTTCAAGCCCTAGTTTCCCCCAACCTGCCCAGTCCTCTTCACGCGGAGCCGTTACCTGCAACAGTCGGCTTCCTGTCACTCGGAAGCGGCCCCGCGTTCCCTTCAGAAGGGGAGCGATGAGCCGGCTGATTGTGGCGAGCATAACCTTTGACTGTTTCCAGTGGCGGTGGTGCATTTTAGCAGGAGCAATGAATGAGGCGGTTGTTGCCCCCAAAGCGTGAAAACAAAACAACTCACATTCAACTTGAAGCTCCAACCAAGCATTCACATCTTCCTCCCTGCGTGCTTCGATAATATTCAACTACCACATTTTCTACTTTGTCATTGGCGACTGCGGAGTGAATGCGCCTTTAATTGCGTTGCGCCCTGAGGGGGGCAAGCCGAGTGGTTATTTACCGCAACGCTTTTCTCTGGTGCACTCGTATTACCAGCAAGCTGCTGTCATACAATTGTATCTTTGCAAAGGCAGTTACCGCTGCTTTTACCGCTACATGTGGCGTTTCTGTTGCCGAATCTTTCATTTTTTTGGCTGGGCCTCATCACCGCATCGACAATCATCTGCGCCATTAAGAAGCCCCAACAAAGTGGCTTTGAAGCTCCCAGCACGGCTTTGGCTGCAATATGGGACGGACTGTAATGGAGGCTCACTCTGTCCTTTTTTGCTTTTTTCTGCAGTATATGTGTGTGTCCATCCATCCCTCCATCCATCCGTTCGTCCGTCCATCCGTCTGTCCATTCGTTCATTCGTCCATCCATCTGTCCGTCCATCCGTCCGTCCATCCATCTAACCATCCATCCATCCGCCCATCCGTCCATTCATCCGTTCGTCCGTCCATCCATCCATCCAACCGTCTGTCCGTCCATTCGTCCGTCCATCCATCCATCCAACCGTCCGTCCGTCCATCCGTCCGTCCGTCCGTCCGTCCATCCATCCGTCCATTCATCCGTCCGTCCATCCATCTAACCATCCGACCACCGTCCGTCCGTCCGTCCATCCATCCGTCCATTCATCCGTCCGTCCATCCATCTAACCATCCGTCCGTTCGTCCATCCATCTGTCTGTCCATCCATCCAACCATATATCCATCTGTCCATCCATCCATCCATGCATCCATCCGTCCGTCCATCCATCTAACCATCCATCCGTCCATTCGTCCATCCATCTGTCCGTCCATCCGTTCGTCCAACCATATATCCATCTGTCCATCCATCCGTCTGTCCATCCGTCCGTCCATCCATCCATCCATCCGTCCGTCCGTCCGTCCGTCCATTCGTCCATCCGTCCGTCCATCCATCCGTCTGACCATCCGTCCGTCCGTCCGTCCATCCGTCCGTCCATCCATCCATCCGCGTGTCCGTCCGTCCATTCATCCGTCCGTCCATCCGTCCATCCATCCATCCATTCGTCCATCCATTTATCCGTCCATCCATCTGTCCATCCATCCGTCCATCCATCCGTCCATCAGTTCGTCCATCCGTCCATCCATCCATCCATCCATCCATCCATTAAGCTGGAGCCTATCCCAGCTGACAAGTACATCACATTCAATCATGACTGCATTGCAGGGGTCACAAAGGCGAACTAACAGGAAGCCATTTTTAGATAAACTACTTTTTTGCTCAACATAAAACTAATAATGAACAAGCTAGAAAAGCTGGTCAGCATGCTTATTATTAATAGGTAAGACCTGCTTATTCTATTAAGTATTAAATGTGTTTCTGATGGTCTGTACACTTAAAAATAAGGTTTCCACTGCTGGTCCAAGGTTGTGGAACACTCCAGTTTCTCTGGTGTTGAGGTGTCTCTTTCATTCCTAATTGCCATTTTCGTAGGAACAAAGGACTTTCTCCAGTTTAGTACTGTTCAACTGATCCACATGAGGGTGTAGTACAACAGTGTGTTCCAAACCCTGCTTTTAAGCAGACAGAGGAGGTAGGAAGTACTGTAGGAACTAGCCACGGCTTGATCCACCTCCATTTCTGCAGAACTTTAAATTGTTGACCCATTCTGTGGTCCCTAAAACAGGCCTTTTTGTATAATTATTTACATTATTACATCATTTGCAGTTTTTTTTAACCTCTGGCATTTCATCACTTACCTTTTGTACCATTTCAGGAAATTCATTGGACTTGAAACGATTTGAATTTCAATAAATAACTAGAAAAATTGGGGTGTTTGACCGCTCGTGTATGTCAAAACTGTATGCTGAAATTGTGCCTCATTTGGTGTACATTTCACATTTAGCGCACAATATGGCACATATTTTTTATCACAGAACGTCTCTGTGTTAGCGTGGAAACCGGAACAGGAAATAGTTGTCCTCCTGCTCTGTCACAAATGTATGACATCATCAGCTGTTGGACTGTGTAGTTCTTTGCTAAATAACACAGTTATGCCACAAGTCTGCTTTTTTTGTTAACCCTAACAATTATTCATGTTGTTAAAATTAATTATTCTATTTTCTTTAAAAAAAATGTGAAAAGAAGTTATTATTGGGTTTGGTAAAATAAGCGTCTCGTGAGTCAAAGACGGGTGTAGGTTCATATTCTTGTTTCCTCCTGCCTTGATTGGCATTCAGTTTGAAAGCCAATAAAAAAGTGATGGGTTTTGTCCTTCGCACCGAGCACTGAAATTGCTGAATTTGATATTTAATAATGCTGCTCGTTGAAGAAAAAACAGTCTTTGCAGCACCGACACATCCACAGCGAAGCCCTATCTGGAGCTTCCTTATCTGTCCTCCTTGCTCGTTATTTGTCATCCACTAATTCCCAACAAAGGGGGAAGCTAATTATGCTCTCCGTATCCCTCGACCGCTTGTGTTTTAGGAATCGCTCGCTCGGCATTTCTTATTGTCAAGTTTGTTCGCCTGCAAAGATAAGGAATAATTAGCAGGATGGTAGTCGAACGCCGAAAACGGAGGCTTTTTTTGTGTTCTACATCAATATCTTTGTCTGGAAGGCAGAGAGTTTGCCTCCGATAATCCGCTTTTTCTGCTCCTGAGATGAGTTGAACTCTCCCGAGGCCGGCAAAAGTGCCAAATGGAGTGCATAGGCAAGAAAAACTGTTAGTTGTGTCAAACGGGCGCCTCACAAGGACAATATTGGAAGACAAAAATAGTGACTAGTATCCACCAACACAAATCCCGCAAGACAAAAGATTATGTAAGTAACTCGACGTACTTCTTTATTTACTCAACTGCAGAAAAGGGCAGCTGTCCCTTTCAGGGACATTAGCAGGCAAGCTAGAGGGGCCCGCCCCATGTGTACGCCCACTGCTTCTCAGAGGACAGCTCTGCGGGGCAAAGGTAGGCTAAAGGAATGCTACCCCTGTGCCAACTGTCTGCCAGTCCGCTGGACCAGGAGACCCTCCCAATGCACTACGGTGGGTCGGCCTGTCACGTTAACCGCTACATCGACTAATCCAAGTCTGGCATTTTGCATGTGCGTGCGTGTCTGTTTTACTCCGCCTCCTCCTGCTTGACTCTTCTCTGTTGGTTGTGAATTGAGGCCCGGCGTCTAGTGGAGCAGAGGCCTCACGTGAGCACGACCGGCTTCACAAATGCTGGTAAACGTGTACTGCACGGGCCGAGGACAGAACCCTTCCTTTTGTGTTGCAGATCAAGAAAGATGCTGATCCACTCGTGTTGAGCGAGATAGTAATCCGCCGCTTCCCTTAAGTGGGGTGTAGTCGTCCCTCCTGCCCCAACTGGAGGGGGGTTTCCGATCCAGCCGTCGTATGGTACTGTCAGAATGTGGCGGCTCGTTAGTGAGCATTGATCCATCGGGAGGTCACCCCGGGTGCCTCGTGATCCGCGGCCGAGTCAAGGACGGACGAGCCGTTAGCGCATCGACGTTTCCTCCGAGGAGCTGATATCCATTTAGACTTCAGGCTTAGGAGTGATGTAGCGAAACTGCAGAACACGCTCTGTGTTTGGGTGAACCAGTTCTTCTGTGTCTGGCTGCACGTGCACACGCACACACGCACACACACACGCACACACACACGCAGGGGAGTTATAGAAATAGCGCGCTTTGTGTGCATAAACACAATGCGAGCCGCTTGAAACCCATCTGCTGCTTTTTCGACTCCTTTCTCATCCTCCCGAGGCAGCTGCCGTCGTCGGCGTGATTATCAGGAGAGCGATATCGATTTAGTCGCAGGCGAAATATTGCGGTCGGTGTATGCGGCGGGACGTTTTGTTGTTGTTGTCAGGCGTGTCTTTAGCTTTGCTGTAGAAAAAAAGCTCAGGGCGCCGCAATGCTCATTTTTTATTTATTTTCTTTCGGCTCAGCGAGATTCTCCTCCAAGGCGCAACCCCAAGGAGCCCGGGAATAATCCCCCGCATCACATTCCCGCTCTCATTAATGCGCCCGATGATGCTTTTGGCGGCGGCGGGCCTGTAGTCGTGGGTCAAGAAGCGGCCGCTCGCGTTGAGTCATTTGCGCTTCAGGTCATCCTGTCGGCTGCGTTGAAAAAAACAACCTTCGAGGTCTCAGCCGCGTTCAGGAACAGATTCTAATCTTCTTCTTGACCTCGCGTTCTGTGCAGTATCCTNTACTCCAGGGTGCTGGAGAGAAGGGTACGACCGTTAGTCGAACCTCGGTTAGAGGAGCTGCAATGTGGTTTTCGTCCCGGTCGCGGAACACTGGACCAGCTCTACACCCTTGCAAGGGTACTCGAGGGTATGTGGGAGTTTGCCCAACCAGTCTACATGTGCTTTGTGGACCTGGAAAAGGCATTCGACCGTGTCCCTCGTGGTGTCCTGTGGGGGGTGCTCCGGGAGTACGGGATTGATGGTCCGCTTCTACGTGCCATTCGGTCCTTGTACAATCGAAGCAGGAGCCTGGTTCGCATTGCCAGCAGTAAGTCGAGCTTGTTTCCGGTGAACGTTGGCCTCCGCCAAGGCTGCCCTTTGTCACCGATTCTGTTCATAATCTTCATGGACAGAATTTCTAGGCGCAGTCAAGGTGTTGAGGGAGTCCAGCTTGGTGACCTTAGGATCTCGTCTCTGCTATTTGCAGACGATGTGGTCCTTATGGCCTCATCAGGCTGTGACCTTCAGCGTTTACTGGAGCGGTTTGCAGCTGAGTGTGAAGCTTCTGGGATGAGACTCAGCACCTCCAAATCCGAGGCCATGGTTCTCAGTCGGAAACGGGTGGACTGTACCCTCCGGGTTGGGAGTGAGGTCTTGCCTCAGGTGGAGGAGTTCAAGTATCTCGGGTTCTTGTTCACGAGTGAGGGAAGGTTGGAGCGTGAGATCGACAGACGGATCGGTGCAGCATCTGCCGTAATGCGGTCGCTGTACCGGACCGTCGTGGTGAAGAGAGAGCTGAGCCGGAAGGCAAGGCTCTCTGTTTACCGATCGATCTACGTTCCCACCCTCACCTATGGTCATGAGTTATGGGTCATGACCGAAAGAACAAGATGGCGGATACAAGCGTCGGAAATGAGTTTCCTTCGTAGGGTGGCTGGACTCACCCTAAGAGATAGGGTGAGGAGCTCGGCCATCCGGGAGGAGCTCAGAGTAGAGCCGCCGCTCCTTCACATGGAGAGGAGCCAGTTGAGGTGGCTCGGGCTTCTAGTCCGGATGCCTCCCTGGTGAGGTGTTTCGGGCATGCCCGGTCGGGAGAAGGCCCAGGGAAGACCTAGGACACGCTGGAGGGACTATGTCTCACAGCTGGCCTGGGAACGCCTCGGTGTCCTCTCGGTGGAGCTGGAAGAGGTCGCCGGGGACCGGGAAGTCTGGACTTCCCTACTGAAGCTGCTGCCCCCGCGACCCGGACCCGGATAAGCGGTGGAAAATGGATGGCTAAAAATATCTTGCATATGCAGTTGGAGTTGCATGAGCGACTTCATCTTCCTTAATCACCAGCACACACGTAACAGTTTGTTGGGGATTTTGTAGCAATGTGTGCACCCCGTTACAATTTCTCAATTATTGGGCAGAATTGATGCATTGCATCAGTAAATGTAAGTTTTTTTCAAATGTAAGGTTCAACTAACTGAGCTTTCATTCTCAAACCAAAAATCGCACATACTCTGCAGGGAAAAACATTTCAAGGGAAAAAAAAAGCAGCACCCACTGGATCTTGTGATCAGACCCTCCTAAAAATTGGTTCTGGGCCGTTTTGTCTGCATTGGATCTCTAATGGTGCTTATATTTGCTTTCAAACTACGGGACACTTATTGTGATGCATATGATCTCAACAGAGTGAGAGCTTGGAATTGGCCTTTAAATGGCGAGAGGGTTCTTTCTCTCACAGAAGTAGTAGAGGGGGCTGGATTTTGGGTCTTTTATGGGTCTTCGCTCTGCAGCCCAGTCTGCTAAAAACATTGTGAGCCATCCGTGTGATAAGAGCATTGCAGCAGTCAAGGCCCCAGAATGCAGACCATCACAGTATCATGAAATGTTTCATCGCCAGGCGCAACGCAACACAAACGGCTTGTTGGTGTAGGAAGGTGCGCCATCACGCGGTGAAGCTGACACGCCGTTGTGCTTTCTTTTTATTTCATCAGCGTCGGCCTTTTTGACAATACTCCATTGCTTCCTATCACCAGGGGATCTGCCCGATATAGAAACGAGATCCCATCCTCTTAATTCAATCCCACTTCTTTATTTCCTCAGCTTCAGGATGGAAAGATAAAGCAGTCTCTGGAAGCCGTAACACAGGATGAGGATTGGACGGCTTAGGATCCGCTTCTCTGTTGTGTCTATCGCTGCTGCTTGGCTCGTCCGTCTCTCTTGTGCTGCACGGTGGATGTAAAACCTTAACGTTATATTAATAACGTGAAACATTATAAAAATGTTGCGTGCCATACAAATGTAAACCACTGCAGTTACTAAAAGGAGGAAACAATCAAACACCCAGGCTTAACCTGGAAGAAGGCGTCACGTGCCACAGTTGTCTCACTGTTTGATCACTTTAACGCTCACGCAAGCGTAAAAAGAAATTAGCCACTGTCTGATTGCTTTGCCGTCGTCCCGTGTTTATCCCGTTTAATTGGTTGCAGGCGGGAATTTCTGCAAAGTAGGATTCCATCCTAATAAATGGAACAGTTGCATAATTAGAGCATAAAAACCCGTTTCGGACCGCTTTTGACCTGCAATGAGCCCTGTAGTCACCCCTTTAGTCCCAGTTCAACTTGTGTTGGTCATCATCATCAGGAGTAGCGAGACACCTTAACTCACCGTCGGCATTGTTGTTGTATCTCGAACATAACGGGGCTCAACGGCCCCAACCATCAACCATCTCCACTATGACATTTGTCACTCGATGGCTGGGATAGGCTCCAGCGTACCCGCGACCCTACTGAGGATAAGCGGGCGTAGAGGATAAACGAATGAATGAACACTTCCGCTAAACCGCGGGTCTTCCGGGTCTGTGCAGGAACACTTTTGAAAGCGGGCCCCTGAGTGGCAGGTTCCGCTGCATCAAGGACTGGGCTGAACTGATGTAGTGCATCAGGAAATGTGCAAAACTATTCACTAACCCAAAAATGACACTCCACCCTACCAGGTAAAAGTAGGTGTCCAAAATGCATAGCAATATTTTTGCACTAAAAATAGGTCGTAGGTCGTAGTCAAAACCCAGCTTACTTGGACTGGAACGTCAGGTCCAGTGGCCAGCAAGCGTAACGGCGCTGCCGGCGTACGTACTGTACTACACTTTGCTGCGTGTCAAAGGTAAGAAACTTTAGAATGTTACCTCAATATACATTCTATTTCAGGTTTTATTATTACATTACATTTGTATTGCAATACTCGTTATTTATACAGTATTATATGTGGTTTTTTGTTTCCATTGCGTGAGGGGGTCTTCCGGCTCAGTGGAACAAATTAGCCAATTTTCATGGAAAATGTTCGGGTTACAGAAAAATTCGGTTTACAAAAATCCTTTTGGAAGGAATGAATTTTGTATCCCGGGGTTCCACTGTATTTATTTCACAGTCAGACTGAATAAGTATTTGGCTAGGAAGTTACTGAATCAGTTTGAAGTATTGTTCGGATTGAACCAATATTGTCCTTGAATCGAATCTGCAAGCGCGAATGGTGAATCGTTATTAAAAGGAATTGTTCGACTCCTACCCGTTTTTGTTATAGCTAGTGACTTTTTGCCGCCCTGTGGGACCTTCCTACATGATTTTGCTTCAAACGTAGGGTGAGGTTGGTTCTCCAGTTCTATGCCACCATGGAAATTTGTGCAAGAGCAGTTTTGCACTTTATTTCAGGCTTTAATGAAAAATACTGACACATGGCCAACATTACTCCTACTCCTTGCTACTTTTAACACATTAGCAGACCCTGTTACGAGGTTGTGAGCGCGACCCGGTCACTGCCAGGTGGACATCCTGATGCGCAGTCTGGAATCGACTGCTTGTATCAGCGTGGCAATCTTAGAGATTTTAGATGCGGGCCAATATAGTCCGTAGAGCAGTGTGTAATAACACTCAACACAACTAAAATAAAGCAAAACTCTTCTTCTCAGACCATCAACGTCCGTTTGAAGGCTGCATTTGGTTAAAACCAGCACCGGGCTACTGAAGAACTCCCGGTGCTGTCTTGACAGTAAATGACGCACCTCCAGAGCATTGAAGTGTCAGACAGGCTCTGCTGCCCGCTGACCCAAAGAAAACCACAGGCTGTCAGAAACACTTACCCGGGTTGTTTCAATGGAGCCGGCTCAGAAGGTGAAGAAAGCCTCCCAGTGAAAGTCTCGGGTCAGTGTGAGTGAATGAGCGCTAATGGGCTTCTTGTAATACAGCAAGTGTGGAGTATGTGGCCCAGCCAGAGGAGCCATGTGCATCTCCACGGGGTGTGTTTGCACAAGTAGTGGAGCTTTTTGACAAGAACCAAAGCTCAGTGTTTGGCTCTGCGGGAGTTTCACTGCACACAGCACAGTCCGGCTGACCTGGAGGTGCTCCAGAAAGCTTTTCTTTTCCTGTGGCTGTCGGCTCGGCCACAAAAGGCGCCTCCAAGATATTTGTTTTTTCCGTTGTTGCACGAGAAGAGTCTGTGGAGGAATGCGGCTTGATTCGTGCCAAGGATGAAAAAAAAGAAATGACCGTCGAGTGAAAGCCTGATGTGGGCCAGTGGAAGTTTGGCCTGAGTGAGGAAGAGGAGTAGGAGTTGATTGCCGCCTGCCACGGACCAGCGGGATTGAATTTGGAGTGTCGTGAGCTGGAGTGGAATGCTGCAGATTGTTGCAGGCCACACCTGAGATGTTATTGCTCTGACCGGAAGTATTGGTTAGTTAGTATGTGTGGGGGAGGCTCTGTTTTAGGGTGTGGTCACACGTTTTCACGTTTGGCTTGCTTAAAAGGAGCTACACTATGTTGTGTTACGGTTCCTGCAATCATCCCTACCCTGTGTGCACCAAACAGTCTCCAATGTGGTATTCTATACGCTTTTCTTAAAATCTAGGACGGTAAAAAAAGAAGAATATAAAAACAACCTACGTAGCAGACAGCTTTTTGTTTTGCAATATTTCAGTTACGTCACGAAAGCTGTTCAATCAAGTCCCTACTTGATGCATGTATGCGTATAAGTCCCTACTTGATGCGTGTATGCGTATAAGTCCCTACTTTATGCATGTATGCGTATAAGTCCCTACTTGATGCGTGTATGCGTATAAGTCCCTACTTGATGCGTGTATGCGTATAAGTCCCTACTTTATGCGTGTATGCGTATAAGTCCCTACTTGATGCGTGTATGCGTATAAGTCCCTACTTGATGCGTGTATGCGTATAAGTCCCTACTTGATGCGTGTATGCTTATAAGTCCTTACACTCGACACTAAGGTCTCCCTCGCTGAAGCTAACTTGGTACATTTGGCCGCATGCTTTCAGTTGTGTGTCACACAGAACCTTTAAAGTGGGTTTTTTGTACAAACCAACAAAGCGCCTCGGTGCCACGTCATTTGGATACGATAGCTCTCGTGTCTTTGCCATGCAATTTTTGGAAGATGAAAAAGAACATTCATCAATGTTTCATCTTTGGAAGATAGAACACCCACGTTGAAGGATCCCTTTATACTCCTTAATGACACAAAAAGCACCTCCTGGAGATGTGAGAAGACAGTCAAATGAGGTGGCGCCAGGCTGGAGAAAATAAGAGCAACGGGGAAGACGAATCTCCTCTCGTTTGCATTTTTTAAAGAATGTTTTTTGGGGGGGTTGCAAATTGTTATCCCCGTGTTGCTCTAACAATTAACATCCTGCAGCCAGCGGCACGCTTTCTGGAGTCGGAGTGCTCTTGAAGCCCTTGGCTGCTGTGATGGGAGGCTGGCATCAAGCGGCATGAAGTCCAGAGCTCGGAGCCTAGACCATTTAGTTAATTAATCCCCCCAAAAGAATGCAAATGATCCTGACGGCAGGCACCAGTGTACGCTGCACGAGCTCACTCCTCCCCTGTAGCCCGGCTTGCCTATGGTGATGTGCACTTCCCAAAAGAGACATACCGCCGTAGAACATTATTTTCATGGCATCAATCAGTTTCAGCTGCAATAACACCTCTTCTGTTTTGAATTACCACCGTTTGCTCGCTGTGAAGGACGCAGCAAGCGTAGTTAATCACAGATTTGATGTGACGTCACACACTCCACCCGGACGAAGAGCGGTAAAAACAAGGGTGTCCAAAGTTCAGCCCAGTCGCCGTTGGCAGGCTGTGGTTCGTTTTGGTACTGACCTGCAGCACATTGTAAAAATGGGAGCATTGTAAAAATAGAGCAAAAGGCGTTCACTCGTCCCTCGTTTGTCGTCCTTGATTGCTTCCTGACCTGACAGTCTTAGCTGAATTTCCGCAGAGTGGGATTCATTCATTCATTTTCTATGCCGCTTATCCTCATTAGGGTCTCGGTGATGCTGGAGCCTATCCCAGCAGACTTTGGGGGAGAGGTGGGGTACACCCTGGACCGGTCGCCAGTCAATCGCAGGGCACATATAGACAAACAAACATTCACACTCTAGCGGACAATTTAGAGCGGCCAATGAAGCTAACATGCATGTTTTTGGAATGTGGGAGGAAAGCGGAGTACCCGGAGAAAACCCACACACGCACGGGGAGAACATGCAAACTCCACACAGAGATGCCCAGCGGAGATTCCAACCCAGAACCTCCTGACTGTGAGGCCAACGTGCTACCCACCCATCCACTGTGTGGCAAGTAGGGTTCAACAGCCATGAATTGAATATTTTTTAGTCAAAGCGTAGAAAACCTGTTGGACCTAAATATGTTCTTAACCATTGTTTTGATCAAAAATAACTCTCCTTATAGTCAACATTACACTCCTATTACATAATATAGTAGGCATGTTAAGTGATAATAAGACATAATAACAGAATAATAATTGGGGATGTTCCGAGCCACATTTTTTGGCATCCGAGCTGATCAGATTTTTTCGATTCGATCTATCTTTTTTTTAAAAATAAAAAACAATAAACTTTTGTTACAAACATGAATTTTGTGGAATTGTACATTGTTATTAAAATAGATCTTTAACGCGTGAAAAATAATCCAACCAAAGTATTGCGGAATGAATTTATTTTTAGTACACAACACGACCAACAATGAAGGTCCCCAACAAAAAATAAAAAATGAAAATAAAAAAAATGGTTGTGCAAAATACTGCAGAGATGGGTACTGTATAATAAGTCATAACAATAACAACGTAATAAGTGTTGTCCATCACAAATTAACGTCAGTCATTTGTCTATCCTGTCTATGACGTTTGTCACTTTATATTATTATATATTATTATGATTATATATTATTATATATTGGGCAGCCAGATCCCTGCAGGGACGCGAGACGGCCGCCGCTTTAAGCTACCGAGCTAACTAGTTAGCCTCCGATTTATTTCTTCTAAACTTAAGCAAAGTTTTGCAACTGAGTGGAGAAGAAGCACAAGGAAATATTGATTAGTACCAAGGACAGCACTCCACATCCATGGCTGACTAAGGTAATGCAATGTAAGGTAATGTTTCATCAGTGTAACATTACTGACACCTAGTGACCAGTGTCAAATACTTGATATGACTTGTCTTTCAATATTTTCTGACTAATAGGGCCCAGTCAACCACGAAACAGCAATCCTGTAATAATTTATTCATTTTTGAAAAACCACGATGGGGTGAGGCAGCCGTGTTGGAACCAGGAAGTGGCAAGGGATGATTGACATGAGGAAAAGCTGACATGTCGCCAGCAATAACTAATATCAACACAAATTTTCTAAAGTCTTTTTTTTGTAGCATTTGCACAAAATGAAAGCATAATGAGGATAAGCGGCATGGAGAATGAATGAATGAATGAAAAAAAAACTGTGTGAAAAGTAGTCCCTGGAAAAAGTCCTCAAGGTTGGCAGGCGAAGAGACGACTCGTTGGCTTTTCTTTCCAAGCAGAACAGGCTGAAGATAAAGTTATCAATTGTGGTACTTATGCTTGTCTCTGTGGACATATTACATGGACCTTTGCAGAACAGATCCATGTCTAACAGTTTTTTGTCCCAACAAGTAGGACGCTGTCCCCTGCGGGTTTTGCACACCAATTGGCCTTGCTTGTTTCTTTGCAGTGTCACGGGTTCCCGCGCCCGACTGTCGGGGTTCCCGCAGGGATTGTTGATGAGTCTGCCTAAATAAATGGCAGACGCAGCAGGTCAGGTTCTTGCAAAGCAGCAGTGGCAACGATTCACATGTGTGGCGGCCTCCGATGAGGCCCCCCCGGCACGAACGGCTCTTCGTCAGCACTCAGTCTGAGCGCTGTTTTCACTTGGGAGAATTTGGAATCGGGTTGAAAGGAACAGTCCATCGCTATCTCCCTTTATCCTTTGCAAGCCCAATGCATGGACTGCGTCTGGAAGCAAGTGGGGCAAAACGTGTGCGCTACTTGGCCGGAACCAGCATAGGCGCTGTTGTTCCGGGTCAGCCAGTTGGCGGTCCCAAGGACAACATCCAACAACATGAAATTTGTGACTACCTTGATCTACATGACGGGAAAGATGTAAGAACGTATTTCCACATGTTGTTATGTTGTTTTGGTTTGTTAGCCGCTGCTATCGGTATTTGTTACCTTCATGAAGCGCGTTAAGTTGCTGTGTGATGATCGAAGTGTTCTTTGGTTTATGACATCGTGAGTCAGATTGTTTTGCTGTGTGATGATCCGGTGGGATTCCGGTGGGTTCATGACCTCATCGTGAGCCTCCTCGCAGCTCATGGACTGCTCCCTGACGAAAAAGAGAGATCCCGTTCTACCACGTGGACAAGTGCCACCATGCAGCACCACAAGTTGCATGAAGTATTTGATACAAAGAATAAATGCAGAGACTTATTATATTTCTGTATTGTATTCAGTGTTAAAGGACATGTTCTATGGCTTTCACTGAAAGACTTTTCCAAAGCCAAAAAGGGTTCAGACCGCCGCCGCGGATTGAAGCGCAGGACCTGCTAAAATTCAGTGCGCCCCTCCATCCCTTCACGCCTTGCTGGGCCCGC
The DNA here is from genome assembly GCA_024372805.1 of Oostethus manadensis. Lineage (NCBI taxonomy): Eukaryota > Metazoa > Chordata > Actinopteri > Syngnathiformes > Syngnathidae > Oostethus > Oostethus manadensis. The sequence continues at coordinate 1,943,295 of QODF01000049.1, read as the reverse complement.
ATCACCGTCTGCCCCGCACCCTGACATTTCAGCTTTGCCCTCGCATTTGCCCCGTCCCCTCTCGTTATCACAATGGCTCTTTCAGCAAGCCCCGCTCGCTCGCCTCGTGATGTCGTGCTCCAGCCTCTGCCTGCGTCCCCCGCATTTGGAATGGCAGCTTGTACCCTTGGCGGCCTAAACGCTTTGTCGCTTTCCGTGCTTCTTAAGAGGACCTCCAAACCGCTCCCTGCGTAGATGTTGATCTTTCAAATGGAACTTCTTCTGCAGATTGGCCTCAAAACAAAAGCAGGCTGCACGTGCTGATGGTGGAGTTGACTCCCTGAGGCAAGCTGTCTTCCCACACCAGTCACGGGGATGCTGGGAACGGGGAAATAACACCGTCACTGAAACTGCTTTTTTTTCCTATTGCGTGCCGTTTCAACACTGGGTTCAGGTGCGCTTGTTGTCGCGCTGACTTTCCCGGCATGTCAGCTAATAGGGGTGCAGGCGGAGTCTACTGCTGCCTCTTGGGGCAGGTTCTCTTCCGGAATGTGTCCCATTGGGCTAATTTGTGAACTGCAGGTAAAGTATAAAAGTCAAGTGTCAAGCCTTACCCTTTGAAGGTCACCACCCCAGTGAAAGTCCACTGTACCCCCTGAAGGCGCATTTATTTACTTGAAGAATAATAAATCATAATAAACAAATATCATATTACCCTGGATATATTAGGCACATCTTTTTTAGCAGAACATCGTTTTATCTCCGATAGGAGGGCGCTGCAAAAAGGTTTGGGAACCACTGGGTTCTCCAATGGAGACTACTGTAAATTGTCCATAGTATGAATGCGAGTGTGTCTATATGAGCCCTGCCATTGGTTGGCGACCAGTCCAGGGTGCACATGTGGCCTCTCGCCCAAAGTCAGCTGGGATAGGCTCCAGCATCCCCGCGCCATCTTAGTGAGGACAAGCGGCATAGACAACGGATGGATGGATCCTAAAATGAACTCTTCGGCTGTTGTTTACGAGTATGCTAAAGTTTTTTTGGTCTCTCCGGGTCACTAGTGCGTTAGTGACAGGAGGAAAAGTTCTGTCTTTAAACAGCAAGCTCTCTTTTTGGGACTTTCCTCCCAGGTATTGTGTTTGGATCGATCCATGCTGCTGTGATGTCACGCTGTCTGCACGTAAACGCGGCTGTGCGTCGTCATTATCGGGTAGGACAAAATCAGGAGATGCTTTTCCGGGGGGAAAAAGTAGTCTTGTATGCGGGCCACTACAGCAATGAAAACCTCGTTATGGACTAACTTACTACTTCTGTTAATGCAGCTAATCGCTAGCAGTGGATGTGCATGGTTGATGGGGGTGTCACGAGATGCTCGGTTCTCGAGACCAGACGGGACACATGATTAGGGGTACGAGAAGGAGAATTTAACAAGAGCTGGGATAGGCTCCAGCACGCCAGCAACCCTAGTGAGAATAAACGGCATAGAACACGGATGGGTGGATGGAACAATGACAAAATATGACAATATATTGCAATCTACTCATTGAATTTCTTACCACGTTGCACTCTTCTGCACATCGTGTGCATGCCATCAGCCCCGCCTCCACCCACCAAGACAAAGAACTGTATGACTGACAAAAGGGCTCACTCCGTTCATGTTGTTCTATGGAACAAATGTGCCAAGGTGCTGAAACCATTGCACAGAGGGAACTCTTCTTCCTGCTTGTTTGAAGGCAAGAGAAGAGACAAGGAAAACATGCGCATGGCAATGCAGGAAGTGAGGCAGACAAACTTGTCAAGTTCCTTTTTATTTCTTGTGTGATGAATTCATTTACTTTCTATTGTTCCAAGCCTAGTGTTCCCTAGACATTGTTTTCCCTGAACAGGAAATCTTCTTTGAATCTTGTGACACCCTTAGTGGTCATAGATCTTCTATAGCAGAGGTCCCCAACCACTGGGTGCCCAACTTTCAGAAACAAAGATTTAGAATGAAAAGACACATAAAAAAAAAAAAAAAAGTGGAATTTGATGCAATGCATACAAATGTCAGAAATATGGGCTATACTTTTATTGTAAAAAGAATACAGTTGGAAAGCCCACAGTTTTTGCACGTTTGTCATGTTGTTTTGGGTTTTGCAGAGGGTTCATTCTCATTTTGGTGGTCCTTGAACGCACCGTGGCTGTGTGCTATAAGACAAAGAAAATAGTTGAATGCTGAATGTGGAAGTGAGCTTAGACGACGTTATTTCTGTGTTTAGTGCGACTGCTGATATTTATTCATTGTCAAATTAACGCATGCTTGTCAGCCACGCATAAAACAATGCGATCATCTTTTCTCTGGCTCGTACCAATGGTGACTTGGGGGTTCAATTTGCTAATTTTCTGTCAGACAGGATGGAACGCGCAGCGCTTTTACTATGAAGGGCAGAAGTGTGTTGTTGGTCTTTGGACTCTTGGTGACTTACCTAACAAAGCTGGGTCTCCCTAACATCTTCATTGGTTACGTTTGGCTTGTCTTTGTTGTACACAACACACAATGAATGAATACATAGTATTAGGTAGCAGCCGGAACCGTGGTAGACCAGTATGTGAGCTGTCTCGGAGCACAAAGTAGACTCTCTGCAGCCCTTTCTCCACATTTAACACCAGCCTTGTCTAAATCATGACATTTAAAGTCAGGCGAGGTAAAAGTACTTACCGTCTTTAAAGTTAAAGACCGTCTTGACTCCTGGGGAAGTTTGGGACGCTGCTGCTGCTGCTGCTGCTTGGTTGTCTTCAAAAATGCTGCAACCAGCGTGGCGTGATAATGAGATGCACTTCCAGAAGATGAAGGTCTTTTCACCTCTCATCTGTCACACCGTGGCTTTGACGCTCATTGGAGAGCGGCCCTTAAAAAAGGCGTCGTGCCTCCCGGAAAGGCACAGGATCTGCACAGCGCTCCCGACGACTCAGCAGCGCACACACATAGAAAGACTCCCAGCACCCTTCTCGTTTCCCTACAAAGCCATCATCTGCGGATGGCATCAGGGGAGGCTGCTACTTCACCACTTTAAGTCCCAATGCAATTTACACTGGGAATGGAAACACTCCAGCGGCAGACAGTTTAACATGGGGTGAGTGTTTTGGAATGTTTCTTCATCAAACACCTCACAGGCGAGACTAAGCTATAAACATGCCGTCACAGCTTGGAGATCCATTTAGGACGCTCTCCATATACGCAGTATATCATCGTAAGATTATTCCTGGCTCAGGTTTCCAAGAGGATCCGTTGGCCGCCCAGAACGCTTATTAAGAGGAAGTGCTTATCAGTTTAAAAGGGCTAACAATGGATGAGTTGTAGGCTTTTACTGATGCGCTGACAACCGCTCACATTCAACTTAGAGTCGCCAATCAACCTAACATGCATGTGGGAAGAACCCGGAGTACCCAGAGAAAACTCACGCACGCATGGGGAGAACCAATATGCTAACCACTTGGTCAACATGCAACCCCATCCGACATGATAGAGTGAAAAAAGTTATATTCCCATTCCATGTGGAAGTGGTACGTTTTTGGTTTCTTACTTTGTCTTCTTCCCCACTCCGTTGAAACCCTTGAAAAAACAAATTGGAGTAGTTGGCTGAATCACCACCTTACCGTGGTGGAGGGGTTTGAGTGCCTGAGTGATCCTAGGAGCTATGTTGTCAGGGGCTTTATGCCCCTGGTAGGGTCTCCCAAGGCAAACAGGTTCTAGGTGACGGGCCAGACTAAGAGTGATTCAGAAGACCCTTATGATTAAAATCAAGAGGAGTGACCGCACCTCGCCCGGACGTGGGACACCGGGGCCTGGGGGAGGGGCTCGCAGGCGGACACCGGGTGGCTTCATTGGGCACCTTGTGACTTGTGCGGACACCTTGTGACTTCATTGGGCAGGGCCCGGCCGGGCCCTGCCCAATGAAGTCACAAGGGAGCTCCCCCCGCAAACCCACCACCTGCAGGGGCAAACGTAAGGGTCCAGTGCCATGCAATTTGGGCAGTGGTCAAGGGCGGGTGTCGAGGCGACCTGGTCTTCGGCAGCCAAATCTGTTTTTTTGGGACATGGGATGTCCCTTCTCTGGTGGGGAAGGAGCCCAATCTTGTGGAAGAGGCAGAGACATTCCGACTAGATATAGTCGGACTCACCTCAACTCCCAGTTTGCGCTCTGGAACCAAATTCCTTGAGATGGGCTGGACCTTGTTCTACTCTGGAGTTGCTGCTGGGGAGAGGCGGCGAGCTGGGGTGGGCTTATTAATAGCCCAACGGCTTGGTGCCACTGTGTTGGAGTCATCCCCAGTCAACGGGTTATTTATCTTCGGGCTGGGAAAGGGTCCTGACTGTGGTTTGTGCGTACGCACCAAACGGCAGTTCAGAGTACCCAGCCTTCTTGGAGTCTATCAGACAGGTGCTAGAGAGCACCCCAGCCGGTGACTCCATAGTTCTACTGGGAGACTTCAACACCCCTGTGGGCTATGACAATGTGACTTGGATGGTTGTGGTTAGGAGGAACGGCCTCCCTAATCTTAACCCGTGTGGTGTGTTTTTGCTGGACTTCTGTGTGAACCACAGTTTGTCGATAACAAACACCATGTTTCGAACATAAGGATGTCCATACAGTAAGTGCACTTGGCACCAGGATACTCTAGGTCGCAGGTCTATGATCAACTTTGTATTCATATCATCAGACCTGCGTCCGCATGTTCTGGACACGTGGGTGAAGAGAGGGGCTGAGCTGTCAACTGATCACCACCTGGTGTTGAGTTGTATTAGATGGCGGGGAAGAATGCCAGACAGACCTGGTAGACCCAAATGCGTAGTGAGGGTGTGCTGGGAACGTCTGGCAGAGTCACTCGTTCGTCGAGTCTTCAACTCTCATCTCCGGCAGAGCTTCGCCTGCATTTCGAGGGAGGACCGGGATATTGAGTCCGAATGGGCCGTATTCCCTGCCTACATTGCTGAAGCAGCAAGTCGTAGTTGCGCCCGCAAGGTGTCCGGCGCCAGTCGTGGCGGCAAGACCCAGACCCGATGGTGGAACCCAGTGGTTAGGGCTGCCGTCAAGCTGAAGAAGGAGTCCTATCAAGCATGGATGGCTTGCGGGACTCCCGAAGCAGCTCACAGGTACCGGCAGGCCAAGTGGCGTGCGGCTTCGGTGTTGGTCGAGGCAAAAACCTGGGTGTGGGACGATTTCGGTGATGATATGGAGCACGACTTTCGGTCGGCCCCGAAGACGTTCTGGCAAACTGTCGAACACCTCAGAAAGAGGAAGCGGTCCCCAGTTTACACTGTTTACAGTGCGAACGGGGGCTTGCTGACCTCGACTGAGGATGTAGTTGCTCGGTGCAAGGAATACTTTGAGGCCAAGGTCAATCCCACTGACATACCTTCCGTAGAGGAAGCATAGTCTGAGGACACGTCTGTGGACAGTTCTATCACTGTGGCTGAGGTATCTGGGGTAGTTAAAACACTCCCCAATGGCGAAAGAGTTTTGCCCTGAATTCCTCAAGGCTCTGGAAGTTGGAGGACTTTCTCGGTTGACACGCCTCTTCAACATCGCATGGAAGTCGGGAACAGTACCTCTGGACTGGCAGAGTGGCAGGGTGTGTTCCAACTATAGGGGGATTACACTCCTCAGCCTCCCTGGGAAAGTCTACTCCAGGGTGCTGGAGAGAAGGGTACGACCGTTAGTCGAACCTCGGTTACAGGAGCTGCAATGTGGTTTTCGTCCCGGTCGCGGAACACTGGACCAGCTCTACACGCTTGCAAGGGTACTGGAGGGTATGTGGGAGTTTGCCCAACCGGTCTACATGTGCTTTGTAGACTTGGAAAAGGTATTTGACCGTGTGTCTCGTGGTGTCCTGTGGTGGGTGCTCCGGGAATACGGGATTGGTGGTCCACTACTAAGTGCCATTCAGTCCTTGTACAATCGAAGCAGGAGCCTGATTCGCATTGCCAGCAGTAAGTCCAGCTTGTTTCTGCCAAAGCTGCCCTTTGTCACCGATTCTGTTCATAATCTTCATGGACAGAATTTCTAGGAGCAGTCAAGGCGTTGAGGGAGTCCAGCTTGGTGACCTTAGGATCTCGCCTCTGCTGTTTGCAGACGATGTGGTCCTTATGGCCTCATCAGGCTGTGACCTTCAGCGTTTACTGGAGCGGTTTGCAGCTGAGTGTGAAGCTTCTGGTATGAGACTCACTTCAGGTGGCTTGGGCATCTAGTCCGGATGCCTCCCGGGCGCCTCCCCGGTGAGGTGTTTTGCGCATGCCCAGCCGGGAGAAGGCCCCCGGGAAGACCTAGGACACGCTGGAGGGACTATGTCTCACAGCTGGCCTGGGAACGCCTTGGTGTCCTTCCGGTGGAGCTGGAAGAGGTCGCCGGAGACCGGGAAGTCTGGACTTCCCTATTGAAACTGCTGCCCCTGCGACCCGGACCCGGATAAGCGGAAGAAAATGGAATGGAATCGAGTAGTTGGCTAGGTAGCATGCTATGCTTAAATACGGCTGGGCATTACAGTTTGTGGTGTAAACAAAGAATAATTGGTGTGTAAAAGTTTTGTTTGTTTGTTTGTTGATTTCAAACCACACAAAATACACAGGACAGAACATAACGAACATACACATAACCAGGAACAATTTGGCTCGAAAAGGAGTGGGAAGAAGACAAGCTTATTTACTCCCACCCCCTTATTCATAATACTAAAGCCTGGTATATTAATGCAATATGCAGTAATACATGAACAAGATATTACACCGCCAAACACACATGTACAATATACATTATTATTAATGTGTTATACCTTGTACAGCTTGTGACATTACTCATTATTATACCATCACCACATATCAACATAACACGTATTAAAGATAATTCCTGGATTTACTATACAGTAAATATACAGTATATATACACATACCCATGCATACATATATACACATCTATACATGTTGTATGCATACAAGAGATATATCATTAAAAGATATAATGGTAATCAGTGTTCATGGTAATAATAATTCGTTTGGATAGCACGTGTCCCGCATGAAGAGAAGCCAAGGACTTTTTGGAACTGTTGCCAGAGAGGGACTGTGCTCTAGCAGCTCCAACACTCCTGGCCAAGTGTCCTATGCTGTGCATTAAAAGAGACAAGATTTTGGAGGTTAGTTGCTAGGAGATGGACGATTTCCTTCAACTGAGTTTCCACTTGTCTGCCCTGATCTGGGGATGTTATTGCAAGTGTCCTACGCTGTGCATTAAAAGAGACAAGATTTTGGAGGTCTACTGCTAGAGGGTGGATGATCTCCTGCAGCCGAGCCTCCACTTGTCTGCCCTGATCTGCTGAGTTTGTTGTATGAGAAAAAAATCCAGATAAGACAACATGGTAATGACATTATGTATATCTTTCATGTGATCAATTATTACCATCATCACCTTTACCCTCCGTTTAAGATCAATTTAGCCTGTAAACCTGAAATCAGGATTTGGGTAGTTATGTATGAATATAATAGTGATAATAAAAATGACCAAAATCAAGCAAGTAAATGATGCTTCTAATAGGACGTCATATATAAGCAATATATGTGCTATACATGTGTGATATGATAATAATAATAATAATAATAATGCACTGTGATGCAATGAGCATATTACATAACTGTGGGAATTTCCTGCCAATGTTAAGGAAATGATCCTAGGGTTAGTACAGACTTCAAGGAGATTAATAGACCGCATGTTATCTTGGCCTTGCGTAGTTGTGAGTAATGAGCTTCCATTGTAACGATATCTGATAGTACCCGAAACACAGGGTAACGTTCTGGTACCTCTTTCCGCATTCATGTACTGAGTCAGAACCATTTCTTTGTAGTTTGAGCGAAATAGATGAATGTTTGGACCTTGCTCGAGCTCTAACCCCAATCTTTTGCTCGGCACTGTATTTGTTTACAAACTGTATAACGAGGCGTTCACGCTTTTTCTTCCGTGTGGGGAAATCGGTTAAGGTTCTGCACCAAAAAAACGGGATTAGGAATACCGGTACCGTTACAACGCTGTTTACCATTTGGGTTGCAGAACTGCACTGCAGCGGCGCGAGAGCATCTCTAATGCTTTGAGAGAGTCTCTGCACCTCACGCTCTAAAAACAGAGAAGGAAAACTGAAGTCATCCTGGGCTGGCGGGATTCCGCTCTGTGGAATTCCTCTTGGTTGGAGGTTGTGTTGTGTTTGGCCGCAGCTCAGGAGCTCAAGTGTCCGGACCGATGCCAAAGAAATACCACAGAGCTGAAGGAGTGCAACAGCACTGGGCTGTTTATCATCCCCTTTCCATCGAGCAATGTAGGACCCCACAGATTCCGGGGTGGTTCCGGGAGTTTCTTGGAACTTTTAAGGCATACGCAGGTGCCTGCTTCCAAATACTGTACATGGCAACTGTGCAAACCGTCTGCCATGAACACATCGCTCTGTACTGGTATGGAAGTATGTTTAAAACATACTACGGGGCAGAGAGAAGCACAGCTTGTTCACTTTTTACTAAGAAAGTCTGAGAGTTATTTCCATGGCCAAACAACTTGGAGAGGAGCCATGCAGTTCTGCAATCAGGAGGAGTTATGAAATAGATGCTGTGGACTAAAATACCACAGTGGTATTGCCATGGCACTTGGTAGTATCTGCTTGGCACACCCAAATCCTGGCTGCCCCGGCTGATAAGTAGTACCTCATGGTACCTGGTACTACAGTGGCCCCTCGTTTATCGGGTTTAATTGATTCCAGCCTCGACCACGATATGAATTTCTGTAGTAGCGGGATTCAGTATTATTAAATGAATATGTTTGTGGTTACAGCATAGAACACCTGTTTATGGCCTTCTAAAAATGTTTTTTTTAACATTAGAGCCTTCTAGACATGAAATAACACCCCTACAGTCACCTATATACCTATATACACAGGGTGACCCAAAACAATGGCAGGTTTTGGAGTGCGCATTGGCAAGTGGCAGCACTGCGAGACAGTGACCTTAAGCAAGTAAACACACCCCCATGTTAGTAACCATGGATCAGTTACGATGAATAACATATTTTTCTTCCATTACTCTTGGTTTTGTTGGATTGTTAAAAGTTCCCGATTTTTTTAAATGATCCGAGATATAGTAGACATACGCAGTAACAATTAGACATAACGCCAACAACCATTGGGAAAGTCCGTGGTTGTTGTAGTTTTTCAAACGTATTGTGGGTAGATCGCGTGGCATTGAAAAAATGTCAGCCTATCATCCATCCTCCCTGCGAGGTTTGCCACTTGATGATAGACAGCTGCAGTCGGTTTGACATGTATCTTGCATACACTCAGACACTACTACTGGCTTTGTTTACGCCACATTGCTCTACCGTTACGCGCAGGCTACGGGATCTCTAAAATAGCAAAGGAGACAACTACCGCTTTAAACATCGCAATCTACCAAGCTAACTAGTTAGCCTTCTTTTATTCATTCTAAATTTAACAATAAGCTTAAAACTAGTTGGGGGAGAAGGACAACGTAAGAAAAAAATCAACTTACCACTTCCACACAGACAGGGAGGACTTTTTTTTCACTGTAATGCTGGACTGCAAGGATACGCGGCTGCAGGTTAAGGTCATGTTCATCTGATTTGAACTATCTTGCGAGAGGATGTAGGGTAGTTCCTGATCGATAATTGGGGAGAAAAAGGGGTGAAAGTTGTTGTTTACGTGGCAAATCCTCCATTCCCCTCATGTCGTGTCAAACAGGAAGAAGATTCTCTCTCGATATGCGGCAACGGAGGACGTCTGCGTTATTTGTCACTTGCTAACTACGCGCTGCGACAGACTTCTCCAGATACACTGCAGACAACGTTAACGTTAGCATTTCAAGTGAGCGAGAAAATTGTGTTCAAGTATTCCACATTCACTTCTCAAAGGATTCGTGCAACCTGAGATGTTTGCTTTCCACGCTGCCAATTCCTGTGTTCCCTGAACGACTCCTTCCTCCGGCCTCCCCTGTTGTGTTCGCAAAGCTCTTTGGAAGTACCGTGATGCCACTGGCAGTGGTCGGCCTGTTCTGCTGGCGGCGCTTTGGCCTTGGCAGATGTTAGGGTTTCAGGCAGCCGAGGAGATGACTGCAAAGAATGCCTTGGAGAAGCGGGTTTTCCGAGAAAGTCCGAGTCGGGGGGCATGAAAGCTTTGTTTTGATTTGTATTTTTTGACTTTCTCCACTTGGCTATTCTGAAGTGCAGCCAGGATCAGCACTGGAGATGACGGAGAATATCTGTGATTCTCCCCGTCCTGAATCCCTTGCAGGTTCTGGGGTGTGTGATCTGCACACATGAAGGTCACGCGTGTGATTCTTTTGCGGTTAGGGAGAAACCAGAAAACGAATCTCCCGAATTTGCTCATGGATTTGCCTTGAGGTCTGTTGGTGTGGTCTTGCTCATTTGGATTTTGTCACGCTGGTAGCTGAAAGGTTCAACATCCTCGGGTGTTCCTTTGATGGAGCAGGATTCTGAACTGCCAGTTGGCTTTGGATCCCGAGCATTCCAGTTTGTTTTTGGCATGGTGCAATATGCAATTCCATTGTGAGAAGATGGAAAGACTAGTCAGGCCTCAACAAAATGTTCCTGAGTCCTCACGCGTGCTTCTGAACAGCCATCTTCTTCTGAACTTTTTTGTCAAGTTTGCTGATGTGAATGACAACATCAGGATAAATACTAGTAAAGATGAGCTCCAAAAAGTTTCTTGATGTCCTCCTCTTTCTTCCCACTCACCTCTTTTTGCAAACTTTTATAACTGCAGGCGGAAGCAGCAGACAAGCCTTTGATCTTTATGATGATGGTTACCAACTCTTTCCTCCTCCTCTGCTCCAGTCTCAACCTCACCCCCCACTCCGACATCCACACCGCATCCTCCACAGACGTGGAGCCTAATCACGGTCTAGCAAAGCAATCAGACTTTGCCTCCATCCTTCTCGTGGCCATTTGTGCTCCGGGTAGTCCATCATCTCACTCCTCCACACGCCATGACTTCTGAGTGAAGTAAACACAAGATGTCACACTCTTCATCCCCCCTCTTTGCTCGTCTCAGACGGAATGAGGCGACGCTCTCAGACATGGGCGGTGTGTGCTGGATGTGTGCTGGGCAGGTGGTCCGAAGTGGTAAACATAAGGGAGCAGAACAACATAGAACCTTGGATCAGACAGAATTCTTTCCTAATGAGCAGAATGATTACATAAACAAGTGCAAGCTTTCAAACTGACAGGCGGTTTTCCCGATTAAAATTCCGCATCCCATCCCTGAAGAACTGCTCGTTGCCGGTCTACGGCATTTATTGCTCCGCTCAACTCTAACTAAGGAAGAGGACTCCCATTTGCACTTGGCAGGAGCCCTTGAGCAGCTGTCCGACATGCCATTGCAGACCGGTCTTGACCGGCTGGAAGTGCACGACTGGTGTCCGGTTACAAAGTCTTGATTTTGGCCCACCTGACCTACCCGAATGTTCTGCAACCACTCTTTCATCGTTTGTTTTACACACCCTGGTTTGGGCTGATCCCAACATTTTAGCTTGCTCTACAGTACTATGTGTTGATGCATCAGATTGGCAAAACCAAATCCTAGGCGCCATTGGTAGTCCCGGTAAAATGTGGTAATACCGTCCATCGTTGCTTTCATAAGTGATGCATCAGGCTCAAATCTGCACGGTCATGTTGGCGTACCCCATTGATTCTCAGACTGTGGTAAAGCACCCCTGGTGGTATGCAGGCTCCATCCTGTGGTCCTCAAGTTAGTTGAAATTGAAACAATACATTTAGAGTCCTGTGGCACACAATAAATCATCGTAAATATAGGATTTGTAAGCTGAAGGCCAGCATGCTACCCAGTCAGCCAGAAAATAAGCATAAACGTACTTATTGTGTAAATGTTTTTTAATAATAATACATTTTTGGCTGAATGTTCAGCATGTCTGGAAAATCTGGAGACAGAACTCAATCTTACCTGCTGTGCATTGTAAATATTGATTCTTAAAGACTATTATTGGCCGCACGGTGGATGAGTGGTTAGCACATTGGCCACACAGTCAGGAGATCTGGAAGACCTGGGTTCAAATCTCCGTTGGGCATCTCTGTGTGGAGTTTGCATGTTCTCCCCGTGTGTGCGTGTGGGGGGGTTTTCTCCGGGTACTCCGCTTTTCTTCCCACATTCCAAAAACATGCATGTTGGCTTCATTGGCCGCTCTAAATTGTCCGTTAGAGTGTGAATGTTTGTTTGTCTGCCCTGCCATTGGCTGGCGACCGGTCCAGGGTGTACCCCGCCTCCCGCCCAAAGCCGGCTGGGATAGGCTCCAGCATCCCCGCCACCCTAATGAGGATAAGCGGCATAGAAAATGGATAAATGAAGACTATTATTAGTGGGATGAATGCACTGTAGGCAGAAGAGCGCGGGTATATTGCCTTTCTACCCCTTCCCTTAACTAAATCAGGTTAACGCTGTCAGGATCCAGGCGGGATAACAAGGGATTATTGGGTAGGAGCGTGTGTTTACCTCTTAGGTCCCGTTTGCTCTCTTACCGATTGTGCCTCCTATCTCTTCTACATTCCGTGGGAGTGTTGTTTAGAGCTTGCAAAGCCCTCCATTACGGGAAGGTGCGTAGGAGGAAAAAGATGGCCGATGTTTCTAACCCCCCAGCCAATCACATGACTTGTAAACAAACAACCATTCACACTCACATTTACACCTACGGGCAATGTAGTCTTCAATTAAACACGCATGTGGTTTAAAATGGGAGAGGGAGCTCGAGTGTTAAATTGAGGAAAACCTGATGGACCCGGTACTGGGGCCGGCCGGGCTGCGTCTGTGTTGCCATGGTAATTGCTACACCGCTGTATCCAACAACAAATGCTATACATCCACTTAACCGCTAAGAATAACCCCAGCTCCAAACAAAAACTGTTTTAACAGACTGGAGAACATGGTCTCATTTAAATGCTCGTTTTCCACATCCCAGCTTACCCAGTAGCATGGACAGTAACCACCAAAGCCTTTGATAGCAGAACCGTGCATGAGAACCCTGTTTTGGATACGTCCTTTTTGAGGAGCTGCAGTGGGGCCTCCCCCAGTCCGCTGGTCTCGGCCTCAAATCTATGACGCACATGCGGTCGGTACCCACACGAGCGGGGAACCAGTAGCTTGAGAACGTGACCCGGTTTAGGGCCCAGGTGCAACGAGACGGTAAGGCGGGGACGCCGGCGTGGGCCACGGAGGAGGCGGGCTGGAAGTCGTACATCGCATCGGAGCAAAGTGACATGTTGGCTGCAAGCGGCAGATCGGAGTTCATTAGTCAAGAAACGACTTCTCTCCAACTCCCCGCTCATTTTCTCCAACACGCAATTTGAAGTTGAAGTTAGGAAAGGAGGTTAGAGATAAACTCTCCTGAGAGGAGACTGCTGAAGTTCTTTCTTCTCTATATGCCAGCTTTTCTCTATCTTCCTATCAGTCTCACCTGCTTCCTGCTGACATTTCCATACTGTGTCAGACGCAGGCGGAGGGTTTCAGTCCCCCCTAGAATGTCATCTGCAGTGGAGAGTTATGAATATGACAGAGAAGCAAACTGTTGTAATTGCATCTGCTGTCTTTTTCCAAATGGCATCTGACCAAGTGGGATTGCGTAACACCCAAAAGGGGCCGTCCTGGCCAGCTAAAGTGCACCGATCATTGTCATCAGGGACTGAAGGGTACTACCTTGAGTACCCGGACAGCCCGAGCATGTGGAACAAGCAGTGCGGTTAAACACCACGGCAAGCACAATTATGTTGAAATGAATAACTCTATCAAGACAATTGGGATTTTTGTTCTCCCCATTTTCACTTTTCCACGCAGCGACTAAACTCTGAGGGACTGGTCTTTTCCTCAACCAGGCTACAAAACAATAGGAAGCTCACGTTTCCTCGCAAGGACTTTGATGCCACAGCCTTGCAGCAGTGTTGGTAATGCGACGCGCAAAGGTGGGGTCGACCATCCAGACAGGGTGGGCGTGTCCCAAGGTCTCGGGACTTGGGCTTGCATTGTACAATGTCACTCCGTCACACAAAAGCACTGACGTGGGATTGGAAGGAGTAACTTGAGCTCCTGTAGTCCTTCGCCGGCTGGTGTGGTTTACCTCAGAACAAAGTAGCCGGCTCGTAACGCAATATGCCCTTCAATGATTCCCAGGCATGCTGGGGTCACACACACCGACGGCGACGGCACAGCAGCATGGGGGGAGGACGGGACATTTGATTGGCTAACTGCACTTTGACACCAACACACACATGCACCAGAGTGTGAAAAGTCAAGAGCGTGAGTGTGTGTTCAGAATCGATTAGTATTTGATCCCTGCCAGTCACTGTTCTGCTGAAACTCCCTGCAGGCTCTGCAGTGACCTTCACAGAGTGTCTGTGCACGCACACACACACACAATCACAATGATAAGACAGCGTTGTCGCTTGGCACGTGCGTGGTAACTTAGCCTTCACACAGAGCGATGGCGTGGGGGTGGGTGGAAAAAGAAAACAAAAGGAGTATAAAGAAAGGATTTGGCTTTGGGCAAGTGATGGAAGACAAATGGAGTGACTCAAAAGGTCCATTACGAGTGGAGGGCGGTGGGGATGGATGCATGTGAATACTTTTAGGGAAGCCTCGGTCTGTCTAAACAACTTATGGCTTCTGGCGCCGGTGCGTAGCCTCTGTCCTCACACACTTTGTGCATGTAATCAGACGTACTTTGATGGCGGTCGTTATAAAACGATGCCAAGTGCATATTAGCAGTCTCCTCTAATGTTGTTACCGGGCAGACTCTTCACTCATCTAATGAGTTCCTCAGTCATCCCTCTATCGTGTTTTCTGCCAGTCGAGGCAGACTTAGTCTTGGTTCTGTCCAAGGAAGGAGTTTTCCTTGCCTCTGTCACCCAACGTCTGTTTGTGACTTGTGTTGTGAATTGGTCCCATCCAAATGCAATTGACTTGACTTAGTAACTCTGGGAACTCTGGTTACTTCCCTACGCCTTAGGGTTGGGGAAAGGGTCCTGACTGTGGTTTGTGCCTATGCGCCGAACGGCAGTTCAGAGTACCCAGCCTTCTTGGAGTCTATCAGAGGGGTGCTGGAGAGCACCCCAGCTGGTGACTCCATAGTTCTACTGGGAGACTTCAACGCCCATGTGGGCAATGACAGTGTGACTTGGAGGGGCGTGGTTGGGAGGAACGGCCTCCCTGACCTGAACCCGTGCGGTGTGTTGTTGCTGGACTTCTGTGCGAACTACAGTTTGTCCATAACGAACACCATGTTCGAACATAAGGATGCCCATAAGTGCACTTGGCACCAGGACACCCTAGGTCGCAGGTCTATGATCGACTTTGTGGTCGTATCATCAGACCTGCGTCCGTATGTTCTGGACACGCGGGTGAAGAGAGGGGCTGAGCTGTCAACTGACCACCACCTGGTGATGAGTTGGATTAGATGGCGGGGAAGGATGCCGGACAGACCTGGCAGACCCAAACGCGTAGTGAGGGTGTGCTGGGAACGTCTGGCAGAATCTCCCGTTCGTCGAGTCTTCAACTCTCATCTCCGGCAGAGCTTCGCCTGCATTTCGAGGGAGGACCGGGATATTGAGTCCGAATGGGCCGTATTCCGTGCCTCTATTGCTGAGGCAGCCAGTTGTGGTTGCGGCCGCAAGGTGGTCGGTGCCAGTCGTGGTGGCAAGCCCCGAACCCGATGGTGGACACCGGGGGTTAGGGCTGCCGTCAAGCTGAAAAAGGAGTCCTATCGAGCATGGATGGCTTGCGGGACTCCCGAAGCAGCTGACAGGTACCGGCAGGCCAAGCGGCACGCGGCTTCAGCGGTGGTCGAGGCAAAAACTCGGGTGTGGGAGGAGTTCGGTGAGGCTATGGAGCACGACTTTCGGTCGGCCTCGAAGAGGTTCTGGCAAACCGTCCGACACCTCAGAAAGGGGAAGCAGCCCCCAGTTCACACTGTTTACAGTGCGGACGGGGGCTTGCTGACCACGACTGTGGATATAGTTGGTCGGTGGAAGGAATACTTCGAGGCCCTTCTCAATCCCACTGACATGCCTTCCATAGAGGAAGCAGAGTCTGAGGATACGTACGTGGACAGTTCTATCACCGTGGCTGAGGTAATTGGGGTAGTCAAATCACTCCCCAGTGGCAAGGCTCCGGGGGTAGACGAGTTCCGCTCAGAATTTCTCAAGGCTCTGGATGTTGGAGGACTGTGTTGGTTGACACGCCTCTACAACATTGCATGGAAGTCGGGAACAGTACCTCTGGACTGGCAGACCGGGGTGGTGGTCCCCATTTTTAAAAAGGGTGACTGGAGGGTGTGTTCCAACTATAGGGGGATCACACTCCTCAGTCTCCCTGGGAAAGTCTACTCCAGGGTGCTGGAGAAAAGGGCACGACCGTTAGTCGAACCTCGGTTAGAGGAGCTGCAATGTGGTTTTCGTCCCGGTCGCGGAACACTGGACCAGCTCTACACCCTTGCAAGGGTACTGGAGAGTATGTGGGAGTTTGCCCAACCGGTCTACATGTGCTTTGTAGACCTGGAAAAGGCATTCGACCGTGTCTCTTATGGTGTCCTGTGGGGGGTGCTCCGTGAGTCTGGTATTGGTGGCCCCCTACTATGTGCCATTCGGTTCTTGTACAATCGAAGCAGGAGCCTGGTTGGCATTGCCAGCAGTAAGTCGAGCTTGTTTCCGGTGAACGTTGGCCTCCGCCAAGGCTGCCCTTTGTCACCGATTCTGTTCATAATCTTCATGGAGAGAATTTCTAGGCGCAGTCAAGGTGTTGAGGGAGTCCAGCTTGGCGACCTTAGGATCTCGTCTCGATGGAGCTGGAAGAGGTCGCTGGGGACCGGGAAGTTTGGACTTCCCTACTGAAACTGCTGCCATCGCGACCCGGATAAGCGGAAGAAAATGGAATGGAATGGAAAAAAAGACTTAAAGTTCCCCTCAGTATTTTCAGCTAATCTTCTCACCCTCAAACAGCAGTGTAGTGTGTGGTGGTTACCATGTGTGGGGCCACTCACCCTCAGGAGCATCATTTTTTGGTTGGCCTAATCTTTTGAGGACCATCAGGGATCATCACTAGATATGTATTTGTAGTTTAAGTCAATGGCACGATCTTTCTTTTACTTTTTCAAACTTTTTCAGGACGCAACAAACCTCAATGCTCTTCACATATTTGTGAGCGTCATCGATGAGATCATCCCAGGGGCCAAACTTTCGGTGGTGCAAAATTTCAAACGAGACTGGCAGCAGAAGAGGTCGTAATTTGAAGAAATCCTATTTTTCACTTGGAATGGGCTGCACGGTGGATGAGTGGGTAGCACATTGGCTTCACAGTCAGGAGGTTCAGGGTTTGAATCTCGGTTGGCATCTCTGTGTGGAGTTTGCATGTTCTCCCCGTGCGTGTGTGGGTTTCCTCAGGGTACTCCGCTTTCCTCCCACATTCCAAAAACATGCATGTTAGCTTCATTGGCCGCTCTAAATTGTCCATTAGAGTGTGAATGTTTGTTTGTCTGCCCTGCGATTGGCCGGCGACCAGTCCAGGGTCTCCCACCTGGGATAGGCTCCAGCACACCCGCGATGAGGATAAGCGGCATAGAAAATGAATGGATGGATGCATAGTTGGAATGACAACATTGCACTGTAGTTGCATCTGGCGGTCTTCAAGATGTGGACCACAGTTATTTGGCGCTTAGTTACCAACAAGGACTTATTTGGGCTCATGTCAAAGGGTCAATACCGGACTGGTGCACGGCTTACGGGGCAGAACTCCTTGACTTGCCGAGTATGTTTAGCATCATCTCTCCTTCTCTCCCCTGCTGCCCCCTCGTGCGTGTCCTCAGCGCCTTCTAGCTGTTAAGTCGGGTTTTATAGTTCTATTTGCTGGCTGGCCCGGCTCCTCTAATAGAATTGCCTCTCCTGACACGGACAACTGTTTCCAGGGCAACAGAGACAGAAAGGGGAGGGCCAAGTGGTGGGAGCGCTATCGCCGGAACGCTCTCAGCCGCTTCCTGATACACGCTGTCGTCCTTCACGGGAGCGTTCGGTCTTGGTGTGGACGGACGGCCACGTTTGGATTCACGCGCTTCATCTGCGTCGCCAGAATCAGCTGATGGTGCGTTCCTTTCGGAGGTTGAGCCGCGGATGCACTACCCGTTGTCAGGAGGCTCTGACTTGCATTTGTAAGAAGGAGCAGGCCGGCCGCTTTCCCCTAATCACTTAATCTTATCTTTTATTACCCCGGGAAGTCGTCTGCTGTGGTGTGCCGCCCCTGCAGACGCTTCCACCGCCGGCCGTATCGGACAGGATTGGTAGACTGGCAATCACAAAACTGTCTATTTTTGCTCCCGGGAATTCCATTTTTCCGTGCATTTTTCAGGTCTGGAAACGCATTAAGAAAATATGTTAGCAAATGTGTCACTTTTGCTCTGCTGTAATCATCTTACATGTTCAGGAACGCCACCCAGTAGAATCTGCAATGAGCGTGTGCGGATTTACAGTTTTCCTTTGGACTAGCGCCTTCACCGAGCCGGTGCTTCCCAAACCTTTTTTTTGGGAGATAAAATGATTTCCAGCGCCCCGGTCGAATTGATTTTGAGTGGAATCAATCAATTCGTCACATTCGTTGGAGTTAATATGGAGTTGTCTGAGGTCGGTCCGCCACATTGCAACTCCAATCAGAGAGGATGCGCCACCTGCAGCGGTGTCATCATGGTTCTGCAAGCGGGACATAGTTTGCTCCACCTTACGGGGAGGTGGGTGATGGTGGAGGCAGTTAGGGTGCCGCTGGGTGGGGCGACAGCTATAATTAGTCCGACCTGAAGGCCGTGCCGGGGGCTGGGGGGGTCATGCAGGGAGACCGGGGCAGGGGGTCCGGTCATTATGGAAGAACAGAAGAGCTTCAGAGTCAGCGGGCCGATAATGGGAGCTCATCTGACATCTGCTAAGGCTCCGCCTCGCGGCCTGCGTTTAGCTCCCATCTGAGGTGTACTGTATAGAAATATTGCCATCGTTCCTATGATCTCCCCCCGCTTAAGTTGTGGGATTCCATCATGTCACGAGGGAAACACCGTCCTCCTCGTGGACATGGTACCACCTCTGACCCAGACGCACATGCACGCTTCATGCACAGCGTCTTGAAGAAAAGAAAAAGGCTTTGCTACACATTGTAAAATTAGGCTCTGCCAACTCTCCGTCAGTCAGCTTTTCATTTTTCTTCAGCTAACTGGAGATGCTCACGGAGCTGTGCTAGTCCCGCCAGCAAATCCTCAGCCTTAAAGCCGCAGGCACACAATAGCGCTCACCACAAACACTCTAAAACTGAAGTCTGCGTCTGAATCCCGGCGCCAAGGCCACAGCGGTTCCTGTTTTTGCTGCCCTCAGTCTCCTCTCGGATACAATGGGCCTCCAAAACAGGGGGTCCTCCTTCTTCTTCCGTCGTTGTTGTTGGCATTCGAGGCAGTGGAGCCGACTGCCCCGAGAACCAA
This sequence comes from Oostethus manadensis, assembly GCA_024372805.1. Taxonomy (NCBI): domain Eukaryota; kingdom Metazoa; phylum Chordata; class Actinopteri; order Syngnathiformes; family Syngnathidae; genus Oostethus; species Oostethus manadensis. The sequence goes on along the minus strand of QODF01000049.1, from coordinate 1,923,773 downwards.
GTGGCCGCAAGTCCCGCTGAGCAGAAGCAGACGCTCCAACTTCGGCTCCCTCCAGCCTCCGCAGGGACGACGAGCATCCGAACAGCAGCGAGTTAGCCCAAAGCGTCTTTCCCAAACGTGCCCCGTTCTCTGCTGCATTTCCTCACATGTATTTGTCGCAGCGCCGAATAGCGAGCGGCTCAGCGGAGGATGCAGAATGTCGGCAGAGATAGCGTTTTATCCGACAAGCCCGCCTGCTTGCCGCTGATTGCAACAGGCGAATAATTCTTCGGACCCTTTGATGTCGGGCCTGCTGCGGAAGAACTCGCCTTCACGCTTGTGTGGGGGGAATTTCGAAGAAGAGTTTATGATTAAAGGACTACACGAGTTAGTTGTGCCGTGTCTAAGTCAGGCTTCCTAATTGGGCCGCATGGACCTTTCGGTGACTCCCACATTGCCACCTGGACCCGTCACCCTTGCCCCCATTTGTCCTTGACCTCACAGGGCACGCACCGTTCAAACCATTAGTGTCATTCGAGAGAAAAGTGATGGGGTCGGGAGGCGGAGTTAGATTTTTTGGTAATATTCATAACCCAAGGTGACCGTGACGTGAGGCGTTCTAGTCTAGACGCTCGGCATTCTGGGTAAACTGTGGTAGCCCCTGGTTAACCAAGAAAGATGGTAGGTGGGAGGAGTTGGGGAAACGGAGGCTAGTGGAGGTCTAAGCCGCCCGAGGCTAAGAAAAACATGGAGCAGCGCCAAGATGATTGAGGAGGAAGAAGGGGCGTTGAGACATGAGATGATTGGCACCTCTTCACTTTCACTTTCTAGCTAGTTGGCCTCCCAAATGAGCACCTTTTTTTTCTTAGGAAAGCACCGTTATGTTTCATAAGTCCAGGCCAGAGGGTTTCTCCTGGGCACTGTATGTGTTTATCAAGTAGACGTGGGATTATGAGGCCAAACGGTGGCACTTCCTAAGTCTGTCTCTCGAAGTGTTCCGTGCAGGAAGTCCATGCACCTCGGTACCGTACCGAAAAATCTGATCCGTGTTCAGCTCGTTTGAATAATCTTCGCCTTGAGTTCTCCCCTGGCTTCTGTAGGCCGGGGCAGTCCAACTAGTTTGTGTGCAGCCGTGAGTGCGATCAGCGTGTTCCTGTGAAGAGCCCCAAAACACACACATTAGGAATGGAGGCTCCTGATGTGTGTGTTTGTTGCACACTGCAATGACATGTCAGGATTCCAAATCTTTGCATGCACGTTTGGTTTTGGAACTTTGTGCCAGCCTCAGTATTTGCTCCAGCTGGATTATGTAAGAATGATTGCACAATAATTAATATATAGTTATGTAACTGAAGAAAGAGGAATGCATACATTGGTTGCATGTAGGGAACCTGCTCCTCCTCCTCCTCCCGCCAGTTATTTCTGATCACTTTGCAGGCA
>QODF01000049.1:1865127-1898746 GCA_024372805.1 Oostethus manadensis | reverse complement strand
CATATAATATACATTTGTATACAGTGAACCCTCGTTTATCGCGGTAGATAGGTTCCATATTTACAGTATTTATTTAACATGTATTTAACAGGTATTTAACAGGTATTTAACATGTATTTAACAGGTATTTAACAGGTATTTAACAGGTATTAAACAGTATTTAACAGTATTTAACAGGTATTAAACAGTATTTAACAGTATTTAACAGGTATTTAACAGGTATTTAACAGTATTTAACAGGTATTTAACAGTATTTATTTGGCAGGTATTCCGTATTCAGACTTTTAAAAGCCTCCCTGTACATAGTACTGTTAACAAACCCCCCTTTACAGTAAAGTACAGATATGTACAATACGTACATACAGTACCCAGGCACAAACGATAAGCAATAAAACAGCAAGTGAACATAAAAAAATAGAAAGATTGCGTACTGTACACTTGTACAGCATTTGCCTCGCCACAATAGAGTTGGAAGGTACACTAAAGCTCTCCCCGCATGTACTGGTAACAAACCAGCCTTTACTGTACATGTGATGTACAGTAAGGAATAAACAAGCCCTGGCTTTAGCAAAAATCCCGCAGCATTGCCACACAACACGATCTCTGAATGCTTAAAAGCCAGAGGCTTTATCTTGGAAGAGGAAAGTTCGCGATGGCATTCTCCACCAAAACAAACCCGTCTCTCCATATTAAGGACTTGCATCCCTTCAGCGGTAATTTTCTTCAACGTCTCATTCGCCTAAGCTTTTCGGGCCCAAGCTTGGCGAACCATCCTTCGCTGGCGCTGAAACATCCCTTCTGAGGCTGCCAATCAGTGGCTGTCCCCGCTTGAGCTGCTGCGGGGCGGAGAAACGCTCAAAACACCAATCACAGGCGAGATGACAAAACATGGGAGCTGATTCGTCATCGATCACCAATCACAGCCCATCTTACATGCTAGTTTCAAATTCAAATATACGTCACGCTGTTTTATGCTTGTTTTGTTGTAGTAGCATAGGTTTATTCGAGATGTGATTTTTGCAACAAACAATATTATTGGATGCAGTACAAAAGATTCATGGCAAAGATGCACATTCTTTACATGAGTACTTTTTAATATTAGTATATACTGTACGTAGCCATCAGCAGCCCTACTCCATTCAAATATGACGTACTGTAATGGGAAAAGTCGTGAATCCGCGATAGTCGAACGGCGAAGAAGCGAGGGTTCACTGTACTTTTTCATTATTACGTTCCTTTATACTTCCACGTTTGTTTTCCTCTCATCTTGGCACCCCTGGGATTCTATGCACCCCCACATTACGGGGATGACTTGTCGCTCTCAGTTCGGCAGGACACGGCGAGCTCGCTATCCCAACGGAAGTCAAATCGTAGGCCAGATGTGTATAGCCTGGTCCACTTCTACTCTGTAGCCGTTCCGTTCTGATCTCCCGCCGTCTACGATACTCGTATCCCCGTGCCTCCAGAAATCATCTCAATCGATCGGGGCACTTTTTCATCTTGTTTCTTGGTGGTGTTCCTGGTCTCAACTGTAAGTAGTGCTCCGCAACTAAAATGCTGTCAGCATCACGGTCCAGTTTGTCCGTCAGCCTGATGAATTTGCTGATCCTGGACAGGCCCGTGGTGCGTGGGGGGGTGGTGTTGCCGGACTAAAAGCGCCTGCTCAGCTGCATCAGGTTTAGACTGTTAAACAGCTTTTGTCGCTCCCTGGAGATTTTTCCAGCAGTCGAACTTCAAGCCTCCAGATTTACTGCACATGTTTTCCAAATTTTAATTTAGCTCAAAACGTGCTAAAAACCCGTCAGCGCCGATCCCACCACCCCCCGCACGTGGTGCTGGTTATTATCTGTGGTAGCCAACCTCAGAGCAGTTTCCAATAAGAGGAAAAGGTCCAGGAAATGACCCAATTGCTGGCCCCCCTCAGCTAGTCCGACCTCACTACTGAGAAGTGAAGTAGTAAATATACCAAACCAAGTAGGATTGCTCCAGGCTTTCTGTCTGCGCCATAATCACATGCATGCTCATAGCCTGGTAATAAAAGTGCGTTCGGAGCAGCATGGCTCCTGCAGTCTGTGGGTCATCTTCAACATACCATACATTTTACCGGAATCCCTCCTTTATCACGCTTAATTGTTTTTTTTATTATGACTCAATTATAGTTAATAGTCAATCATAATTATTCCATCCATGGAAAACCTGTGTAGGACCTTTATAAATACATGTTTCAACATTTTTAGAGCTCTCTAGGCATGAACCATCGTTTTACCTAATCTAGCAGACAGAATAAGAATAAATAAGCCATTTAAGACATAAAAAAAAAAAACGTGCTCATGTGTGCTGCTATAAATGCGTTCGCCGGCGGAGGAGAGTCAGGCGGACAGGAAGTGGCATCGGGGATTCAGAGTTGAGTTTTAGCTTGATGTGGGTTATTCCAGCAACAGGAGCGTGTGTTTATATTTAGTTTTTTATTTTTGTTTTATTTATTTTTTAATTATTTTTTTGTCTCCCATTCAGCATCATAACAGCTGAATGCGAGTCAAGCTGCTGAGCAAAATTGCTTTGCCAAGGGAGACCTCATAATCCAAATGAGGCTCCCTTGACATTTGACTGGGTTTATTATGGATTTTGTTGAGCCGCATTTCCATGCCGGACCTGACCTGGAAGGGGGTGGCGTGGGAGGATACAGGAAAGGGTGCAGAAACATACTTCACCATATTATAAACAATAACAACCATGATAACCACAATATCAGCAACAACCAGTGACAGAGCAAAATGGACAAAAAGACAGGGAAGGAGAGGAAAAAATATACTAATAATAATGAAAATAAATAAATATATATACAACATAGAGCATATATACTGCATATATATATACAGTACGGGCCAAACGTTTGGCCACACACAACACAACTGATGGTCCCAAGCCCATTAATGGTGCAAGGGATTCCACTAAGTAACCCTGACGAGGCTCACCCGTGAAGTGAAAACCACTTGAGGTGAGAGAACACCAAGGGTTTGCAGGACTATCAAAAAAAAGATAGGACATAAAATATGTTCACAACATAAGACATAGAGTTATTTCACACTTTTTTGTGAAGTACATAATTCCACACGCGTTCATTCATAGTTTTGAGAATCTTACGGCGTAAATAGTCATTAAAAAGAGAAAACACATTGAATGAAAATACGTGTCCAATATATAGATATCTATATACATATATATACCGCACACATACACATTTACATATAGTACATACATACATACTAATGATAATAAACATAATCAAAGAAAGTCCAGAGGACTCCTGCAACAAGGCTACATAACGGCAGCAGTTCACGCTCCTCTGCAGCGACAGAATGACCGCATCCCAGTGACGCGTACACAATGAGGAGATTGTACAGATGATTGTGCCAGAGATCATTCAAACCTGCAATAAAAGCCTGGTGTTCCAGTGAGCAATGCTCCCGACTTTTTTCAGCATCTGTCCAAAACCCGAGAACCTGAGGTTGTCCAACTTCCATCCTGTGGTATTCAACACAAGGAAACGACCACCGGCATCACTCGGGCAGACTCAGTGTAACACTTCCTGTGTTCGGTCATCAAATCCGGCCATTAAAACAAAAGCATGGCATGCTGGGGCAGCTAGCCACGTTTGATTCCTAAACCGTTAAGAAAACGTAGCATTTTTGCTGCAGGAATCTTTTTTGTGTGTTTTGCAGCATCTGTTGCTTGCCCTTTGTAGTGGACGGTTTTTGTTGGGGTAAAACAGTTCAGTATCTTGCACCAGGATGCTCCAACATAATCACGGGCTGATGGAGAATCGGCCTTCAGGCTTGGAAACGACTGCTTTTACCACGTTTTACCACCGTGTTGCCTGCTGGTCACACGGTTGCGTAAGCTGGTTTTTGTATTTGACTCACAGTTCAGGTTGGGTTTCATGTTGTGGCTCTGCAAGGATTTCCTCTGCCCTGGGAACACAAGATGAGGTCCGGATTCTGAATGCCAGGAGGGCTGTCAAGTGATAAACATTTGTAATCAGATCAATCGCGGTTTTCGAATGAATTACTCCTGATCAATCACCATTTGCAACTTTGTCTGAATTATGCATATTTTTGCTGTATTTTATTGAACCAAAGACAAATGACAGGATTATATATATTTGTATGTTTTAACAGCTTATTATGAGGAGTTGTGTTCAAAGGCAACACGTCATTTAAGTTGAATCCACATGTTTTAGGTGTATTTTCTGGGATTTCTGAGCACCCTTCAATGCAGCAAATTGTATTTCCACATTAAGAGTTACAAAGTGAGTGATGATACATTTATCGCCATTTAGTGTCCTGGACCGTGAATGCATCTCGCGGAGGACAATGAGGAAGGGCAGGAATTAGAGATGTGTTTGTGAGTTGGAGATACACTTGTGGTGTTTCACTGCTGTTGCTGTGTTCAGGTCTAACGTTAAGAGACGCTGGCGGACGCTACACTTTGCCTTCGTCTATCATCATAACAGAGAGTCGTGGCTTGCCAGAACATGTATGGGTTGATTACACTAAAAAGTGTAATGTCATCAATTAAATAATAAGTTCCATCCATCCATCCATTTTCTTCCGCTTATCCGAGATCGGGTCGCGGGGGCAGCAGCCTAAGCAGGGAAGTCCGGACGTCCCTCTCCCCGGTCACTTCCTCCAGTTTCTCCCGGCGGATCCCGAGGCGTTTCCAGGCCAGCCAAGAGACATAGTCTCTCCAGCGTGTCCTGGGTCTTCCCTGAGGTCTCCTTCCGGTCGGACGGGCCCTGCCTCCGGGACGCCTCCCATCCTAACCATATGCCCGAGCAACCTCATCAGGCTCCTCTCAATGCGGAGGAGCAGCGGTTCTACTTATAGTCACTCCCGGATGACAGTGCTTCTCACCCTATCTCTAAGGGAGAGCCCAGCCACCCTGCGGAGAAAACTCATTTCGGCCGCTTGTACCCGCCATCTTGTCCTTTCGGTCACTACCCAAAGCTCGTGACCATAGGTGAGGGTAGGAACGTAAATCGACCAGTAAATCGAGAGCTTTGCCTTTCGGCTCAGCTCTCTCTTCACCACGACAGATCACTGCAGACGCCGCACCAATCCGCCTGTCCATCTCGCGTTCCATCCTTCCATCACTCGCGAACAAGACCCCGAGGTACTTAAACTCCTCCACTTGAGACAGGATCTCATCCCCAACAGGGAGATGACACTCCACCGTTCAGCGTAGGTGCTGATTCTCATCCCAGTCGCTTCACACTCAGCTGCGACACGATCCAGTGAGAGTTGAAGGCTTGATGAAGCCAAAAGGACCACATCATCTGCAAAAAGCAGAGACCGAATCCTGCAGCCACCAAACTGAAACCCCTCAAAGCCCTTGGCTGCATCTAGAAATTCTGTCCATGAAAGTAATGAACAGAATCGGGGACAAAGGGCAGCCCTGGCAGAGTCCAACCCTCACTGGAAACTGGTCCGACTTATTGCCGGCAATGAGAACCAAACTGACATCGGTCATACAGGGAACAAACAGCCTGAATTAGGTGGTCTGATACCCCATATTCCCGGAGCACTCCCCACAGTATTCCCAGAGGAACATGGTCGAATGCCTTCTCCAAGTCCACAAAACACATGCAGACAGGTTGGGAAAACTACCATGCACCCTCAAGGACCCCGCCGAGAGTATAGGGTTGGTCCACAGTTCCACGACCAGGACAAAAACCACACTGGTCCTCCTGAATCCGAGATTTGACTATGCGGCGGATCCTCCTCTCCAGAACCCCTGAATAGATCTTACCGGGAACGCTGAGGAGTGTGATTCCACGATAGAACACACCCTCCGGTCCCCCTTTTTGACAAGCAGGAACACCACCGGTCTGCCAATCCAGGGGCACCGACCTCAATGTCCACGCGATGCTGCACAGTCGTGTCAACCAAGACATGCTCATCCACCCCCGGGGCCTTGCCACTGAGGAGCTTTTTGACCACCTCGGTAACCTCAGCCCCAGAGATAGGAGAACCCACCTCAGAGTCCCCAGGCACTGCTTCCTTGTTGGAAGACGTGTCAGTGGTATTGAGGAGGTCTTCAACGTATTCCCTCCACCGGTCCACAACATCTCGAGTCAAGGTCAGCAGCACACCATCCCCACCATACACGGTGTTGACTGTGCACTGCTTCCCCCTCCTGAGACGGCGGATGGTGGTCCAGAATCTCTTTGAAGCCATCCGGAAGTTGTTTTCCACGGCCTCTCTGAATTCCTTCCATGTCCGAGTTTTGGCCTCAGTGACCGCCAGAGCCGCAGACCGGTTGGCCTGTCAGCTGCCTTCAGAGTCCCATGGGCCAAAACGGCCTGATAGGACTCTTTCTTTAGCTTCAACTCCTTCTGACAGGGGACTCTGCCAAACGTTCCCAGCAGACATTCATAATGCTTTTGGGTCTGCCAGGTTTGACCGGCATTTTTCCCCATCATCGGAACCAACTCACCACAAGGTGGTGATCAGTTGACAGCTCCGCCCCTCTCTTCATCTGAGTGTCCAAAACATGTGGCCACAAGTCCTACGACACAACCACAAAGTCAATCATCGAACTGCGGCCCAGGGTGTCCTGGTGCCAAGTGCACATGTGGCCTCTCTTATGCTTGAACATGGTGTTCGTTATAGACAATCCGTAACGAGCACAGAAGTCCAATAACAAAACACCAGTCAGGTTAACATCAGGGGGGCCATTACCCCCAATCACACCTCTCCAGGTCTCACTGTCGCTTCCAACATGAGCATCGAACTCACCCAGTAGAACAAGGGAATTTCCGAGGGAGCGTTTTCCAGTACTTTCTCTAAGGACTCCAAAAAGGGCTGATATTCTGAACTGCTGTTTGGTGCATAAACACAAACAACAGTCCGGACCCGTCCCTCCACCTGAAGGCGTAGGGAAACTACCCTCTCGTTTACTGGGTTAAACTCCAACGTGCAGGCTTGGAGCCGGGGGGCAACAAAAATTGGCACTATGAAGTCCAGCCCCTCTCGAGAGGACTGGTTCCAGAGCCCTTGCGGTGCGTTGAGGTGAGTTTGACTATATCTAGCCGGAATTTCTCTACCTCACACACTAACTCAGGCTCCTTCTCTGGCAGAGAAGTGACATTCCACGTACCGACAACTAGCTTGTGTAGCTGAGGATCGAACCGCTAAGGCCTCCGCCTTTGGCCGCCACCCAGCTCACTATGCACCCGACCCCTTCGGCCCCTCCTACGAGCGGTGAGCTCATGGGAGGGGGGACCCACGTTGCCTTTTTGGGCTGTGCCCGACCGGGCCCTATGGGTGCAGGCCCAGCCATCAGACGCTTGCCATCGTGCCCACCTCCAGCCCTGGCTCCAGAGGGGGGCCCCGGTGACCCGCGTCCGGGCGAAGGAAATCAAAGTCCATTGTTTTTGTGCATCATTGGGGTCTAGTGAGCCACTCTTTGTCTGCTTAATAAGCAAGGATATTTTTGTCTGGGGTGGTAGTATGTCCATGAAGGAGATTTTTCCTGCTTGAAAAGCCAAAACTTGAAAAGCGACCGTTTGAGCGCCTCTTCTCTCAAAAGTGGGGCAAGTACAAGGGAGATGATACATTTTTTGCACATTTGTTAGGGTTACAGGTTACTGTTAGAACATTATTAAAAACTCAATTTGTGCATAATAGGGGACAAACTGAAGGTCGAAAGCGCCTCCTGAAAGACACTTTTGATGATCTTCTCTGCATAAGCAAAAGCATTTCCAAAAGTTTCCTGTTACCAGACATGTACTCCAAATAGGAGAGGTTAACTGATAAGGCATGTCCCAGCCGAGCGGATTCTAATAAAATGCAAACCCCCAGAATGTGCAAGTGGAGCTTATAGAAGGTTAATAAGGCGCACCGTGTTTGGGGCTACCTGACAGGCGGTGATATGTCTGCAAAGAAACAGATGCTATGTGTAAATGTGACACGAGCCCAAGCCGCAGCGCAGTAGGGGTGCCGGCGTTTTAAAATAACTACCCGCCCAATGGCAGCTATGACGGGCCAACGCGCCTTGCTGCCGAGTGCGCACCTCGATAAGAATGTCCTCCTAAATCCAGTCACCATTAGCATCGCTGCTCCCTCAAGAGTCCCATAAATCCCTGCCCCCCGAGCGCCTGCTGAGTGCACACACACACACCTCTCGAGAGCCCATCTTCCCTAAATGGAAAGTATTAACGTGAGTTTGGGTGCTTTGCAGGTGGAGTCAGCACCTCGCTGTGTTAAGCTCCCCGCATCACCGCTGCCAAGTCAGTTCTTCAGCCTTCAGAAAGACCCAAAGGGCTGATTCTCATGAATATAAAGCAATTGGAGACCTTTTAGATACACGTAGCGAATGCATCTGTCGCTTCATAACGAAGGGAGAAGCCGGCGCTAATCGGCCCACACACGCGCACACACAGAGCTCAGTGGGCAGGTCCGGTGCCAGCAGACACACATGGGGTTTGGATGGGTGAGAACGCTCATCGCCCAATGTTCTGTAATTAGTATGAAATTGATGTGCACTGGTGTCTTGGTTTTTGTCATGAATCTGATCCAGAAAGTCAGGCAAAGCTGCAACGTATGTCAAGCAAGGACATTTTGCAAATCCAATTAGTCGCTTCCAGACACCCACAGCAACGCAAAATACATTTTATAGAAACAACAAAAACATTGGCCTCATTTTAGCTTCTTTAAGACATGTGCTGGCCATCTTTGTACTTTACCACGATTTCCTTCTTGAATTGAATAGAGTTTCTCGCCTTTATTCCTGTCAACTGTCTTTGGTCCCAAGGCAGGTTGTTTAGCAGCCACACTCAATAAAAATGCAAGAAAGGTCAAGCTGTTGTATGCTGACCACCCATGACCCTTCAAATGCAGCTTCTTCCATCTAGTCGACACAAAAGATGATATAGATGCATTCAATACAGGCCGGCCGCACGGTGGTCGAGTGGTTAGCACATTGACCTCACAGGAGGCTCAGGGTTCGAATCTCCGTTGGGCATCTCTGTGTGGAGTTTGCATGTTCTCCCCGTGCGTGTGTGGGTTTTCTCCCGGTACTCCGCTTTCCTCCCACATTCCAAAAACATGCATGTTAGCTTCATTGGCCGCTCTAAATTGTCCATCGGTATGAATGTGAGTGTGACTGGTTGTTTGTCTATATGTGCCCTGCGATTGGCTGGCGACCAGTCCAGGGTGTACCCCGGCTCCCGCCCAAAGCCAGCTGGGATAGGCTCCAGCATCCCCGCCACCCTAATGAGGATAAGCGGCATAGAAAATGAATGAATACGGGCGTTAATTATGTTAATTATTAGTTATGTATGCAAAAGAAAGAGAATATATGCATCCCCACCTTGAAACATTTTGCAATGTACACAGATACTGCAAAATGTGCATGTCAGAGACCCAACCGTACTGCACATCAGGCGTTTTACACAGAACCCCAACTTAGTGTGTGAGTCCACGCTGCCGTCTCTGACAATCAGATAATTTGATTGACGGCGACGTCCACTCGTCAGATAGGAACAATCTTTGTACCTCTCGTCTGCTTTCACACATCTAAGTTCACAGGTTGACGTCGCCCCCCTCGATTCCGTGGGTGAAGCAAAATGCAGCAAGCTCCCGTTCCAATTTAACGTTAACAGCGGTGAACTTTTGGCAAGAGCATGCTGGTACGGATGGAATGGTTCCACGGTACTTTATACAGTATTCATGCTCTAAAACTACCATTTGGAAAACCACAAGGTGAAGTTCACAAGCCGGTCATGAATGAAGGAAAATGGATGTTTCTCCTGGGTGTAAAAGCGTCTGAGGTATTCCTAAAATAATATCAAACCCACAGACTCCTGTAGCCACAAGACCCAACACTTGATTTGTGGGTTTTCAAAGTAATGTTGTTTTGGTGGAGGTGCCTATGTGGAGAGTTACGAGCCAGAGGGAGCGTTCAAGGCTGAAACATAAATAGCCGTAAAACCTCGACACATTTCACACACCCTCAATCTTGACCTCGTAACACATGCGGGACGCGCTCTCGTTGCATCATTCAAGCAACATGGCGTTGGCTAAAGATGTGGGTGATGAAGAAGCAGCATAAATCACTTCCTCCTCTCTGAACTCTCCGAATCCTGTTGGGTTGCCAGACACTCCTGACTCTGGAAGCTGGTCTTGCTTGGCACATTAGTGGGACATCCCTCATAACATTAGGAGATGTGATCATCTCTATTGCTTTGCATGGCCAAATCAGTCTCCCACGCTGCATCCGACACACTTTACAAATGTGTCAGACGTGCTAAAGAAAAGATGTTTGTCAACAAAACAGGAATATTTTGCCAATCGATCAGCATAGCCTCTTTTTTTGGACTCTTACATAAAGTGCAGTATATAAAAATGTAAAATCAAAGAAGGCTTTTCACCCCCTTTTTTAGTTAATTAAGTTGCGTTACTTTTTGTACTGAATCCTGCAAAACTGAGCGGGATAGGAACTCAGGATAGGCCAGTTGAAAACTTTCATTGGACAGCAATATTGTTTTCAGTCATTTATAATTATAGAATTGTTTTTTTTTCTTTCTTTCTCTTGTAAAATACACAAATAAATAAAATCTCGATGCTAAATAGACAGCATCATTATTGCAAAGGTGTGCCTGAGGCTGGCCACAATAAAAGGCTACATCCAAACATGCCATTTAACTGTGTCGGTAAATCGGTTCCAGACCAAGTGAATTGCCACAAAATGTATTTATAAATGGAATATTTTTACAGTTAGTGCAAAGAAAACATATTTTACGGCCTTCTAAATACGGATTTTAACATTATTAGAGCCCTTAAAGAATGAAATAACACCCCTATATTTATATAATTGTAATTGATGAATTTATAATAATATACATATTTCTTATTTTAAATTGTAAGACAATACATATATTACGTTTTGTGCACATCCTACAAAATCAAACCGACTGAAAAACCCAACAACTTTTATAACATTAAATTATTTAATTACTTAATTGTATAGAAAATGGATGGAGGGAGGATTTTTTTTAAGCACAACAAAGCTTGTTTGACATAATTCACTACAATTCATTTAAATTCCAGGGCATCGTTTGCTACCAAATCACACTGAATTCAAACCACTGGAATGAAAGGAAAAGTCTTCTGGACTTTTTGGACAAAATCCCAGTAAATGGGGAACAGAGAAGGTCGGTGCAAAACAAAAGAAATGCAGGCCAGCTATTCTCCTGATTTCCAACAGGGTTGCTTCCCACTCCAACAGGATGCTGGGGACTGTCAGAACTCTTAGTATGGCAGTTGAACAAGTTAACCTCAAATACACTTCCCTTGGGGACCAACAGTGGTCACCCAGTACAGTCCAGTACAGATTGGGCAGCACAGTCCCCAGTTCAACACAGTGGACTAGAGAACACGCGCATGCCTTGCATCACAGATGGAAGCTGGAAGCCTGCTCAAAGATGGGATCAATACCGCTCCAATAACATACTGACTCACACGCTAGCAAATTCAGATCTGGACCCGTTGCGGAGATGAAACCGGGCCTGTCGGAGCCGTCCCGGGTGGCTACCAAGCCCTTCATCTTTACGCAAACGTCAGCAGCTTGCGTTTTCACGGGAATATCCAAGGTTAGCACTGAATTAGCCGAAGATTAGCCGTTGGGGAAAAAGCGTGTTGGCAGCGTGTGTGGGAGTGTGCAATTATCAGCGTAACAAGCTATTTCTTCTCTGAAAGTCAAGCTCTCACCTAATCTTTGGGCCATGAAGGGAATCTTGAAGCAGCCAGTTGAGTTTAGGAGGACTCTACGTACATCCGATACACCTGCACCATCTAATGCGAGCCAATGCAAGACCTGGACTAAAAAGGCCTTGTCAGAGATAGTGCAGGAATTGAAACCAGTTCTTCTTGTGCTTGTTTAAAGCTGAGAGGTGCTTCTAATTCTGTGCTGGCGTGAACTTATTCAGATGCATTAGGATGAAAATACCACGACGACCGCAATGTGGAGCATGCTGTTGCTCGGGTACCTTTTGGACTCTCAGATGGGCCGTTTTCAGCACAACGTGTACTGTGTGGGCTCTGATTAGCTTGTGCGGCCGTATGAAGGTGCTGTATGTATTTGGGCCCATGGAAAAGCTGGTTCCGGTACAGTAATGTGAGTTTGGGGTTTTGCACGTGCATTTCATAGCTGCAAGTGTGTATGCTGGACTCAAACCACAACGTTTCCATTAAATGTATTCAGGAAACGTTGGACGTCCAAAAACAAAAACCTTAGCGGCTTGCTGGGTTGTCTCGAACCAGCAACAAAATGCAAGTTGTACTCAACTCATTGCTTCTTTATCTTTGACTCTGTTTGCTTGGCTGACTGCCGCGCTGCTGCTGCTGCTTCTTCTCTGCAGGGATGACCTTTACCGCGTGGAGCTGGACATCGTGGCCGGAGATGAGATGTTCTACAGCAAGGTGGGCATCCTCCCGGCGGGCGGCCTCCCGTGAATTTCAACTCTTTTTATGACCTTATCGTGTTGTCAGTGTGTGAAAATGTTACCTACTGTGTGTTCTGTGTGTAGAAGAGAACGTGGGAGTCGAACAAGAACGACATCAGGATCTGCAGGATGAAGGGCAAACACGAGGTATGACCTTCTACTTTATCCGCATACAGAAATACGTCGCATTATGGATGCGTAAATTATCCAATGGCAGCCAATGTGTGCTAAGCTGCCCGACCCAAACATTTTAGACGGTAAAGCAAATCCGAGTAATTGCTAATAATATATCTCACGGATTTCATAAGAGCCAAAAGGAAAATGAGCTCCGTGCCGGGTCACATTTAGGATACCCCTGACGTGAAGGGTTTCTGTCCCAGATCAGATAAAGTACTGCCAGAGACATTCCAAGACGGGTCAGTTGAAAGAGTGGACGGCTATTCGGCTACAGTGGAACCAAAAACAATGTTTACAAATCTCTTGGCTTCCAAAGAGCGGCAATTTTCTTACATTGTTTTATCAGCAGGAAAACATAACAACAGCAACAATAATCTAGTTATTAGTATTTTTCTTTTGTTTGATTATTATTATTATTTGTATGTGTTTTTTTAGGGACAACTTATAACACTAATAAAGTGTAGATGTGATTGCAATTCACATGTGTATTGTGTATTACGTGCACAATATGATGTGTAAGTACAATGTTACCATTCCATTCCATTTTCCTCCGCTTATCCGGCTCCGGGTCGCGGGGGCAGCAGCACCCTCTGTAAGAAAGTCCGGACTTCCCGGTCCCCGGCGACCTCTTCAAGCTCCACCCCACTTTTTGAGAAGCACCGATATGACATCTTGCCATGTGCACGCGTGTCCGTCTTTCTGGTTCACCCTGTGCATTGGTTCAGCGTGTAGGTGCTTCATAGAACAACAGCAGGCAGAGCGAGACCTTTCGTCAGTCTCTGTGGGGAGAGGCAGAGCCGGTGGCATACACACACAGCAAAAGAGTGGAGCTTCTCGAGGAGCAATTCAAGCTACCATAGTAGGAAGCGGTTGATGCAAAGTCAAATGCTTCCATGTGGGAATGTTCAAAATCAGCAAGGCGAGCTCGTCAACACAAACATGGCAGTTGCCAGCCAAACGTATTTACAAGCGCAACGCAGCAACGTAGCAACGTAGCAACGTAGTTCCCATTCCCATCGGCGGGGGAAACCCGCACATGGAACGTAGAGCCTTTGGTCGAGACTGCTCGGTCGACAACGTGAGGACGCGGAAAAGCACCAAATTGCATTCACAGGAAATCTTCCCCAAAGAAAGGAACATCTCAAAGGAAATATTGCAGTATTATATTCCATCCATCCATTTTCTGTACCGCTTATTCTCATTAGGGTCACGGGGATGCTGGAGCCTATCCCAGCAGACTTTGGGCGAGAGGCGGGGTACACCCTGGACCGGTCGCCAGTCAATCGCAGGGCACAATTATATTATATGTTATTACTATTTATTATATATTATTCTAGCATTATTGGTTTATTTGGTCTCAACTTCTTTTGACAATAAGTGGGCCAACCAACATTTGTATTAAATCGTTTTATGACACATTTCAGTACTTTTTGCTTGTCCAGTCGTCAAATCTTGTCAATTGCATGCATCGCCTGGTCTGGTGTGCCGCACCACAACCCCACGTAACCACTAGACTTGCTGGAGAACTAGTTAGCTAGATGGTAGAAGAATACAGTGGGTGCCGATGAGGAAGAATAACGTTGCAAATCAGCTTTGCGGACTTCATTACGTCTCCCGAGTGACATAATGGAAGTCCATCACCGTGGAAGTGGAAACCATCCATGAAAAAGCTCCGAGGTGAGCCACACCCACCAACATCGTCCTCTCTTTTGCTCCCAAATTCTTGACTGTCTGGACCACCTTCAAGGACAAAAGATCATGAATGGTAATGAAAGCTAGACGGGTCATTGATTCTGTGCACTCTTACAAGGAGATCTGGGAGGGGCAGAGAAGGTTATCTTTCCAGACTGACCTGGGACAATATTTGAAAAGTTACTGTTTTATTTCATTTTTATATTTCATCTTTGGATGACTGCATTTGATGTGTCCTTCATGTGTTCTTTGTACTTCTGGGATTGACTTAGGAGTTCGTTTAGGTTTAAGTTCCAACCAAAGCTTCACTTACATCCCAGTTTAAGAATACCACCTGCATTTTGAATATAAATCATAATCATATGAATCATAATGTCATTTGTTATAGATTCCTGGTGGCCTTGCCAATTGCTTTTCCCTTTGGGTTTTTTTAAACAAGCTGAACGTGTGAAACAAGCACTTTCCTCTTTTCAATAACCATTGGCCGGCCCTCTATACTTTTAATATCGTGCTAGGAGGGGGGTGATCTTGTAAAAATGCTAATTTCCATCTGAAGTGGGGAGATAAGATGAGAGCTTCAGTAGTGGAGGAGAAACCAAAGTTAATGTGGTTCTGGTAATGCTATTGTTGGATATGATTACTTTTTCTAGCTTTTGTTTATACTTGCAGTTCGGTACTATGGTCCGGACCAAAACGAAATACTTGTGGTTTGCAGAGGGGTCAAAGTGGTGTTTTTTGAGTGCAAGGAACATCCATCCATTTTCCTCCGCTTATCCGGTCCGGGTCACGGGGGCAGCAGCTTCAGTAGGGAAGTCCAGACTTCCCGGTCCCCGGCGACCTCTTCCAGCTCCATCGGGAGGACACCAAGGCGTTCCCAGGCCAGCTGTGAGACATAGTCCCTCCAGCGTGTCTTAGGTCTTCCCGGGGGCCTTCTCCCGACCGGGCGTGCCCGAAACACCTCACCAGGGAGGCATCCGGACTAGATGCCCGAGCCACCTCAACTGGCTCCTCTCGATGTGAAGGAGCGGCGGCTCTACTCTGAGCTCCTCCCGGATGGCCGAGCTCCTCACCCTATCTCTTAGGGTGAGTCCAGCCACCCTACGGAGGAAACTCATTTCCGCCGCTCGTATCCGCCATCTCGTTCTTTCGGTCATGACCCATAACTCATGACCATAGGTGAGGGTGGGAACGTAGATGGATCGGCTTTGCCTTCCGGCTCGGCTCTCTCTTCACCACGACGGTCCGGTACAGCGACCGCCGTACTGCAGACGCTGCACCGATCCGTCTGTCGACCTCACGCTCCAACCTTCCCTCACTCGTGAACAAGACCCCGAGATTCTTTAACTCCTCCACCTGAGGCAAGACCTCACTCCCAACCCAGAGGGTACAGTCCACCCGTTTCCGCCTGACTGTTCACCCACTGATAGGGAACGTGAGCTGGGTTTAGACCGTCGTGAGACAGGTTAGTTTTACCCTACTGATGATGTGTGGTTGCAATAGTAATCTTTGCAACAATCCTGAGCAGGATTACTATTGCAACCACACACATCACATCACACACGGTCTAAACCCAGCTCACGTTCCCTGTCAGTGGGTTAATGCAAGGAACATTAATGGAAGAAGTTGACTGCTCAGCTTTGGTGAAATAACGTCTTTCCTTCCTGCTCGCGCTTTGCTGTCATTTTAGCACCAGTTGGGTCTTTGGTCGCCTTTTAGCTCCAGTGAAGGGAAGCGCACCAGAATCACACGTTCACTTCCAAGCGGACTGAAACACATGTCTTAGGGTTACCACTCAACTAAAAGAGCCATTTCTTTCAACTTCTCTTTGTTTGGCTCCCCCACGTGCATTAACGAGCAACGCAATTAGCGAGGAGAATCTCAAGCAAACGCTCCTACGTTGCAGCACACACTTCGCCTCCTGCAAACGTTCTGCTTGGAAGGAGAAGGTGTCAGATGTGATACATTTGCCACCTTCTAATTGGTTTTGTAATTAAATGTTTCTGCCTGGTTGATCACAAAGGACACAGTATTCCTCCCTAATTAGGCTGAAAATTCAATATCCTGATTCTTGCCTGGTTCTCCTTCGCCGGTGTTGTCCAAACCATTGTGGAGGACAGCGACAGGCCACGCGATTTGCATATTCCCCGTCATGTTTGCCTTTGTCCTTTGCTCGTCCCTGTCTCTTTATTGTATCGTCCCGTCACTCTTTCCGCTCGCCTCGACGCTTCTTATTAAAAGATGGAGGGTGAGGAGGTGGCCGCGGGCCAGCATCTGCACGTGATGGGGCAAACAGGCCCCTCCACATCAAGCACTTAGCGGGATTGTGGGACCCATATTGTGCAGATTGAGCTCTCCAAGGAACACGGACTCCTACGTAAGATGGGGTTTCCAAGTTCTTATGAAATCTCTCTGACAAACCACATGTGGACTCACTGACTGGGACTCATCGTCTACTCTGCTTCTTCTTGTTTGGCTGGACTGGACCCTCTTAGTACAAATAAACCATTTAGAAAATTGCGTAGTGATTATTTGGTGAAACAACTACTTTTTGTGAAAATACAGTACTGCAAAATACCAGTATTTTGTCCTATGGGGTGTTTGATTACTGAACTGGAGGAGAGGACCGGGTATCTGTTGGGGACATGATGTTCATTAAGGACGCAGCCTTTGATTGTACCGGAATTCATACATACATGACACCCCCCCGCTTTTTTAAAGTTGGGAGAATAAAGTTGTGATCTAATATGAATAAAGTTGCATTTCTGTCACGGGAAAGATGGAACTAGAGCACTATTACCGTAATAATACAATATTATAAATCATTTTCCGAGGGAACAGCATGGTAAAAAAAGACAAAGATGTATTTGTAGCCACGTGTTGAAAAAAATCACATTTTCAAGAAAAAGTCATGTCCAGACATTAGAATTTTTTTCTTTGTGGAATTTTTTTTTCTTTGCATATTTTTTCAGTGTAAAACTTACCGTAGGTATTAAGTTGTGTTTATTAGAGAATAGCTTTTACAATTTTACTGAAATGAAACCAATCCCAATCTCAACCCCTTCAAACACGTCTGGGAGAAACTAGACTGAGGACTTACTTTCTTACTTTCTCACTTCCTGCCGTTATGATAGCCAGGCGTCCTGCTAGTCCTCAGAATTGCACAAATAAGGACGCCTAGGCTGTGATTTATCTGAGCTTAGTCCCGATGGTGATGCGTGGCCTTCTCTTCTCTTTCTGTGAAGTTAGGGAAAGCAAATCTCCACGCATTTTGTGTGTTTTAGGATGTCAGTCTGCCACGGCGGGTGACTGTGTGGTGTTTGCACAGCCGCATGTATGTAGCAGTCCTAGCATCCTACCCGCTGAACAGATACCTGAAGATTCCTTTCATTGATCACCATTACCTCAAAATAGCCTCACCTTGTTGGGTAACTTGCTAGCAGTCTGCAAGACACGTTTTTTAGTTCAGCACATTTCTGTGTTACCATTCACTGGTATGTGCCTGTGAGTGACTAGGAAAAAAGCTCGGACTCATTTGGACTAGCGTCATAGGGTTTGTATTTCTATTTAGATCTTTTATTTTCCCTCCTTTTTGTGTGTTTTCCGAACATTTCTTTTATTTTGTCATGCATGTACTGTTTGTCCCCGGCCGGGTTGCTTGCCTCTGATGGCTTTGTGTGCTCAGTGCCAGCTGCCGTCCGAGCCGAGATGAGGAGGGATGCGGATGAGTCCGAACAGGCTAGTGCTGCTAATTTCGGTGCTGCTGTTAATTCATCCCCCCCCACATGTGCGCTACCATACACACCCTTTGATCCCGTCGTGGAGCTGTCCAAATCCTGCGCCAGGGAAGCTTCTTCATTTGGGACTTTTGTTCATTTGTAAGTGTACAAACTTTGCATGAACGGGTAAAACAGAGATTTCTTCACTTATGTCTTAATAACGGTGTGACGTTGCACAATGCGGGGGTTGTCCAAAGTGTGTCCTGGGGGCTATTAGTGGGCTGCAGCTTGTTTTTCATTGGCCTGCGGCACATGGTAGTAATAGACCTTGAAAAAAAAGCATCACAACGGCCCTTGCATTCCTTGGCTTTTCATTGGTGTGATGTATTTAGAGCTTAATAGTCCTTTCGTGCAGGGAATAGCCCCACACTTGCAACGCAATACACTTTCCTGCACATGTGATTGTACATCTAATATCTGACTTGACCGAGCGACAGAGGCCAAGCCTTGATGTTGGTTGTCCAACTCAACTCATACACTCTACTTCTGCCGTGCTGTTCACTTTTTTCAACTTTCCCTTTTTATTGCTCACTGAGCAGTTTGCTGCTGACTGCTTTTACAACATTGGTTCTCGTGCTGTTGTGCACTTGTTAATAAGTGACCATTTGATTGTTATGTGGACAGAGATTGGTTTTCACATGAGATTTTTTCCACATTTCCTTGTTTGTGTAGGTTTGCTTGCGTCAGGAAGGAAAGTAATGGAAACTTTGGAGATGTAGAGGAGCAGCTTTGCCAAAGACCTACCGTTGCCTTACACGGCTATTGAACCAACGTGAACATAGCGGGTCGCGCCGGGCGATAGCCGATATTTTACGAGCGCATGAATCCCGATAAGGCAGCCCGGAAAGCGGGAGCCCGGCTCGGAGAGTTTACGACGGCACCGGCTTGTTTTGTGTTGCCATCCGGGTGAGGGAAGTTGATCGTAGCCGGAAGGTAAAACACTTTTGGCATTCGTTCGGACTTAAAGCCTCACGAAAAGCGTGTTTATCATTTGTGGTGATGGGAAACACATGCAGAAGATGGAGACTCATCGCTTTTACTGCCGCATGCTTGTTTTGAGTTTTTATTACGGTTCTGTTCTCACGAGAACCTTGCAGGATTTCATACAAAACGTAATGCACTGTAATTGGTTTGTTTTACCACCACCTACAAAGAAAGAGGTTGTGTTTTATCTTTTTTACCACACAAATCACCCTTTTTTCAGGACACATTTTCGAGCTGAGTATCTCTGACCTCTAAATCAAAGACAAAGGAGCGACAATACCCATGAAATCATATTTCATCCATCATAGCTTCTTAATCAGACTCATGAATTCACATGCAACTCTTGGTTTTTGGATGCTTTATGGGCTCAGTTTCCATATTTTCCGTGGACCGTAAAGGTTATCACCTCTTTTGGGTCCAAAGAGCGTGAGTGTGCGTGTGTGCTTGCGAGAAAAGTCATTTGCGTGAATACCAGACGGCCATGAGTGACAGCCGTTCACGGCAGTTATTTAAAGTTATTATGTGCTTTGAAATATCAGTTGCACTACTTTTCTCAAACTCATATGCTACATTTGCCATACTGTCTACAATGAAGTCATCAGCAGGACTGTATTAGTGCTGTCTGAGCAGTTTGCGCCTTACTGCAATTGCAACATTGGTTCTGTTGCTGCTGCGCCGTGTACAAGCAATGTACCTGTTAACGAATGACCATGTTGTTACGTTTTCTTCTCGGCATGGTGTTGACGACCCCGAGTGTGCGGCGAGCGGGACGCAAAACAGGTCAGGAACAGGTTCTTTAATAATCAATTGCTGCTCCGCAGCGGCAGGAACCGTAAACAAAAACAAGAAGCACCAAAACCGCCTACTAACACAAACAAACGCAGATGATCCGACAAGCGGCCAAGCACACAGCTGAACTAAATAACTAGGAACAAATTAGGAGCAGGTACGGAAGAAAGGAAAAAGTAAAGCTGACAGGAAACGGAACTGAACAGGAACAGGAAGTAGTACCAAAATAAGAGTACAAAACAGGAACTGAGGCAAGAAAGGGAACAAAAGCAACACTGTCACGCAGACAAACATAGAGATCGTGACACATGTAGTGAAAAAGAGCTACGTTCTCCTGTCCCCTGCACTCCAAATAATGAAATTTAAAAAAAAGCAAACTGTTTTATATTTACATAATGTTTACTTTATTGACATAACAGCCAATCACCTGCTTCCAATTCTAACTGTATTATTTACGTCACATGCAGCATCTTTGGCCCTCTATTGCAGACATTTCCAAAAGCAACCCAACACTGTGCAGTAAATGATGTGCTGATTTGCTGTGTTTTCGTTTGAAAAGCTTCCTGTGCATGAGTCTGTGTACGTGGTGCATACCGGTTTCCCTCGTTGATAACTACGTGGAAATATTTGCACCGCGCCGCCTGCTGCTGGGAGCCTCATCTGAATACAAGAGGTTGACCTTTCCGAGGCCTTGCAGCACTGCCAGTGTCCGTTTGAGGAGCAGGACGGCGTTTTTTTGTTCTTTTCCAGTTGTCTGGGTATCAGGAGAGGCTTGCCAGCCAGCACACGTGGCGTTTTTGTCTGGACGCAGCCCAGTAAAATTCAGGGTAGGCGCAGAGGGGAGGATGGGGCATAAGGACGTTGAACATTTTGATCTATATCCATTTTATCATTCAGTGGTTCACGGCTTGATTACCTGCTGTGTGTCTTGTGGCAGAAACCCCCGTGAAACGCTAATCCCCTGACTTCATTTGTCTTTGAATAAAACCCACACGTGCGAGTGCCAGACTGCTTCCCGGAATAGATGAATGCAAGTTCATGACATATATCCATGCAGCAGCAGATGATTTCTGTCGGGCTCCAAAAAGGGCAAATGCAAATAATAAAATCTTCTTTCCTGTTGCTGTGTTCCATAAAGGACCCCGGCCTATATTTCAATCCTATATTTTGTGCAGAATGAACCATCAAACCCACCCGCACACCAATGTAGAGTCCTCTACACGATCACCCCCATCGCTGATGTCATCGGATGTTTGTACGAGTATGTCGGCCATCCAGACTGGGAGGCATGGGGTGCGGGGTGTTGTCCTCCATGCGCCGGTGCCGGTAGGTCAAAGGTCACGGCTGCAGTTCCGCTGCAAAGACTGTCGAGGGAAAGAGGTATGGACCGGATTCCTGGCCTATTGAGGTGCTGACAACGCAAGATGGCTGAATGCAAAGCAGTTGGCCTTCAGGAACTGTTATATTGTAATCCACGCTACTATTTTTGGGCAGTTGATACCATCTACCAAGTAATAATTGTTGCTGGGCCGTGGTTCTTGACGCCGCAGTATTGAAGTCCACCGGGGTCTGTTTTCTCGCAGCTTTCAGCCTCCGCTTTGCAACACTTTGAAATAACAAAGTTCTTCAGCTCTGGATGCTGCAAAATTGTACACACTTTGCTGCAGTGGCCCATTTGTCTCGCTTGGCTTTAAACTCCTTGAGGGTGAAATTCAACTCATATAGCTTGTGAGTAGACACAGGTAGAAATATCTTCAGGTGCTCCACAGTCTCACCTGGGCCAACAAAGTAAGCGTAAACTAAGTGCAAAGTGAAGAACTTTATTCCTCACCACATGGCATCACTTATAATAAGACGTCATAATGATGTGTTTGATGTACTGCGGAATGAGCTGCGTGGATTTCGCCCTTTAATTCGGACTTCGTTTGTCGCCATTCAGGCCGTGCGTGCGCTTTGAAGCCGGGACTTGGCATCCAAAAGCGTGCACCATTTTTGTCGCCTGACTTGATCTACTCTGAAGTGTCACGGTGGAGAAATTAGCCCTCAATGTGCCGCCTGTTTTCAGATCCCCAGGCCGGTTTGGATTACAGCCTGTCAATCAAGGGCTGCTGCCGCACGCGTGTCTCCGCATCTCTGTGTGTTTGTGAATGTGCATATACACACTGTCAGTCTTGCCGGGACGCCATCAGACTCTCTCAGTTGGACTGGCGGTGTCAATGGCGAGCTGTTCAGATAATCGCTTTGCAAAAACGAAAGCACTATCACTCTGTCACCGCAGTTGACGATAAAGTCTTCTTGTTTTGTTTTCTTCCGCCTGCAGGATGAATGCCGGAATTTCATGAAGGTGCTTCTTAGCAGGCATGGCGGCCTGTTTGTGTGTGGCACCAACGCTTTCAACCCGCTCTGCGCCAACTACACTGTAAGTCTAAAATATCTAACTTTATTGCACTCTAGATGAGAGGGATGTTCTTACACCAGAGAATAAAGTTTTTGCACCAAAGGAAAGTAACCCCAGATGATGGTGTGCAGAGGGTGGCTGGCATTGTCCATAATATCCCGTAGTTTGTTCAGAGTCCTCAACTCTGCCACCGTCACCACAGAGTCCAGTTTCGTGCCGACCCCAGAACAGGCCCGCCTGATCAGTTTATCCAGTCTGGGTGTGTCCTGCAGACACACAGTTTCAGACACGATGTCCTTCAGCCCAACATACTGTGGTCTGCCAGTGAGGTAGTCGGAGATCCAGTCCATCAGGCGGGGGTCCACTCCCATCCTGCTCAGTTTGTCCCGAAGCAAGGGGGGCTGGATGGTGTTCAAGGCACTGGAGAAGTCCAAGAATCCTCACAGTGCCACTTCCCTTATCCAGATGGGAGTGGGCTCAATGAAGCAGGTAGAGGATCCTCCACACCAACACCTGACTGGTAGGCAAACTGCAGGCGATCCTGGGCGTGTTGCACTTGGGGGAGCCGCTCAAACGTCTTCATCAGATGTGAAGTGAGTGCCACTCGTTGGAAGTCGTACAGCTTGCTGGGCCGGTTCTTCTTCGGAACTGGATCGATGCGGGATGTCTTCCGGAGAGTGGGCACTCTCCCAAGCTGGAGGCTAAGGTTGTAGTGGTTCCCCCAGTTCTGCCGCACAGGTCTTCAGTAGTGTAGGACACACTTTGTCTGGGCCTGTGGCTTTCCTGGGTGGAGCTTCCTCAGCTGTCCTCGGACCCGGTCTATGGTGATAAGTAGCGAAGGTTGTGTGGATACTGTATGGAGGAGGAGGAATTAGGTCCATTCCCTTGGCATTTGACCTAATTCCACATTGTAAAGATGGAAAATTGGTCATTTTTATGTCTTATTTATAATATTCCTAGGATAAAATGAGTCTGTATTTTATTTCTTTTTTATTTTTTGTGTGTGTATCTTGTCTGGCATCATAACAGCTGAATGGGAGTCGAGCTGCCCTTAAGTGCTGAGCAAAATGGCTTTGCCAAGGGAGACTTCATCATCCGAATGAATCTCCCTTGGCATTCGACTGCGTTATTATGGATTTCGTTGAGCTGCATTTCTAAGACTGTACTTTAAAGTTGCGTCTTGTGTTGCTTCAACTTGAAAAGTGTCCTTGCCGTGTATTAGAAAGGAATGGAGTAGGTGATGTGGGGTCACCATGGCCTCAATCCTCTTCATCCTTGCCGTATAATCCAACCCAAACAGGTTGGTATATTTGTAGGGCAGAATGACGGCACATTGCTACTTACACCTCTGCAGTCTGCAGCGTGGGTCGAGGGAGACCAAAAATGGTGTCGAAGATCGAAACATCTCACTTTGCTAGAGTGGAGATGGGGTTCGTTTGTGTCTGAAAGCACAAACATTCATCAGTGGGAGAAAAAACACAACAAGTCAACAAAGGTTCCAGCTAACAAGTGTTGACTGACCTGACTCCACCAATTTGGCCTTTCATGCTTCCCTGCTCTGGCCCATCGTCAACCAGTCCCCAGTTCATCTTGCAGCAGAAGCATCCACGGCTCCCCTCAATACATCGGTTCCCTCCCCTTCTCCCAAAGCCACGCATTGCTCCACTCGGCCGCCGCTTCAAACCGGTGGGAACAAGCCCACATCAAAAGAATCAAAAATCAGGGCGATTTGATGTTGTTCTGTGGGAACTTTAGATGTTGGATGACCTCATTTATGTTGGATTATTTCCGTGTCTCAATGGAACAACACATTCTGCATCATTTATTTCACATCTAATGTCGGTCCTCAACTCAGAAATACAAAAACAATGCAATCAACTGCAGTTTTTACCAATCTGCCGGGTTGCTTTTCTTTCATCAACTGTTTGAAGAATTACAGATCCATGTCTTGAATCATTATCGGGTTTTGAAATATTGGTTCCAAAGGGATGGGAGAACTTTCTGAACTCCGGCTGGGATACTGGGGTTGTTTTGAGGTGAACAGAAGTGGATTTAGCTCAACTTGCCATAGCATGTTGGCTTGTTTAGATACTGGTGCAAGCCAAAGTACCGCACTCCACTTTGACTCAGTGGCCTCAAGTTATGATTGATCTACAATGGAATGCACGCCATTGGCAGAATTAGTAATTTCTTAATCAACATTATCCTTACTCTTTGTTCTTCCGCGCAAGAATCAACCCTCTACTGGAATTTCATGTTTGATGGGCACTTTTGGCAGCCGGTGGCTCCAAACCCAACGTACCATAAATACAATGATCAAGAACCCAAAAGGTACTCCTGGGAAACCACCACGACTGTGGACTGTGATATACTCACTAACAGATTAGCTCATTCGAATGGCCCTTTTTTATTGTCAGCATGCAATGTGTGTATATTTGCTATGAACAGCAAACGGCTAATTTAGCTACTCAGGGCCAGAATGGGGACAGTAGTATGGAGAACTACAGAAGTGGACTTGTGAAGTAGTCTTGAAGCAGGAACCGTACAAATATTTGGGGAACATTGGAATTTGAAATCAAGTCTTTGGTTTGCTTGTGTGTGTGTGTGTGTGTGTCAGTCCGTTATTCATGCATGAGCGTGCAAATCTTTTTTTGTTGTTTGGTTACTGCTCCTAATTGCCACCAGTGAATCGTTAGTTTGCACTTACGCTAACACTCCCTAATTGTTGTTCTCCAGCGACTTCATAATGTGATGGTGGATGCATTCATATTGTTTGCACTTTAATGTGTGCGTGTGTGTGTGTGTGTGTGATAAAACAGGCTGACACTCTAGAGATGGCTGGAGACCAAGTCAGCGGCATGGCCAGATGCCCTTACGACCCCAAACATGCCAACGTAGCTCTCTTTGCAGGTAAAACATGCACCATTTCCTGCATCATGCTTCGCTGTGCGCACCATATAACTAACCTGTGTGTCTTATTTGTGTGTGTGTGTGTGTCAGAGGGCAATCTGTTCACAGCCACAGTTACAGACTTTCTGGCCATTGACGCGGTCATCTACCGCAGCCTCGGGGATAGTCCAGCTCTTCGCACCATCAAGCATGACTCGAAGTGGTTCAGAGGTACTTGGCAGCCATTGCACGTGAAAATAAGCAGGGAAATTTTGTGAGAAGGAGTAGGAAAGCCGTGAGTGAGTGAAATCTGAGAAAATCTGGGAAAATTCGGAGGCTCGGCAAATGCAGTACAACACAAAGAGATGGTGTGGTTGACATGTGTTGTACCCGGTCTTTTTGTCCGGGAAGAAATGGTACCATTTGGAAAGCAGTGGCAAGTTACAAAATCGGAAGAAATGTGAACTTGGGGGAACGACAGAAAAGGGAAGTCAAATACAGCAAAGCCTGCTGGGAAATTGGGAGGCTGCCAGGACCCAATGATGAAAATTTGCAAGGACTGGCAAGTCTGGCATGACCCAAAGATGTGCTCGGGTATGCGCTTTCGGGATAATGTGACATATCCAAACTGTACAAACTATTGGCAACCCCAAAAACCAAAATGAGCAGAGAGGGCAGTGAAATACGGGAGTCTTTGGCGAAATTAGAAGGGTTGGCAAATACAGTAGGAAGTGTACTGTATGGGGTGTGCGCTTCCGGGAGTACGGGATTTGGAGTTCAAGCTAATGGCTAGGTTTACACTGCAGGGTAGGATTGCCAATTACTTACAGGGAACTCCAGACTGTCTTTGATCATCCTGGAGACCGGCTTATTGGGAGGACAAAGTCTCAATAATAAAACCAATAGATAGATAGATAGATAGAAAGAGAAATTTCGGTTTCAAGCAGCTCTCCCAGAATGTCATAAACTTTTACACAATCACGCAAGACGGATTGGAGTGGATGGAGTGCTGGGACATTGGATACTTGCCATCCCAGCCTGACAACTTGATGCTCCCTTTACTAGACGTCCCTTCCCACATGACTTGCTTGATAAGACAGCCAAAAGACATGCTGTCAGGCTCCCAGCAGCTACAGTAGAACCGTACCAGTACACATCTATTGAAACATCAGTGGGTTGTCCCACACTTGTTTTCATCTGCTGTGAAATCCACACGGACTTTGTCTGGTCCAGGCTGCCCACGCCTGCATGGTGAATTTGGAAAGGAAAGGCAATTTGTTCCATGCTCTCTCATGCTTCTCCTAAGTTTCTTCTTTACAGTTCTTCACTCTTGTCCCCTGACGCAGAGCCTTATTTTGTCAGCGCTGTGGAGTGGGGGTCTCACATCTACTTCTTCTTCAGAGAGATAGCCATGGAGTTTAACTACCTGGAGAAGGTAAAGAAAATGTCAATAGTATCATAATATTATTGGATGGATGCCCAGTGTGGTACATTGTGGTGACTGTGGGGTCAGTCAGTGAGACTTATTTTTGCCGATTCACGTGGATACCCAGAAGAGTGTAATATGTTGGCATTCCTCACGTACTAAAAGACATTTGAGGGAAAAAAGGGGAAATGTGAAAGATGAATGTGGTGAAAGATATTTAAAGAGATATCCATCCGTCCAATTCATTCCGCTTATCCAAGATCAGGTCTCGAGGGCAGAAGCCTAAGCAGTGAAGCCCAGGCTTCCCTCTCCCCGGCCACTTTGTCCAGCACCTCCCGGAGGATCCGAGGTATTCCCAAGCCAGCTGAGAGTCTTAAGGGAGAGCCCAGCCACCCTGCGGAGAAAACTCTTTTCGGCCGCTTGTACCCGCCATCTTGTCCTTTCGGTCACTACCCAAAGCTCATGACCATAGGTGAGGGTAGGAACGTAGATCCACCGGTAATTTGAGAGCTTTGCCTTTTGGCTCAGCTCTCTTTTCACCACGACGGTCCGGTACAGCGACCGCATCACTGCAGACGCTGCACCGATCCGCCTGTCCATCTCACGTTCCATCCTTCCCTCACTCGTGAACAAGAACCCGAGATACTTGAACTCCTCCACTTGAGGCAAGACCTCACTCCCGACCCGAAGATGGCACTCCACCCTTTTCCATGGACTTGGACTTAGAGGTGCTGATTCTCATCCCAGCTGCTTCACACTCAGCTGCGAACCGATCCAGTGAGAGTTGAAGGTCACGGCTTGATGAAGCCAACAGGAGCACATCATCTGCAAAAAGCGGAGACCAAATTGTGCGGCCTTTATTAACGTTGCCCTTTATTTTCCCCCGACAGCCAAACTGACCACCCATCCATCCATCCATCTTCTATGCCGCTTATCCTCATTAGGGTGATGCTGGAGCCTATCCCAGCTGGCTTTGGGCGGGAGTCGGGGTACACCCTGGACTGGTCGCCAGCCAATCGCAGGGCACATATAGACAAACAACCATTCACACTCTAATGGACAATTTAGAGCGGCCAATGAAGCTAACATGCATGTTTTTGGAATGTGGGAGGAAAGCGGAGTACCCGGAGAAAACCCACACACGCACAGGGAGAACATGCAAACTCCACACAGAGATGCCCAACATAGATTCCAACCCTGCACCTCCTGACTGTGAGGCCAACGTGCTACCCACTCAAACACCGTGCAGCCAAAACTTTCAGTAAGATCATCTAACTGAAAGTTTTGTACGCATCTCATTGAACAAATCACTGTTTGAGTCAACAACTCTGGAGAAACATCTTTAATACTACCTGGGTTTCTTTTGCACTGGCTTCAATGAAATAACTGTGGAAGTCCGGAAAATGTCTAAAGCTAATTGAGATTGAACGGAAACTCCACATTGTGTGTTCAAGGTGGAAGTTTGGAGAACCTTTTCATGAATTATTGATGTTAGCTTAGGGAAACATTGGCAAAACAGGTCTTGTGCATAACAAAAGAATGAAAGTTATTGTATGCACACAACGCACTCACACATATTTTTGTCTGTATTTATTTTATTATCAGATGGTAGTGTCTCGTGTTGCACGAGTGTGCAAACGGGACCAGGGTGGATCCCAGCGAGTCCTGGAGAAGCAGTGGACTTCCTTCCTGAAGGCCCGGCTCAACTGCTCCATTCCGGGAGATTCACACTTCTATTTCAATCTGCTGCACTCCACCAGTCCCGTTATCAACATGCACGGTCGGGACATCATCCTGGGGGTGTTCTCAACGCCGGCTAACAGGTGAGACGTGAACTCACTCACCGGCATGTTCATGTAGCTCAAAAAGGTGTCCAAAATTTTACAAACACTCTTCAGTATGATGCATTGTACCTGATGTTGCAGCCATTTTTGTATCATATATTTTGGTGTCTTCTCCCTGATCCACTACCATATCGTGGTGGAGGAGTTTGCCTGTCCCAATGATCCTAGGAGCTAAGTCTTCAGGGGCTGTCATGCCCCTGGTAGGGTCACCCATGACAAACAGGTCCTAGGGGAGGGACCAGACCGAGAGTGGCTCAATAGACCCCAATGATGCACACTAACAATGGACTTCGTTTTCCCTCGCCTGGCCTCGCCCCTCTCTGGAGCCAGGCCCGGAGGCGGGGCACGATGGCGAGCGTCTGGTGCATGGCCTGCACCCATGGAACGGTGCACAGTCAACACCGTGTATGGTGGGGATAGTGTGCTGCTGAACTCGACTCGAGATGTTTTGGACCGGTGGAGGGAACACTTTGAAGATCTTCTCAATCCCACCGACACGCCTTTCAACATGTAAGCAGTGCCTGGGGACTCTGTGTCGGGTTCGTCTATCTCTGGGGCTGAGGTCACCGAGGTGGTCAAAAAGCTCCTTGGTGGCAAGTCCCTGGGGGTGAATAAGATCCGCCCGGAATTTCTTAAGGCCCTGGATGCTCTTACTCTGCAGCATTACCTTGGACGTCGGGTTCGGTGCCCCTGGACTGGCAGACCGGGGTGGTGGTCCCGCTTTTCAAGAAGGGGAACCGGAGGGTGTGTTCTAACTATCATGAGATCACACTCCTCAGCCTTCCCGGTAAGGTCTATTCAAGGGTTCTGGAGAGGAGGATCCTCCGGATAGTCGAATCTCGGATTCAGGAGGAGCAAGGTGGTTGTCGTCCTGGTTGTGGAACTGTGGACCAACTCTATACTCTCGGCAGGGTCCTTGAGGGTCCATGGGAGTTTTCCCAACCAGTCTACATGTGTTTTGTGGTCTTGGAGAAGGCATTCGACCGTGTTCCTCTGGGAATACTGTGGGGAGTTTTCCGGAAATATGGGGTATCGGACCACCTAATCCAGGTGGATTGTTCCCTGTATGACCGGTGTCAGAGTTTGGTTCGCATTGCTGGCAATAAGTCGGACCCGTTTCCAGTGAGGGTTGGACTCCGCCAGGGATGCCCTTGGGATGTCACAGATTCTGTTCACTACTTTCATGGACAGGGTTTCTAGGCGCAGCCAGGGAGTCGAGGGCTTTCAGTTTGGTGGCCGCAGGATTCGATCTCTGCTTTTTGCAGATGATGTGGTCCTGTTGGCTTCATCTAGCCGTGCCTCTCAACTCTCGCTGGATCGGTTCGCAGCTGAGTGTGAAGCCGCTGGGATGAGAATCAACACCTCCAAGTCCATGGTTCTCGCCCGGGAAAGGGTGGAGTGCCATCTCCGGGTCGGGGATGAGGTCCTGCCTCAAGTGGAGGAGTTTAAGTACCCCGAGCCTTGTTCATGAGTGAAGAAAGGATGGAACGCGAGAT
Source organism: Oostethus manadensis (assembly GCA_024372805.1). Lineage (NCBI taxonomy): Eukaryota > Metazoa > Chordata > Actinopteri > Syngnathiformes > Syngnathidae > Oostethus > Oostethus manadensis. The sequence continues at coordinate 1,868,770 of QODF01000049.1, read as the reverse complement.
GGACAGGCGGATTGGTGCAGCTCTGCAGTGATGCGGATGGGTTGAAAAACATTTTTAACTGGGTTGCCCTTCGCACATCCCCCTCAATGTGGGCACCGCTCTGTGCTGCAGCCTGTGATTGTCTTCATGCAGTGCCAGATCTCCTTCATGTTGTTGTTGTGCATCCTCTGTTCTATTTTCTTCTTTCTGTACTGCTCCTTTGCTGGACTCTCAGTTCCTTCTGTACCCGCTTAAGTGCTTGCTTGTCACCGTTTTTTATATAATTATAATAATAATAACTATAGTTATTTCTCGGCTAGCAAGCTCTAATAAAACTTGGTCATATTTTGTGTTTGCTTTTCCCATTTTGTCATTGCCTTTTTTTGTATTGTTTTTTTCATTTTGGCGTTTATTTTCCGTTTTGTCTTGTCTTTTTGTCTCTTGTTAATTTGTTGTCTGTCACTGCATTTATCGGAGGAAAACAGTTGGCAAAAAAAGCCAAATGCAACACAAGGATCCTCCCACAGCCTTGGCTGTGATGTACAGGAAGTAACATCACTACATACTTTGGGTGAATGTCTTACATGATGGAGTCCACGTCACCCTGAGAGTCACCCTGGCAGAAGGACCCACCCACAGCATGTATTGCATGTGCCATTTGTCGCCAACTGCTGGCATGCGGTAAATGCAATGACAAACAGCAAATGGAAAAGACAAAGGAAATGGGAAAAAAAAATATGACCACACCATTATTGTATTTTTGATTCTCTGTAGGACCACACGGTGGCTGAGTGGTTAGCACATTGGCCACACAGTCAGGAGATCTGGAAGACCTGGGTTCAAATCTCCGTTGGGCATCTCTGTGTGGAGTTTGCATGTTCTCCCCGTGTGTGCGCGTGTGGGTTTTCTTCGGGTACTCCGCTTTCCTCCCACATTCCAAAAACATGCATGTTAGCTTCATTGGCTGCTCTAAATTGTCCATTAGAGTGTGAATGTTTGTTTGTCTATATGTGCCCTGCCATTGGCCGGCGACCAGTCCAGGGTGTACCCCGACTCCTGCCCAAAGTCTGCTGGGATAGGCTCCAGCATCCCCGCCACCCTAATGAGGATAAGCGGCATAGAAAATGGATGATTGTCTTTATATTTTCATATGCATTTCCTTTTCATTTTGGAACTCCTGTGAGTCCACATTTTCTATGCTCGTACTACATTAATAATTATTAATAAGAAGTCCTGCTTTGTGGAAATACACTTGCTGTTGGTCTGCAATTAATCGTGATAAATGAGGAATTACTGTGCTGTTTTTTGAATTTGTGCATTTGTCCCCTGGATGGTGCTACTTTTTCCCAGTCAAAGCATGCAGGAAAATTCAAACCTTTGACTGTTTTCCGGAAAGGGTGCCTTGCTGCTGACATGAGTGTGTTTGTAGATCTTGGACGATGACGTGTAGGCAAAAAAAGGGATCTAAAGTTCTAGGAATTGGTAGTTTTTGCGGCGGTTACATGCACGAAGCAAAGAAGAGCGTAAGGAAACTACGTTTAAGACAGCACTCGTGGTTGGGGGGTTGTATGGAGACGGCTGAGTAAGTCAAGGACAAGGAAGCCAATAATGGACAACACATGCTTCCCAAGTGTTTCATCAGCTGCATCTTATCTCCCCCCTAAGAAGCGCTATAGCTGCCTGCAGAGGCGCACACACACAAACACTTACCCAACTTGCCCACACTTACAATGGATTCCAGATAAAAACATGTAGAGTATGGTGTGGGCCGGCTGCACGCGTGCTACTGGATGCCACTCTAAATTACCAGCAAGCATGCGATTGAGGGAAAGCTTTTGGAGGGTCTTATTGAGCACTTCAGATGAAGGTTTTGATGCAAGGAGGTCACAGAATTCTGAGAGTGGCAGCAGTTGTGGAAACAGACCACTGTTGTTATCTCTTCACTAATGTTTGCTCAGCTGAAAGTGAACTTCATGCTTGTGTGAAGCTTGATGGAGCCGTGCTGTGATATAAAGGGAGACAAAAAACAAAACAACACAAGGCTGAGAATGCTAGGCCATGTCTGCATGGGGCTGCAGAGAATACCATGTGACCAGGTCAGGCAGCGTGATGGGAAAACCGGGTGGAAAACAGGATATCATGGTAAGGGTCATACTCCACTATAGTAGCCATGCCATAAGGATGGTATCGTTAGCTAGTCTGATCAGAGAAGATCAGAAGTTTAAAACATTGCATTGTAAAAATCTGTGATTTCCAGCCACTGTGTTGGGATACATTTGGGAGATAATAATTAGTGGGAAAAATTGTACTTTATGGGTATTTATTTTATTGGTATTTATTTTAAATAATTTTATTTACAAAAATTATTTATTACTAAGGGTGAGATGAGATCTCGTGTCATGTAATGAGATAAAATCATGACAAGATTTCTTGTTCAGAAAAAAAAAAGATCCTGCGATACTAAAGAAATAAACGAATCCCACAATAAGTGAAAAGGAAATGTTGCTGGCCTCCATAAATTGCCATGCGCATTAGTGTCAACAGAGAGGTTTCAATCTGTGCATTGGTGCAGCACCTACAGGCTTCATAAAACGGCAGTGAACAGAGTGAGACCGCTTTGTGGGGGACACGGGGCTGCTAGCATCAGAGTAGAGGCTTGTGAGGAGCCATGCTGGAATATTAATGAGCAAGGTGAGCCTATCTACACAACACATTTTGCTGCACTTTTCTACTTTCGGATTTGAGTTTAGTCTGTACAGCACAGATAAATAAGTAGATATTATCAGTTCATCAATAATACTGTATTTCAGATCGGGGGTGGTGGAAACATTTGTGTCCCCTGGGGGGGGCATGACTTTTAATAACTGAGAATCGCTGCATCCTGCAATGAAGATTGCTTCAAAAACTTTTTTTTGCGACATTCTTAAATACCTCGTAAAAATACGTACCCGCTGGAAAAGGTAATATACGCCATCTTGACTTTGACAACGAATTGTATCGCTATGAATATAAGTTCCTCTATTTATTCATAACATGGATTAGGTCGTACTGAATCAGAATCCTCCTCCGTGAATCACCATCTTATCACGGTGGAGGGGTTTGAGTGCCCGAGTGATCCTAGGAGCTATGTTGTCGGGGGCTTTATGCCCCTGGTAGGGTCTCCCAAGGCAAAAAGGTTCTAGGTGACGGGCCAGACTAAGAGTGATTCAGAAGACCCCTATGAAGAATATTAAGAGGAGTGACCGCACCTCGCCCGGACGTGGGACCCCTGGGCCTCACCCTGGAGCCAGGCCCGGGGGAGGGTCTCGCAGGTGGTGGCCAGAGCTTCACCTGTGGGCCTGGCCGGGCCTAGCTCAAATCAGGAACACGGGAACTCCCCCCCGCAGACCCACCACCTGCAGGGACAAGCATAAGGGTCCGGTGCAATGGGATTTGGGTAGTGGTCGAGGGCGGATGTCCGGGCGACCTGGTCTTCGGCGGCCAAATCCGGTTGGGACATGAAATGTCACTTCTCTGGTGGGGAAGGAGCCCGAGCTTGTGGAAGAGGCGGAGACATTCTGAGTAGATATAGTCGGACTCATCTCAAACCACAGTTTGGGCTCTGGAACCAAATTCCTTGAGAGGAGCTGGACCTTGTTCTTCTCTGGAGTTGCTGCAGGGGAGA
>QODF01000049.1:1653962-1854801 GCA_024372805.1 Oostethus manadensis | reverse complement strand
CCCGGGAAGACCTAGGACACGCTGGAGGGACTATGTCTCACAGCTGGCCTGGGAACGCCTTGGTGTCTTCCCGATGGAGCTGGAAGAGGTCGCTGGGGACCGGGAAGTCTGGACTTCCCTACTGAAGCTGCTGCCCCCGCGACCCGGACCCGGATAAGCGGTGGAAAATGGATGGATGGATGGATGGATGGACTTATTTTGTTTACAGGGAGATGACAGGCGGCTAATTGTGCTCTTATTTTGAAGGGCGGAAAGACTTACTGTGTCAAAGAATGTCTCTCTACGGCTAAGCTTCCCTTTTTTTGTCCACTCACGATGACATTGGTTCAAGTGTGCATATGAATTGAATACCAAACTGAAGGGGAAAGTAAAACAATCCTAATAGAGCAGTATCCGCAATACAAAAACTAACGGCCAACAATAAACCCTATTTTTGGGGAGCCCCACAAACAGTGACAGGTTTTCTCCGCTGCGCCGTGCAGGGATTGGAACACCACTATAAAGGAAATCTTCGAGAAGAAAGCCTCTTAGTGCACAAAATAATCATCAGACTTACTTGTTTGTTCGTATGATGCACACACAGCAATGAACAACTTCACGCTCTGTCTCCTCAGTGCAGTGCAGCGCAGTGAGGCATTCGGGTGAACTCGTAATTGTGAGTGTTTGGCGCTAATTGCTTTTCATTTCTATTCGCGTATCCCCTATAGCATTTGGCGCTCCCCACTTGGCAACCTAGGGTCTATACCGCATTCTTTAAATCCGAATCTGTCACTCTTCTTGGCCCAGGCAATGTTTTAGGTAACATTTCACCAATTTGAGTAGTCATACAAGTGTAAACAGAAGTTCACCAGTAAATAAACACATAACAAATTCACATGGAATTCTATTGGAGGCATAACAGCAATTACATTACACAAACATAAACATTAAATTGATTTCAAAAAAGAATAGCTGCACTTAAAAGAAATGAATACAATTAAAACATCAAATCCACTGTATTAATGAATAAATAATAATAATAATACTAATTAGCTGAAATAAGACGTGTTATTAAATATGAAATTGTAAACTAAAATAACAGGTTCATCTGTGGTCAAACTTTTGTCCAACATGCACAGTACTGCACTAGCATATGTAGTAGTCCTCTTGGTGCGAGTTATGTGTGCGGTAAAGTAAGCAAAATGCTGTTTGAATGACCAGAAGAATACAAATAGAATTGAAAATAGGTACAAGTTAACAATGAACGATTGAAAGAAAATGCCATTGAAATGTGAATAACTATAATTACCTATATTCATCATATATTTAAAAAAATGCTGGACTGGCCTAGTTCATAGTCATGGAAGTGCAAAAGCAAGTTAAAAAATAAATTTGATTTTTGTTTTTGCACTTTGATGTGCGACTGTAAATGAACGAGTACATATTTATTTTATTATTGCTTGATAGCGCTTTTTCCCAAAAATAAAAGGAGCACCTATGCAATAATTTCCACTAACTATCTATCCTGCATTGGCGGACATTTGTATTCTGACTGCAGCTTCGGGTGAATGTCAGAACTGTGCAGGTGCTAAGAGTACAAATTCCCATGAAGCAGGAAATGGGTCCAAAAATTCATTTCATGCTTGGAAAAGGATAATGAAGCTAAAACACTCCTCGGCTATAAAAGTCACAAGTCTATTAGTATAATCCAACTTTTTCAAGCGTGTGCTTTTGGGATTTCTGTTTTTTCTCTGCAGGAACTGCGTTGCCTCCAGGGACCCGTACTGTGGCTGGACCAGAGGAAGCACCTGCTCTTTCCTGCGACCAGGGACCAGGTCAGATGACTCCCCACACCACTCTGCGTCGTCGGGGATTATTTTCTTTTCTGTCTTTGTCAACTTTGTGTCCTGGGGTAGCACCTGCAAGTCCATTTCTCATTTATCTGCTCCGGAGGAGGCCCGTGAGGAACATGTGTGCGCCGTCTAAGTGGCCTGTCCCGGTTTGTTATTGCTGCAAGATGTCTGCTGCTACTACGCACAATACCATCTTCTTTCACTTATCGGCGTGTGTGCTCCACTCCTCGCTCACCTCCAGCGTTCAGATCTCATCTCCCTTAAAGGCGGACAGCTCATTGAATTAGAGCTCCAAAAACACAGATGTGGAGCCAAGAAAACACACAACACCCAGCCTCGGAAGACCACCTCAGGTGTACGCCCTTAGAGGCTTTGTGTCAGGCCTGATTTGATTTACCGAGGGCGCTCGAGTCGCCAATCGATGCCGCATCGTGTTACCGAGGGTTTCCTCTCGGCAGCGTGATGCAAAGCAACCCCAGAAGAAGGCCTTGTCATAATATACAATATTGGATCACAACTTTTCAGCAAGCATTTCCATGACAGTATATATTTGCAGGGAGGTACAACCAAAATGGACCACCAATGTACAGTTTGCATAGCAATATGGATTTACTAGCCACTGGAAATGACTTAACAGCGAGTAATTCTTGTCTACTATGTGGCAACATAAGTGAACACAATAATGCAGTTTTCAAATAAAACTTCTTAGGTAGAAAAGAGTCCATGGTTCTCGCCCGGGAGTGCCATCTCCGGGTCGGGGATGAGGTCCTGCCCCAAGTGGAGGAGTTTAAGTACCTCGGGGTCTTGTTCACGAGTGATGGAAGGATGGAACGCGAGATGGACAGGCGGATTGGTGCGGCGTCTGCAGTGATGCGGACTCTGCACCGGTCTGTCGTGGCGAAAAGAGAGTTGAGCCAAAAGGCAAAGCTCTCGATTTACCGATGGATCTACGTTCCTACCCTCACCTATGGTCATGAGCTTTGGGTAGTGACCGAAAGGACAAGATGGCGGCCGAAATGAGTTTTCTCCGCAGGGTGGCTGGACTCTCCCTCAGAGATAGGGTGAGAAGCACTGTCATCCGAGAGAGACTCGGAGTAGAACCTCTGCTCCTCCGCATTGAGAGGAGCCAGATGAGGTGGCTCGGGCATCTGGTCAGGATGCCTCCCGGACGCCTTCCTGGGGAGGTGTTCAGGGCACGTCCAACCGGTAGGAGGCCTCGGGGAAGACCCAGGACACGTTGGAGAGACTATGTCTCTAAGCAGGGAAGCCCAGAAGGACCTCTGGGCTATCCTGCTTAGGTTGCTGCCCCTGTGACCCGACCTCAGATAAGCAGAAGAAAATGGATGGATGGATGGATGGATGGAAGGTAGAAAAGAAAATCCATACCTACATACACAATCTACATGTGGCGTAAATGCAATGCCACATTTCAGAAAAAGAACATCATACCAACAGTAAAATAAGGTGGTGGTAGTGTGATGGTCTGGCTGTTTTGCTGCTTCAGAACCTGGAAGACCTGCTGTGATAAATATAACCAGGAATTTTGCTGTCTACCACAAAGGAGAACGTGTTTGTGACCTCAAGCTGAAAGCAACTTTGGTTCTGCAGCAGGACAATGATCCAAAACACATCAAGTCCAGGTCTAAATGGCTGAAGACTAGTCAAAGTCCTGTCCTTAATCCTACTGAGATGCTGTGGCTTGACCGTAAAAAGGCGCTTCATGCTGGAAAAGCCTCCAGTGTGGCTGAATGACAACAATTCTGCAAAGATGAGTGGGGCATAGTTCCTCCACGGCGCTGGAAGAGACTCATTGCAAGTTATGGCAAACGCTTGACTGCAGTTGTTGCTGCTAAGGAAGGCCCACCACTTATTAGGTTTAGGGAGCAATCGCTTTTTCACACAGGCCCGTGTAGCTTGGGACTTTTTTCTCCCCTAAGAATAAAAAGTTCAACTGCATTTTGTGTTCATTTGTGTTGTCACTGAATGATATTTAAATTTGCTGATCTAAAAGTGTAACAAACCTTTAATATATATGTGGAATGAAACATATGCTTATTCATATGTATGAATGAATATACATACAGTATGTGTAGAAACTGCATATGTACGTATATAAACCCACATATGTGTAAATATCTATACATATGTGTGTATATGTACGTATATAAACCCACATATGTGTAAATATCTATACATATGTGTGTATATGTACGTATATAAACCCACATATGTGTAGATATCTATACACGTGTGTACTGTATATACTGTATAGTGTCTATATACTGTGTGTGCGCGCTCATGTACATATACAGTATGTTTGTATGTATACATACACACAGTATACAATGTATGTGTAGTACAGTATATACATAACTACAACAATGTCACATAGAATTTAGCAGTGTAATACAGTAATTGAACAATTGCTGAGGTTTTTGTGCCTCTCTCCAGGCTGCCATTTGAGCAAGATGTCGAGCAGGGAAGCGTGGCGCACTTGGGCGACTGCGATGGTAAGTGCTTCTGTTTGTATGTTGTGCTCGTGGGCTGTGGCGCCGTGTGACCCGCCCGGCCGGGCATGGGCGAGGGTCACTTTTAGTTGCACTGTGCGAGGTGGCAGCTATCGTTAAGGATCGGGGGGAGGTGGCGTATTGTGTGGTTTTGTGCATTTCCCGCCACCAGCTGCAAAAGCTGCTATGCCTTCGTCTTTGTTGCGCCACAGAGCACAGAAGACACGCAGCCGAAGCTGGGCCGTCTAGTCTCCGTTTCCAAGCAACCAAATGCGCAGATAAACACGGTGGAGCATCCCCCCCCTGGGACGCGGGCCTCTCGCCGCATTTTGTCAGCTGGCGGCAGATTCCCGGTGTGTCTTTCAGCTTCTTCTGGCTCCGTCCTTACTTGGATGCTGTTGTTCCTTCAACGTGTGGCTAATTATCTTCTCCTCGGGCTCCACTTTTTCCTCCATGTTAACTTTTTTCATCTGGCTATGGAAATAGAAGTGGGTGCACGTAATATTAGGATGTACACGGTGGGGGGGTTGGATACTCCCATGACACCCCCCCCTTTTCCATCTCTTTCATCTAAACGCTAATTCCAGCGCGTGCAAATTAATCCTTGCGCTGGAAAGTGGCCCAAGCTCATGCGCCGGGCTCCCCGTGAAAAGAAGAGGCAAAGATTGCATAATCGTTACAGAAAGTCCTGTTGGAGATCAGCAGCCTGTCTGGGGTTACACTCTCGTCTCATCTGCAGGACTTCAGCTTGCAGAAGGCGTTACTAAAAACCCGTATTGCTGTTGGTCGTACGGACTTTGAGCGAGATCTCGGCTTAACGTCACGCAGATGGAAGTGGTAAGCCTCGGGCGACCCGCTGCCCACTTGGTGTGATAGACACGCCCGTGTTCCTTCTGGGTGTCCGGTCCTGTCAGCCAGGACTGTTTTTTGGTCCCGCCAGCCACGGCTCGGACGGCACTTTGTCTGGTCTTCATTGTTTGATGGCCGTTTGCTGCTGCCTTTTCATCATCTGTCCTTTTGACGAGGCCTTCCGCCGCTTCCTGTTTTAGCTTTCAAAGTGTCTGACGGACAGATTCTCTCGGTCAAAGGATGACAAACTGGCAAAGTGACTTGACTTATGTTGAGCCCAGCCTGCATTTGCACCAAGAGCAGGTCTTCCGTCCAATTGTTGTACTTGACAAGGTGGTCTACATGCCATACCGTGAGCTTGGTGGGGTTTTCGTTGACTGGTGCCATTTCTATGCCTTCTGAACAGTCGCGTATGAGACCTTCATGAGATTTCCACTGGATCCTGGTAAGGTTCTCACACTTGAGGAAGTCCGTGCATGTTTACGGCTGTTCTTGGAAGTTTAACCTTGAGCACGTTCTAACGGGCAACTTTATGTCGTTCAGAATGTACTTGTTTGTTCTTGACTATTGATTGATCTGAGAAGAGAAAGATATACTAGTCAAAGATCCTCTACATGACAGGAGCGCACTGCTGTTGTTAGGATCTGTTTAGGTTTGTGGATTTGTTGGAGCCAACACGGAGAAAAGCCTCCAGATTCAAAGTAATCATAACTACACCCACACCCTGCCGCCTTTCCCAAAATGAAATTGATCTTTAGAACTTTTTGGGGCAACTTCTTGAAGACGAAAAAAGGGCAGCATGTGAGATGAAGATATACAGTATGAAAAGGGAAGTGAAGGGACTGGTCTTCTTCTCAGCTTCTCCTTTGATCCCCATGCTTTCCTTTTCCCCTACATCCACATTCACCCTCATGACTCCACGTGTCTGATCTCCACCGCCCTTCCACCCTTCACATCCTCAAAGTCGGCCCTGTTCTTGTGATGTCTCGCTCATTCTTTCCGGCGCTTTGCTTCGTGATGTGATTTACCAAGCCTCCGCCCTCCTCGTTCCTCTCTCCTCCGAGCGGAATCACCCCTGATATCTATTTAACCCCCACAGGCCTTAGGAGCAGATTAAAATCGATTCTCCTTCAAGCCCATGCTTCCTTTTTCTGGCGGCGGAGGAAGGGGGAGGCGGTTAGCCGGGGCCTCGAAGGGGGTCATATCTATCTCCCTTTGAGCTCCTGTGACAAGACAGTGCTGAAGTCATTCTAGTCCGGACTGAAAACGCATTCAAGAGACTCGGTGCAGCTACAGAGCCCAAACTTCAGTAAATGACTTGATGAAAAGCTGCAAATACCAACGCTGGCATCATTTCCTGCTTTGCCAAGAGAGCACAGTTTTGGACAGCATGTTCTTTCACTAGGTGGTCAAAAACAGCACCACGCTCCTGTCGTATAGGGGATCTTTGTACCGGCGGTGCTGTATTTGTGACAATCGTGCGGTGGCAGAAACGTTTAGAGATATGGGAAAGCCTTATATTGACTCTACATACAAAAAATAATAGTGAAGGAAAAAGTCCTGCTGGAGGTTCTAAGCTTTCTAAAAACTATGGTCCTGCTGGGACTTCATGGTGTTTATGAAAACAAAGATTGCATCCCCTCACGCACACTTCAAATATTAGAACATGCAGCGTTCTACTAAACTCCTCTTGATCAAAGAGGAGGAGGAAGGATCAGCTTTGTGGGAGACATTCGGATGAGATGAAGCCAAGAAAGTACCTCGCTCCATTTATGTGCGTGTGTACGCTTTTTGGTGTTCTTTTGTCATGATCATCATCACACACTATCTCCTCAACGGGGCTGTTCCAGCTTGGCGCCGTTCGCCTCCTGCACCTACACACACGCACATTTGATTGCAAAAGTTATCGTACCGTCTGTTGCCGTAGTTAACATGTTTTAACTGTACGTGTTTAAGGTGGGTAGCATGCTGGCCACACCGTCAGGAGATCCGGAAGACCTGGGTTGGCGTCTCTGTGTGGTGCATGTTCTCCCCGTGTGTGCGCGGTTTTCCTCCGGGCACTCTGGTTCTCTGCTACTTTCCCGGGTGTGGGAGGAGTTCGGTGAGGCTATGAAGCACGACTTTAGGTCGGCCTCGAAAAGGTTCTGGCAAACCGTCCGACACCTCAGAAAGGGGAAGTGGTCCCCAGTTCACACTGTTCACAGTGCAGACGGAGGCTTGCTGACCTCGACTGAGGATATAGTCAGTCTATGGAAGGAATACTTTGAGGCCCTTCTCAATCCCACTTACATGCCTTCCATAGAGGAAGAGTCTGAGGACACATACGTGGACAGTTCTATCACCGTGGCTGAGGTATTCGGGGTAGTTAAAACACTCCCCAATGGCAAGGCTCCTGTGGTGGATGGGTTTCGGCCTGAATTTCTCAAGGCTCTGGATGTTGGAACATTGTCTTGGTTGACACGCCTCTTCAACATCGCATGGAAGTCAGGAACAGTACCTCTGGACTGGCAGACCGGGGTGGTGGTCCCCATTTTTAAAAAGGGTGACCGGAGGGTGTGTTCCAACTATAGGGGGATCACACTCCTCAGTCTCCCTTGGAAAGTCTACTCCAGGGTGCTGGAGAGAAGGGTACGACCGTTAGTCGAACCTCGGTTAGAGGAGCTGCAATGTGGTTTTCGTCCCGGTCGCGGAACACTGGACCAGCTCTACACCCTTGCAAGGGTACTCGAGGGTATGTGGGAGTTTGCCCAACCAGTCTACATGTGCTTTGTGGACCTGGAAAAGGCATTCGACCGTGTCCCTCGTGGTGTCCTGTGGGGGGTGCTCCGGGAGTACGGGATTGATGGTCCGCTTCTACGTGCCATTCGGTCCTTGTACAATCGAAGCAGGAGCCTGGTTCGCATTGCCAGCAGTAAGTCGAGCTTGTTTCCGGTGAACGTTGGCCTCCGCCAAGGCTGCCCTTTGTCACCGATTCTGTTCATAATCTTCATGGACAGAATTTCTAGGCGCAGTCAAGGTGTTGAGGGAGTCCAGCTTGGTGACCTTAGGATCTCGTCTCTGCTATTTGCAGACGATGTGGTCCTTATGGCCTCATCAGGCTGTGACCTTCAGCGTTTACTGGAGCGGTTTGCAGCTGAGTGTGAAGCTTCTGGGATGAGACTCAGCACCTCCAAATCCGAGGCCATGGTTCTCAGTCGGAAACGGGTGGACTGTACCCTCCGGGTTGGGAGTGAGGTCTTGCCTCAGGTGGAGGAGTTCAAGTATCTCGGGTTCTTGTTCACGAGTGAGGGAAGGTTGGAGCGTGAGATCGACAGACGGATCGGTGCAGCATCTGCAGTAATGCGGTCGCTGTACCGGACCGTCGTGGTGAAGAGAGAGCTGAGCCGGAAGGCAAAGCTCTCTGTTTACCGATCGATCTACGTTCCCACCCTCACCTATGGTCATGAGTTATGGGTCATGACCGAAAGAATGAGATCGCGGATACAAGCGGCGGAAATGAGTTTCCTTCGTAGGGTGGCTGGACTCACCCTAAGAGATAGGGTGAGGAGCTCGGCCATCCGGGAGGAGCTCAGAGTAGAGCCGCTGCTCCTTCACATCGAGAGGAGCCAGTTGAGGTGGCTCGGGCATCTAGTCCGGATGCCTCCCGGGCGCCTCCCTGGTGAGGTGTTTCGGGCATGCCCGGTCGGGAGAAGGCCCCCAGGAAGACCTAGGACACGCTGGAGGGACTATGTCTCACAGCTGGCCTGGGAACGCCTTGGTGTCCTCCCGATGGAGCTGGAAGAGGTTGCCGGAGACCAGGAAGTCTGGACTTCCCTATTGAGACTGCTGCCCCTGCGATCCAGACTCGGATAAGCGGAAGAAAATGGAATGAAATGGAGTGGTGCATTATTTTGTGATGAAGTTTATTATGACATTTTTGGAAAGCTTGAAACATGAATTTAAGGGGTGAGTGCGTTCACATTTGATTAACCGTAAGAGCGGATTAAATCCAGCAGAGTTCCTTTTAACTAAACCAAGTGTGAACACACCCTGAACGTGACAAACCAACAACAAACAAATAATAAAAATGCCAATAATACATTTTATGAAAGTGTGCAGCGTTATTTTCTTTGTAAAGGCCCAGTTTTGGATCACATTAGGTTGTGCGGGTGTTGTTTTATGAGCCTCGTTTGGGTTTTAAACTGCCATTGTAAATGTGTGTGTGTTTGCCATTTATTAGCAGCTGGGCCTGGCGGTGGACTACCGTCCCGTTCCTGCCAGACCCCCGACAAAATGTACTATAATGATGTTTGAGCTGACTAACTGACTCCCAACTGCTGTTTTTCCGCGTGGAACACAAAACCGCCCGCTCAAGCAGGCGCAATGGCTCCGATTTGACTCAGGCACGGTCAGACGTTACAAGACGTCGGCTCCACTTAGGGCAGGTTGTCGCCAGGTGACGGTCGGCCTGGCCGTGGCTGACATGCACATCGGTTGCGGCCCAAACCTGCTAAATGAAGCGCCTTCAGCTCCTTGCTTTCAGTCTGCCACGGGGAATTTTCATCTGTCTTGCTCAGATGCTTGCGTGTGTCTTTTCTGGGGGGAAACGAAGCATGTTGTGTTGTGCAAACATTTAATCGGCTGTTAAAGCAGCCTGCAATTAGATGCAAGAAGGTGGGCTGAGCGTGTGTTGTATAAGAGATATGGCCGGATAATTACACAAGTACACTACAATCACTAACTGTACTGCAAAAAGCAATTGGAATATTACATTATGATGGTAACACAGGCCCTCTTTTCCCAAAATGGGAAATGCTGAACATTGCCGGTACATTTTCAACGAAGCACACAACAACCTGCTTCCTGATAAAGTTTTATTTATAACATAACGTAACATGAATGACGTTTCCTCAACAAGAAAGAAGTGCAAAATGTAATTCGAAACACCGAAAGGAAAATTATGACACAAAAGTATAAATAAAGCAACGCTTTATCCCACGCGCTCTGGAAACGTGGAAGCTGGCCTCCCAAAGCGCTCGCCCATCATGCTGCATCCCTTCAGCTGCAATGACGCGACTAAGTGTTGCCACGGCGCGCCTGCATATGGGAACAATTAGGAGCGCCGTGAAAACATTTCCTGACAAAACGCCACAGTGCCTTGACTGCTGCAGTGGGATGCAATCACTTGCCTAAATGAGGAGGACGCAATGGAGACGGGAGATTCCTTGTGTTGTTCTCGTTTGGCTGCGAAGTTGTTTGCAGCTTTTTTTGCACAGGAAAGGGAAAATTTGTCGACAAATTTACGGCTGGAGGCTAAACTGGTTCCACTTTTAATGGCAAGCTTGACAGAGCGAGGGCCCATAAAATCAACAATGTGGCTTTATATTGACGTTGATGGCAGAGGGTCTCACGTCTGCTCATGTGTTGCTTTCAGAAGAGACGGATAGAAAACCAGACAGGAGGGATAAAAATAGTCTGTTCATGTAACGCACTCTTCACTTTCACACAAGTCAAGTTATTTTTTTCTAAATATCTGGCAACACAAGTCCCCTATAGTCAAGCATGGCGGTCTAGGGCTGCATTTGTGCTGGCGGCACTGGGCAGCCAGTCCTCTCGAGAGGGGCTAGACTTCATTCCACTCTGGTGTTGCCGGCAATGAGAGGCGATGGGCAGGGGTGGCAATTCTTGTTGCCCCCCGGCTCCAAGCCTGCACGTTGGAGTTTAACCCGGTAAACGGGAGGGTAGTTTCCCTACGCCTTCGGGTGGAGGGACGGGTTCTGACTGTTGTTTGCGCTTATGCACCAAACTGCAGTTCAGAATACCCACCCTTTTTGGAGTCTTTAGAGGAAGTACTAGCGAGTGCTCCCTCAGAGGATTCCCTTGTCCTGCTGGGTGACTTCAACGCTCATGTTGGCAACGACAGTGAGACCTGGAGAGGTGTGATTGGGAGGAACGACCCCCCTGATCTTAACCCGAGTGGTGTTTTGTTATTGGACTTCTGTGCTCGTAATGGATTGTCTATAACGAACACCATGTTCACTTGGCACCAGGACACCCTGAGCCGAAGTTCGATGATTGACTTTGTGGTTGTGTCGTCGGATCTGCGACCACATGTTTTGGACATTTGGGTGAAGAGAGGGGCGGAGCTGTCAACTGATCACCACCTGGTGGTGAGTTGGTTCCGATGGTGGGGAAGGATGCTGATAAGACTCGGCAGACCCAAACGCATTGTGAGGGTCTGCTGGGAACGTCTGGTAGAGTCCCCTGTCAGAAGGAGTTTTAACTCCGACCTCTGGGAGAGCTCTGAACATGTTTCGAGGGAGGCAGCGGCCATTGAGTCCAAGTGGGCGATGTTTCATGCCTCCATTGTGGATGCGGCTGATCGGAGCTATGGCTGTAAGGTGGTCGGTGCCTGTCATGACAGTAATCCCAGAACCTGTTGGTGGACACCAGTGGTGAAGGAGGCCATCAAGCTGAAGAAAAAGTCCTATCAGGTCGTTTTGGCCCACTCTGGAGGCAGCTGACAGGTACCGGCAGGCCAAGCGGTCTGCGGCTCTGGCAGTCACTGAGGCAAAAACCCGGACATGGGAGTAGTTTGGGGAGGCCATAGAAAACGACTTTCGGATGGCTTCAAAGAGATTCTGGACCACAATCCGCCATCTCAATAGCGGGAAGCAGTGCACAGTCAACACCGTGTATGGTGGGAACGGTGTGGTGCTGAACTTGATTCGAACTGTTGTGGACCGGTGGAGGGAATGCTTTGAAGACCTCCTCAATCCCACCGACCCGTCTTCCAACATGGAAGCAGTGCCTGGGGACTCTGAGGCTGGTCCTACTATCTCTGGGGCTAAGGTTACCGAGGTGGTCAAAAAGCTCCTTGGTGGCAAGGCCCCGGGGGTGGAGGAGATCCGCCCGGAGTTCCTTAAGGCCCTGGATGCTGTGGGCGTGTCTTGGTTGACAAGACTCTGCAGCATCACGTGGACATCGGGGTCGGTGCCCTGGACTGGCAGACCAGGCTGGTGGTCCCACTTTTCAAGAAGGGGGAGTGGAGGGTGTGTTCTAACTATCATGGGATCACACTTGTCAGCTTTCCCAGTAAGGTATATTCAGGGATCCTGGAGAGGAGTATTCAACGGATGGTCGAATCTCAGATTTAGGAGGAGCAGTGTGGTTTTCGTCCTGGTCGTGGAACTGTGGACCGACTCTATACTCTCGGCAGGTTCCTTTAGGGTGCATGGGAGTTTTCCCAACCAGTCTACATGTGTTTTGTGGTCTTGGAGAAGGCATTCGACCGTGTTCCTTGGAGAATACTGTGGGGAGTGCTTCGGGAATATGGGGTATTGGACCACCTAATCCAGGCGGTTCGTTCCCTGTATTACTGATGTCAGAGTTTGGTTAGCATTGCCGGCAATAAGTCTGACCCGTTTCCAGTGAGGGTTGGACTTCACCAGGGATGCCCTTTGTCACCGATTCTGTTCATTATTTTCATGCACACAATTTCTAGGCGCAGCCAGGGCGTTGAGGGGTTTCGGTTTGGTGGCCGCAGGATTCGATCTCTGCTTTTTGCAGATGATGTGGTCCTGTTGGCTTCATCGAGCCGTGACCTTCAACTCTTACTGAATCGGGTCGCATCTGAGTGTGAAGCGGCTGGGATGAGAATCAGCACCTCCAAGTCCAGGTCCATGGTTCTCGCCCGGAAAAGGGTGGAGTGACATCTCCGGGTCGGGGATGAGGTCCTGCCTCAAGTGGAGGACTTTAAGTACGCCGGGGTCTTGTTCACGAGTGAGGGAAGGAAGGAACGTGAGATGTACTGGCAGATAGGTACGGTGTCTGCAGTGATATGGACTCTGCACCGATCTGTCATGGTGAAGAGAGAGCTGAGCCGAAAGGCAAAGCTCTCAATTTACCGATCGATCTATGTTCCTACCCCCACTTTGGGTAGCGACCGAAAGGACAAGTTTTCTCCGCAGGGTGGCTGGGCTCCCCCTTAGAGATAGGGTGAGAAGCACTGTCATCCGGGAGATACTTGGAGTAGAACCGCTGCTCCTCCACATTGAGAGGAGCCAGACGAGGTGGCTCGGGCATCTGGTTAGGATGCCTCCCGAACGCTTCACGTTGAAGAGACTATGTCTCTCGGCTGGCCTGGGAACGCCTCCGGATCTGCCGGGAGGAACTGGACGAAGTAGCCGGGGAGAGGGAATTCTGGGCTTCCCTGCTTAGGCTGCTGCACCCGCGACCCGACCCGAAAGGAGGAATATGGATGGATGGATGTATGCTTCAACTTGCTAAGGAGTGTAAAAATTGGACGTTGGAACAATGGAAAAAGGGTCATGTGGTCTGATGTGACCCTACTTTGACGATACGCGCGTACGCCAAGATAGCAATGGATAAGATTCGTCCAACTCTGACACTGTTGGTATCCATCCGTCCATTTTCGATGCCGCTTATCCCACTGTTGATATAGCATGTGAAAAGGTGCTGTCGCAGTCCTGCACTGCAATAGGTGTGCTGGCGTTCAAACCTGCTATTTTCCATCCTTTCCCTGCTCAGACACGGTTGCTAACTGTCATTACAGCTGAGACTGCACATGGGTGTATGGATGATTGACAGACATTTACGCCACTCCCCTTTTCCGGGCTGAAGGACGAATCTCATTCAGTTTAACTTAAAATTGTGTAACTATACACATTTTTGCACAGTCTGTTCTCTGAAATTACTATTGATAACATGTGCTAGCTGATGGTGGGGGTCTTGTTGTTGGGGTAACAAAAACAGGAGCTGGCACCTTTAATAGAAAGTACATTTTTGCCGTAATTACAGTTAGATGGTGTGACTTATTTCTTTGGTTGCCTTGTGCACAGTGTTGCATTGCTTGCACAGAATACAGACACACATTTGGCCTCAATCTGCTTTTTTTCACAACAGGTCAACTGGATTTGCAGGAAAACAAGGTTTCCGGTCTTAATTAAAACTGCAAAATGAATTGGGAACATTCTTGACAGCGACACGCGTGCACAGGCTGTGAGAAGAAACTATTCACGGAGGAAGCCAAACAAAGCTTCTGATTACATGGCAGCAGGAAGTAGTGGAGGGGCGCTGATGATTTTAACAGTTGCCCCCCTCGCCTCTTTCCCAATGCTAATCTGGACTTCAGTCCTCAAGCAGAGAAAAGTGCACACATTTGAAAACTCAGTGGATGTTTCTTATTAAACATTGTTTTTCTGTAAACAATATCTGAGAAAAATTAGTACACCCTCTACAGTGTATTTCTCAAGGGGCAATACAATTTAACTGAAAGCTATACTTTGTAGAGTAGTCACTGTACAGCGTGTATAGCATAATAGTTTTACTATAGACAGAAAAAGAGTCAACACACTGCCATTACATCGAAACAGCTGGCAACACAAGTGAGTACCAAGATAGTTGAGTGGTATGGAATGATGGTGGTAACATCACGCTCTGGGGTTGCACGAGTGCTGCCGGCACTAGGGAGATGAGTTTCATAGAGGGAAGCTTGAGTTCCAACATTTACCGTGACATTCTCAAGAAGAAGAGCATAATCCCCTCACATGGGCGATGTTTCACAAATCCAAGATGACACGCAAAGTCATTCATTTTCAAGTAGGTGTGGAAACATCTTGGGCTGAGGTGAAGGTGATGGAGTGTATGTCTTCTCCAGACCTCAACCCAATTAAGCACCTGTAGGGCATCCTCAAGTGGTAGGTATTCGACATCTACCAAAGATGTCATCAAGCAAGAGTGAACAACCTGCACAGCTATGGCGAATTCCATGCCCAAGAGAATTAAGGCAGTGCTCACACTAAATATTTATCCTCTGGACAATGTGAGGTGGACTCACAGCTGCCCAGTGCCCATCCATCCATCCATCCATCCATCCTTCCATCCATTTTCTTCCGCTTATTTGTGGTCGGGTCACGGGGGCAGCAACGTAAGCAGAGAAGCCCAAACTTACCTCTCCCCGGCCACTTCGTCCAGTTCCTCTGGATGCCGAGGCGTTTCCAGGCCAGCCAAGAGACACAGTCTCTCCATCGTGATGCGTCGGGGAGGCATCCTAACCAGATGCCAGAGCCACCTCATCTGGCTCCTCTCAAGGCGGAGGAGCAGCGGTTCTACTCCAAGTATCTCCCGGATGACAGTGCTTCTCACCCTATCTCTAAGGGAGAGCCCAGCCACCCTGCGGAGAAAACTCATTTCGGCCGCTTGTACCCACGATCTTGTACTTTCGGTCACTACCCAAAGCTCATGACCATAGGTGAGGGTAGGAACGTAGAACGACCGGTAAATTGAGAGCTTTGCCTTTCAGCTCAGCTCTTCACCATGACTGATCGGTGCAGAGTCCGTATCCCTGCAGACGCCGCACCAATCCACCAGTCCATATCGTTCCATCCTTCCCTCATTCGTGAACAAGACCCTGAGGTATTTACACTCCTCCACTCGGGCAGGACCTCATCCCCGAACCGGCAGATGGCACTCTACCCTTTTCCATGGACTTGGACTTAGAGGTGCTGATTCTCAGCCCAGCCGCTTCACACTCAGCTGCAAACCAATCCAGTGAGAGTTGAAGGTCACGGCTCGATGAAGCCAACAGGACCACATCATCTGCAAAAGGCAGAGACCGAATCCTGCGGCCACCAAACCGAAACCCCTCAACGCCCTGGCTGCGCCTAGAAATTCTGTCCATGAAAGTAATTAACAGAATCGGTGACAAAGGGCAGTCCTGGGGGAGTTCAACCCTCACTGGAAACGGGTCCGACATATTGCCGGCAATGCGAACCAAACTCTTTATGGACACCGTTATGCTTGAACATGGTGTTCGGTATAGACAATTTGTGACGAGCACAGAAGTCCAATAACAAAACACCACTCGGGTTAAGATCAGGGGAGCCGTTCCTCCCAATCGCACCTCTCCAGGTCTTGCCGTCGCTGCCAACATGAGCATTGAAGTCACCCAGTACAACAAGGGAATCCCCCGAGGGAGCGCTCTCCAATACTTCCTCTAAGGACTCCAAAAAGGGCTGATATTCTGAACTGCTGTTTGGCGCATAAACACAAACAACAGTCAGGACCCATCCCCCCACCTGAAGGAGAAGTGAAACTACCCTCTCATTCATTGGGTGAAACTCCAAAATACAGGCTTGAAGGGGGGCAACAAGAATTGCCACCCCTGCCGGTCGGCTCTCATTGCTGGCAACACCAGAGGAATGAAGTCCAGCCCCTCTCGAGAGGACTGGTTCCAGAGCCCTTACTGTGCGTTGAGGTGAGTCCGACTATATCTAGCCGGAATTTCCCCACCTCCCGCACCAGCTCAGGTTCCTGCCTCGCCAGAGAAGTGACATTCCACGTACCGACAACTAGCTTCTGTAGCCGAGGATCGGACTGCCAAGGCCTCCGCCAAGTCCGCCACCCAGCTCACGTTGCACCCAGACCCCTTTGGCCCCTCCTACGAGTGTTGAGCTCATGGGAGGGGGAACCTACGTTACCTTTTCGGGCTGTGCCAGACCGGGCCCCACGGGTGCAGGCCAGGCCATCAGACGCTCGCCATCGTGCCGCATCTCCGGGCCTGGCTCCAGAGGGGGGCCCCGGTGACCCATGCCCAGGCAAGGGAAAACGAAGTCCAATGTTGTGATTCATCATTGGGGTCTTTTGAGCCACTCCCTGTCTGGTCCCTCCCCTAGGACCTGTTTGTCATGGGTGACCCTACCAGGGGCATAAAAGCCCCCGACAGCTTAGCTCCTTAGATCATTGGGACTCGCAAACTCCTCCACCACGATAAGGTGGTGGGTCCGGGAGGAGCAAGTTGAAGCATTATTTCATTTATTTGCATTTATTTGGTAATTGGTGTACACTTGTCATGACTTCTCTTGACAAAGTGTGGTGGAAATGGCCTTACTTCTACTTCCTTACACCAACTTCTTTCAGTTTTTACTTATTTACCGTTATTTATTCAATTCTTATTTAATCAAGGTGTTTATTCCTGCTCCTTATTAGCTTTTGAAACTCATTGATCCCTGCACTAATTAACTAATAGGAGGTCTCTAATCGAATTACTTGTAGTTAAAGTGGTGGCTTTAACAAGGTAGTGTATACTACGGTTGGGAGTCCATATGTGCATGGAGTAGTAGTATAAACAAACACGCCATCGGCTGTAAAGCTATCTGCCAGAAGGTTCATGTCTTCATCCACCAAATGGATGGTCTTAATCCTTCTAACAGGCCAGATCCATATATCACATCTCGCCCAGCAGCTGAAAACACATGCCAATTTTTATGTTAACACCCCCGACATTGGAGTGTTGGGTTAGTTCCCAGTAGACGTATCGGGAGGTAAAACTGAATGATTAAACCATCACTCTGCCTGTCGGGCTGGGCCGGCATCTGTGCAGATGATCGAGGCAGGCCTTACCCCTCCGCACCCCCTTGGCTCACAGCAGCAGCGCACCGGGTGTGGCGATTCACCCCCACCCGTCCCCCAATGAAATGCCTCCGCTGTGATGATGGGCCAAGCGGCCCACTGAAGGTGCAGGGCAGGGCAGGGTGGATGCAATGGCAGCCGGCGGATCGGACGAGACAGCGTGAATCGATCAATATGGAAGCACCAGAGGGTAAAAGAAGGGACGAGCCATATCCGACAACAAAAAGTGTGAAATCGTAGATGAGTGACAACGAAGATTGAGATGCAGAGAGTGAGTGCAGCTTTTTTGATGTGCTGTGGGAAAGGAGGAAAGTACGCTTCATGCAGAAGAGAGCTGTTGGCCGTCACACCATTGCAGTAACTCACAATGCAAGGCATTGCTAATAACGCAGTCAACACTTTGCTTAGGTATAGGAGGAGTTAAGTAGGAGGGGTTGAGTTAAGTAGGTAGTACTATGTGTAAAGTGTGTATAGGAGGAGTTAAGTAGGAGGGGTTGAGGCAATAATGGCTGTGTGTTGACTCATTTTCAGTAGCTGGTAAATCTGTACCGCTATACAAGCTGTACACCGACTACTCTAAAGGATAGCCACGTTTACTTTCCATAGTGTTATGTAGTGCCTTGAAAAGATGTCAGTATGTTTGCTGGTGCATTGACATTTCCCGATATTTTTTCTCTGATTGTTGCTGTAATGCAAAGGAAAAACTGTTGCTAGATTGTTGTGGTTTAAGCCTTCAAATCCGGCTCCTTCCAGGGTGAGACTGAGAAGAGAAATATGCATTGGCTTCATGATAGTAGTAATTATTCAGCACATTTTTTCGGTGGTGATTTTAATTACAAACATGCGGTTGGCGCGCATAAATGTTTGAACAGTTCAATCGCTCCGTCAGCAAATCAGCCACGTCCGACTGGCCCCGTGCGGCGGGGGCGGCTTTTATTCTCATTCTACATACACACTATCTCTTGGAGCCATCCCGAACACTCCGGAAAAGGCTGCCGGGGAGGCCGTAAAGATTTTACAGCCGCCTTGAGGGTAAACACGCTTTACGAGGCTGAGGAACTTTGAGTCCAAGTAAGGAGAATACTTTTTTTAACTAGTTGTCTTCCTAATCCAGCCACAGAAGTACTGGTTTAAAAAAACGGTGGATGTGTTTGAAACAAGACCCGAATAGATACAGTACCCAAATACAGTAGTCTGTTGTAGAATAATAAGGACAGCAGAGTAACGAGCAAAAAGAACTGAGCCATGGGCATAGCTCCCAGTGCACCCACTATGCTTTTTTTAAATCATGGTGCATGTGTGGAGACCCATTACCATGCAGAGGAAGCGGGCGGTTGTGCTGGGGATGAAAAGCTCCGTAGATCAGTGGCGGTACGCTGACTCAGTCATAACCCAACCAGCTGAGAAGGGTGTGACATCGTCACCTCCACTCGGAAGCGTCCAAGCCTCTTTTGGTGTGGTTTTGATGTCCACACGTCTTTTGAAACATAAAACACAATGCTCACAGTGCATAAAAGTGGCTCTTTTTCAGCTAAAGACCGGTGCAGGGTCCACATCACTGCAGACGCCGCACCAATCCACCTGCCCATCTCGCGTTCCATCCTTCCCTCACTTGCAAACAAGACCCGGAGGTACTCAGACTCCTCCTCTAGGGGAAGGATCTCCTCTGCAAACCAGAGATGGCTCTCCACCCTTTTCCGGGTGAGAACCATGGACTCAGATTTGGAGGTGCTGATTCTCATCCAAGCCGCTTCACACTCAGCTGCGAACCGATCCAGTGCGAGTTGAAGGTCAGGTCACTGCTCGATGAAGCCAGCAGGACCACATCTACAAAAAGCAGAGATCGAATCATGTGGCCACCAAACTGAAACCCCTAAACGCCCTGGCTGCGCCTTGAAATTCTGTCCATGAAAGTAATGAACAGAATCGGTGACAAAGGCCAGCCCTGGCCGAGTCCAACTCTCACTGGAAACGGTTTTGACCTATTGCCGGCAATGCGAACCAAACTCTGACACCGGTCATACAGGGAATCTGCCTGGATTAGGTGGTCCTAAACCCCATATTCCTGGAGCACTCCCCACAGTATTCCCCGAGGAACACGGTCGAATGCCTTCTCCAAATCTACAAAACACATGAAGACTGGTTGGGCAAACTCCCATGCACCCTCAAGGACCCTGCCGAGAGTATAGAGTTGGTCCACAGTTAAACGACCGGGATGAAAACCACACTGTTCCTCCTGAATTCGAGATTCGACTATCCGGCGGATCCTCCTCTCCAGAAACCCTTAATAAACCTTCCTGGGAAGGCTGAGGAGTATGATCCCACGATAGTTAGAACACACCCTGCGCTCCCTCTTCTTGAAAAGCGGGACCACCACCCTGGTCTGCCAGTCCAGGGGCATCGACCCCGATGTCCACGCGATGCTGCAGAGTCCAGGGCCTAAGGAACCAACTCACCACCTTGCGGTGATTAGTTGACAGCTCCGCCCCTCTCTTCACCCGAGTGTCCAAAACAAGTTCCCGCCAGTCCGATGACACTACCACAAAGTCAATCATCGAACTGTGGCCCAGGGTGTCCTGGTGCCAAGTGGACACCCTTATGCTTGAACATGGTCTTCGTTGTAGACAATCCGTGACGAGCACAGAAGTCATATAACAAAACACCGCTCGGGTTAAGATCAGGGGGGCCATTCCTTCCAATCACACCTCTCCAGGTCTCACTGTCGCAGCCAACATGAGTGTTGAAGTCACCCAGTAGAACAAGGGAATCCCCCGGGGGAGTACTCTCTAGTACTTCCTAAAAGGACGCCAAAAAGGGCGGGTATTCTGAACTGCTGTTTGGTGCATAAGCACAAACAGTCAGGACCCGTCCCTCCACCCAAAGGTGTAGGGAAACTACCCTCTCGCTTACCGGGTTAAACTCCAACGTGCAGGCTTGGAGCCAGGGGGCAACAAGAATTGTCACCCCTGCCCGTCTCCTCTCATTGCCGGCAACACCAGAATGGAATAAAGTCCAGCCCCTCTCGAGAGCACTGGTTCCGGAGCCCTTGCTGTGCGTTGAGGTGAGTCCAACTATATCTAGCTGGAATTTCTCCACCTCACACACCAGCTCAGGCTCCTTCCCCACCAGAGAGGAAACATTCCACGTACCAACAACTAGCTTCTGTAGCCAAGGATCGGACCGCCAAGGTCTCCGCCTCTGGCCGCCACCCAGCTCATTTGACCTGACCCCTTTAGGCCCTCCGAGTGGTGAGCTCATGGGACGGGGGGATCCACGTTACCTTTAAGGCCCGACCGGGCCCCATGGATGCAGGCCTGGCCACCAGATGCTCGCCATCGTGCCCCACCTCAAGGCCTGGCTCCAGAGGAGGACCCCGATGACCCGCGTCCGGGTGAGGGAAAACAAAGTCCAATGTTTTTAGTCATAATCAGGGTTTTTTTGAGCCACTCTCGGTCTGGTCCCTCCCCTAGGACCTGTTTGTCATGGGTGACCCTACCAGGGGCATGACAGCCCTCGACAACTAAGCTCCTAGGATCAATTGGACACGCAAACTCCTCCACCACAATAAGGTGGTGACTCAGGGGAAGAGTATATCATTACATGTATGTTAATTTTGTGTTGACCTCTAAAGGCCTGTGTCAAAGTTAGTGTAAGGGAAACGGATACCCTTAAAATTTAATAAGGAAGTGCTTTAGGCTGACGTGATAATCCAGTCTGGCAATAGCGGATAACCTTGGTAATACTAAGGAAGTGGTTCAGGTTAGGTGTGATCATCCTGTCTGGCAGTGGGATACCCTTGAGGTAAACTCTAGGAAGTGCGTCAGCCTGGCGTGATCGGCCAGGTTGGCAATTGTTGTAGTCGTCCGGCGTGAGCGTCCAGTAAGATAGGTTGTTAGTTTCCAACACACTTGTACATTATGATCCAACTACATCGATCTGTGTTCACCAAATTGCCATTCCAGATGACATATATTGATCGATTAAAAGGTAATCAATCGATTTAATTGCACCAAGGAAATAAAGCATTGGAATTGTGTGTGTTTTTTAATGATCTGACACCGGTCATACAGGGAACGAACCGCCCGGATTAAGTGGTCCGATACCCCAAATTCGCGGAGAGCTCCCCACAGTGTTCCCCAAGGAACACGGTCGAATGCCTTTTCCAAGTCCACAAAACACATGTAGACTGGTTGGGCAAACTCCCATGCACCCTCAAGGACTCTGCCGAGAGTATAGAGTTGGTCCACAGTTCCACGACCAGGACGAAAACCACACTGCTCCTCCTCAATCCGAGATTCGACTATCCGGCGGATCCTCCTCTCCAGAACCCCTTAAATAGACCTTACCGGGAAGGCTGAGGAGTGTGATCCCACGATAGTTAGAACACACCCTCCGGTCCCCCTTCTTGAAAAGCGGGATCACCACCCGTGACTGCCATTCCAGGGCATCGCAAGGACGTCGGGGTCCTTGCGATGCCCTGCTGCAGAGTCGTGTCAACCAAGACACGCCACAGCATCCAGGGCCTTAAGGAACTCTGTGCGGATCTCATCCACCCCCGGGGCCTTGCCACCAAAGAGCTTTTTGACCACCTCGGTGACCTCAGCCCCAGAGATATGCGAACCCGCCTCAGAGTCCCCAGGCAGTGCTTCCAAGTTGGAAGGCAGGTCGGTGGGATTGAAAAGGTCTTCAAAGTATTCCCTCCACTGGTCCATAACATCTCGAGTCGAGTTCAGTAGCACACCGTCCCCACCATACACGGTGTTGACTGTGCACTGGTTCTCCCTCCTGAGACGGCGGATGGTGGTCCAGAATCTCTTTGAAGCCATCCGAAAGTCGTTTTCCATGGCCTCAAGGCCTCTCGGAACTCCTCCCATGCCCGGGTTTTTGCCTCAGCGACTGCCAGAGCTGCAGACCGCTTGGCCTTCCGGTACCTGTCAGCTGCCTCCAGAGTCCAATGGGCCAAAACGGTCTGATAGGACTCTTTCTTCAGCTTGACGGCATCCTTCACCACTGGTGTCCACCAACAGGTTCTGGGATTACTGCCAAGACAGGCACCGACCACTTTACGGACACAGCTCCGATCGGCCGCATTGACAATGGAGGCCCGGAACATCGCCCACTCGGATTATTATTTTTTTCTTCTTCTTCTTTTTCTGTTTTTAAATTCAGCAACCAGAACAGTCACAGAGCAAAATGAGCAAAAATACGGGAATAGAAAAAAATAATAAAAATAATAATAGTACATATCCATTCATCCATCCATTTTCTTCGGCTTATCCGAGGTCGGGTCGCGGGGGCAGCAACCTAAGCAGGGAAGCCCAGAGGTCCCTCTCCCTGGCCACTTCGTCTAGCTCTTCCCAACGGATGCCGAGGCGTTTCCAGGCCAGCCGAGAGACATAGTCTCTCCAACGTGTCCTGGGTCTTCCCTGAGGCCTCCTACCGGTTGGACGTGCCCTGAACACCTCCCCAGGAAGGCGTTCGGGAGGCATCCTAACCAGATTCCCGAGCCATCTCATCTGACTCCTCTCACTGCAGAGGAGCAGCGGTTCTATTCCGAGTCTATTGGTTTTAGCATTTTGAATGCACAAAATGTATCAAAGTGGTCCCCACACATCCCTCACTTTTCCTGTATATGGACACCCCTGGTTTAGTTGAACAACTTTTATTGTATGTTTTATAGTATCAAGCAGGAGATGCCTAGGATAGTCTGTAGTCATCCATAACATGGAATTGGAGAATAAATATAATGTATTGTTTTTTTAAATAGTGTAATTTTCAGTGGGGAAACACGAGCATGTGGCCCAGTAAATGTGCATCATCTAGTCATTTTTCCATGTATTTACATGAAAGCGCTTTATCATAGCTTCTCTTGATATGACAGTGACAAAGGTGTAAGTTTAGAAGCAATTAGCTCCAATGTGATGCCTAAACCTCAGTGCTGCTGATCTGTCTGCCACCTCTATAGGCTGCTGCGTAGGCTTTGTACAGTATAATTCAACTGCTTTACATAATTGACAAATGGGGAATACTAGATTACATCGACCAGACAGGTAGGTCAGAATATCATTTATCCTCTTTATATCATCATAATGACTTAATGAATTAGTGTCTTGAGAAACTACTAAATGAGGATGAGAAGCGGCCGGCGGAGACTCAAATTGGCCGTCCTCCCCGAGTGGGTGTGACAAAATACAGTATAGAGTTGTGGGGATGCTGCGTGGCAAGGGGGGCTTGCTGGCATAACATGGTGGAACACGGAGCTGCTCTTGTTCCCAGCTGAGGCGGGACCTGTGAGCAAAATCACGAGACCCCCGTGCCTACCCCTACACTTGCCTTCCAAGCTCTCATTTTCCGCATGATTAGCTGGCCACCTGTCCTCCGACTGCCCCTTGGCCTCCGGGTCACTCACGTCACAGTGGCATTTAGCACTGGCAAGGTCTTCGCGGAGATGTGCTTAATCACTGTGGAGATCTCCAAATGTTTATGGTTACACTTATGGTAATACTTTGCTATATTTCCTACGAATGCATATCTCGACAAATGAATGCGCCGTGAAGATATTTATTCAGACATTTATGCCAGTGTAGTTCTTTCATGAATCAGTGGAAGGCACTGTTTACTACCGAATAACTCTGCAGCTTTGCTGACTGCTGAACAAAACGTGCTAATGCTGCAGCTGCTCTGCTATCAAATATGAGCACATGCTATGACAATATCACCAGTCTAAACGCATTAAGAATTCATACGCTGTGGACTGCTGGGCAACAACTAGAAAAACACATTAACATGACAAGATCAGATGCCCTGAGACACTGACAGTCTTCAAAATAGTGCGCCTCATATTTTCAGTCATAGCTTGCATCTCATGTTCAGTCAATATCCACAATTACTTGTTTGCATCATGGAAAATATGTATTCAGATATGTCCAGATTGTGTCCTGTTGTGCCGTGTTCAAAACCTGCCTTTTTATTCTTCTTCTCTGAATACATTTTCCACCAGTTTAAACCTGTTGTGTGATACACGATGGCACCGTGTGACACACCGCGTTATCCTTTGGTAGCAACGCACACTGCTGATACATTTGCGCTCCGTCAGAGCAAAGGATTGGCTCTGACCCATGTTGGCCGCTCTTCTGATGTTAGGGGCTTTGGACAGCAGGGAAAAGCAGAGGGTTACTAAACAGAGATGGAGGTCACGGTGTTAAAAGAAAAACCTACTCTATTTAAAATGATGACTAGCCCGATTCAGCATTCATTTTCGCGCCCGCATGATTCCATATTATGACCCGATCCAATTTCATCACCACTGTTTGAGCTACCTGAGTGATCTGTACTAATAGGACATGACGTCATTTCTGGTTTGCCTTTAAAAACAATGATAGGTTGAAACTTTATAGGTTGAAGCTACAGCAAACTGTGTGAAAAATGTTGGTAATGAGCTGGTGGCTGCACAGTATCACCATGTATTGCAGTAGCTTGCCAATGTAGTCATTGCAAACCCAGATGCTTTTGGTTTTTAAGGTCACACTGCCAGGTCTGAATCATTTGCAAAGAAAATAATACCCAGAGTTTGTACGTCAGCCTGCTCAATACAAATTCAGGCATAATTGAGCACAGATTGGAGTTTTCTCTCAAAGGCAACAGAAAAAAAGAGAAAGAGCAGCGCCTCAGACTGAGTAAAGTTTTTCAGGTCTTTGTCCCTCTGCAATTTGCATGCCTAATGAAGCTGAGCAGGAGTTAATAGTGGGTGTAATGACTTCTGACTGGCTAGGTTACAGGCTGCAGGGACAGGATCGGCCCTCCAAATGGTTGACTGTGGGACAATGTGGGCAAAGGACACATAGGGAAGCAGTTGGAAGGAGAACCTGAGTTTACCTCTCAAACTCAGGGCGACCGAGCATTTCATAGACAGTGTTTGTTTAAGTACACAAATCATGTTCCTTCGGGCCAGGCAAGATGTTTTCTCTTTGTAATACTGAGGCAATTCGGATATTTCTGCTTCACTCGTCCCAACAGTCACACACACTGTGTTAACTTAACTACTGACCATGTGCTCTTAAAAGATGAATCAGTGGGGCCTCCTTTAAAATCACAATACTGCAATTTGACCATTTAAAACTTGTAGACAAACAATGTACTGTAGAATCTTCAGCATTTAATAATCTTAATCTTAATTAAAAAAAAAAAATCACTGGCAAAAAAAAAAAAACATGGCCAGGAGAAAAATACCAAGTGATGCAAATGGCAAAATAAAAATTAAAGTTAAAAAAGTAAAGACAAGAAAAAGAATGTGACAGAAGAATTACTCCAGCTGAGATTTGCAGTGCTGGGACCGCCACCAATCCACTATCACAAAAGTGGTTTCAAAAGGCAGAATTACTGCGTGATGAGGACAGCTTAAGCTAAATGGCTAATTTGCCTTGAGACAAAAGTGACACCCAGCGAGACAACAAAAGAGGGAGAGAGAGAGAGACTGACAAAATGTGTGATGAAGGAATTATTGAGGCTGGTCAATTGTGGTGCTGAAGAAGTTAATATTACATGCACTGTTTGGAAAAAAAAACATTCCATCCTATTTAATCAAAAGTTTAAATATTGTTGTATTACATCTTTATGTGTACTAAATATCCCATGCTACAACATGGATGCACGTGGCTTATAGAAAGTGGACTATATGTGTAAAAAAAATTTTTTTTAATGTAGTGGGTGCGGCTTAGATACGAGTGCGCTCTACAGTCAGGTAATTCCAGGAATTGTTTGGTTTTAATGTCTGTATTCTATAACTGGACTAACCTGTTTCAACACACACGATGGACAAATATGACGCATGCAGCAAGGCATGTGTACAGCAATGTGTCTCACTGTCTACTGTGCATAAGACAGGTATTTGTGGTGGAAGTGCACAGAGAAACAGAAAAGCCATCACCATGGAAGTGAAAATAGGTATTACCGGAAGCTCCGAGAGAGCACCCAGACCTCCAGTATTGGCCACACTTTTGGTGTTATCCATTCAACAGTGACGTCAAATCATTAAGTGTAATGATTGCATCCTTGACCGTGCAAAAGGATGTGCTCACATGAAAGAGACAGTGATAACTAAGCAACATAATGTTCTTATTATTGAGATGTAAATATTGCTTGTGCTCTGGCTGGAAGACCAGAGTGAGAGAGTATCCTAGATTGATGTAGTTGGATCATAGGAATATAAATCGATACATTGATGTAGTGAATGAATCGTTACACCCCTGATACGTATGTAAGTATTACCTGTAATCCTACTTTTGGCCCACCCTGTTTTCCGTCCACAGCTTGAAAATATGAAAGCTATTGTAAAGTGAAAATAGAGAAATATGAGGAACTTTTGCACAGACTCAAGCTTGACAGTCCGGACAGCAAATATTGCCACAGCTGTCTGTCTCCATCTTTTGCATCCTCAAGCTGATGTGTTTTGCTGCGTTTTTGGCGCACCTCACAGAGAACTCAAGTTGGCACCATCACCCACACTAGCCACTCTGTGCCAACACTTCTGCTACTGCTGGCTGTAGGACACACACACACATGCACGCACGCACACACGCACGCACACACACGCACACACACAGAGTCCTCATGGCTACAGATGTAGCCTCGACCAGCTCATCTTCACCAGGTGTTGCTTTATAGCCGTGTCACTTTGAGCCTGACTCCATCTGCCACACTCAGCAGGCAAAAAAAAAGGTGATTTTTACACTTTTTGCACATCCTCACATGGATAAATACATGGATTGGAAGAAAACCTACATCTAGTGAGTTGACATTTCTAATATTTTTCTTTCATTATTTAGCTATTCATCATTTTTACAAATATTAATGCTATGCTGTTTATGCAAAAAAAAGCTCATTGAGATGTTTTTTTTTGACATTAATGTTTTAAAGTAACATCAATAATGATTATTATGTTTTATAATAATCAGGCCGCACGGTGTTTGAGTGGGTAGCGCATTGGCCTCACAGTCTGGAGGTTCTGGGTTTGAATCTCTGTTGGGCAAATCTTTGTGTGGGGTTTGCATGTTCTCCCCATGCGTGTGTAGGTTTTCTCCGGGTACTCCGGTTTCCTCCCACATTCTAAAAACATGCATGTTAGGTTAATTGGCGACTCTAAATTGTCCTTAGGTATGAATGTGAGTGTGAATGTTTGTCTGTCTATATGTGCCCTACGATTGACTGGCGACCAGTCCAGGGTGTACACCACCTCTCGCCCAAAGTCAGCTGGGATAGGCTCCAGCATACCTGCGACCCTAATGAGGATAAGCAGTATAGAAAATGAATGAATGAATGAAAGGATTATAATCATACAGTTGTCATACATAATCACACACTTGTGTATAACAGTGACATTCTAGGACATCGCAGGCCCAAATCGCAGGCTTCCTATTTTAATAGCATTGTTTAGACTTGGCAATCCGTCATCCCACCAACGGGTAATATGATAGTCGAGGAAACAGGCAGAGCAATTAGATTTGCGATGAACAGTGGGGCGTGTTTTTCTTCACCGCATGCTTGAATATTTAATCACAGTTCTACTTTGGCAAAAAAAACCCCACCTGCCCCACATCAGTCTGCAGAGGCGCAAAAGGTTGAGCCCTAGAGGTGATCAAGAGATGGAGATACTCATCACTGACTCGTAAATATTTATACATTGTTTCATTACACGTAATGAGTGTGTGTATTTGATTGCACACTTGCTCTGCATCAGATGATTTTCTTCTTCCAAGTACTTTGAGTTTTTGGTGTTATTTTGTATAGTAGTGTAGAGTGCCAACTTGTTTTGGAATTTGTATTTTGACAAATTCAAAAAACTTCAATTTTATTGTCAATGTAAGCAAAGACTTGAGCATGAAACTGTAGTATCATCTCACTTTGAAAGAATTGCAGCATACTGTATTTCAGGAGGTAATTTTTTGGTGTTTTTTTTGTTGGCCATCTTCACAAAATCAGAAATCACATATACTGTAGTGTTAGATATTACACTAATTTGATTTTTTTAAGATAACACTAACTAAAGCATATTTATAATGCAAAATAATAGCAGTGCATTGTGACCAACCTGATTAATCACTGTTATCAGTATATTTTTATTGCTACAGGACAAACAAGTTACCAGTAGGTGCAGTAGATTCTCAGAAATCCAGCATTATATGCACGCTCTTAAGGCTGTGCAATTGGGCAAATAGTTGAAAGGGGGGAGTTTACAAAATAGCAGAGTGGCATTCAATCAGTTATCAGTTATCAGTCAGGTGGCCCTTATTTAAGGATGAACCAATCGCTTGTTGAACATGCATTTCTCTTTGAAAGCCTGAGGAAAATGGGTCCTTCAAGATATTGTTCAGAAGAACAGCGTACTTTGAATAACTGACTGGAAAAGGGAAAACTTATGAGAAGGTGCAAAACATTTTGGCTCTTTAGCTAAAATGATCTCCAGTGCCTTCAAATGAAGAGCAAAACCAGAGACACGTGGCAGGAAGCGAAAGACTATCAAAATGGATTGAATAAAACCCAGAATAGCAAAAGCTTAGGCAATGATTAGCTCCAGGATCAAAGACCTTACAGTTACCTGTAAGTACTGTGACAGTTAGAAAACGTCAGTGTGAAGCTAATCTATTTACAAGAATTCCCTGCAAAGTCCCTTTGTTACCACAAAGGCTTGCGAAGAAGAGGTTACATTTTGCCAAAGAACACAAAACTGGCCTAAAGACAAATTGAGGAACAACACTGATGAGAGTAAAATTGTTCTTTTTGGGTCCAAGTGCCGCAGACAATATGTGAGATTAGCCCCAAACTCTGAATTCAAGCCACAGTGAAGACAGTGGTGGTACATGTTGGGCATGTTTCTCCTACTCTGGTGTTGGGCCTATTTATCGCATACCAGGGATCATGCATCGGTTTGCATATGTCAAAATATTTGAAGAGGTCATTTTGCCTTATGCTGATAAAGACATGCCCTTGCAATTGGTGTTTCAACAGGAATGTTGCAAAATATTATGTTGTTAGGTTATGGAGTGGCCAGCCCAATTAATCCAGTCTTGTTGGGGTGACATCAAAGATGCTGTTTCTAAAGCAAAACCAAGAAATGTTAATGAATTGAGGAATGTTGTTAAAGAATCCTGGAGTGAAATAACAGCTGATAGGTGCCACAAGTTGGCTAACTCCATGCCACACAGATTTGAAGCAGTTACAAAAACTAAATATTAGTTTAGTGATTTACAGGATTGCCAAATCCTTGAAACAAAAAAAGTTTGTACAAAATAATTTTGAGTTTGTATAGTCACCGGCACTGGTTTTGAAATGGTTTGACGGCGGGACCCACTATAACCGACCACTTTAACCGACCACTATAGTTTATAGTCCACAATATAAGACAAGCCGTGACCCAAAGTTTTTCAAATCAAACTAAAATATTTTATATTTAAATGGACTGTTTTCAACACTAAGTGAGATGCAGTCCTCTCTTCATATTGTGCTGTTATCCAGCAGATATCTGCAGCTGTGTATCAGACGGACAGCACATTAAATCCATACTCAATGTCACGCTCCGTGATGTTGTCTGCTTGACGGCCTGTTTTAGTTTCACTCCTTATGCATTAGTTCTGGCTTAGGGACTCTTATTTTGTAGTTTTTTCTGCGCTACCTGGTTTACTGTTTGCCTGCTTTACTTTCTTGGTTCTCGCACCTGCTGCTAATTTCTGTACTCCTATTTAGTTTCGGTGCGCACTCCTTTAGTTTGTTGTCGCGTTGTCTTAACGATGATCTGTAGTCGTTTGTTGCTACATTTGTTCTGCTCACTGGATATCCCTGCCACTGTACAGTGATTATTATTATTATTAAAACACTTTTTACCTACTTTTGGGTCAAGCATTTGCCTTCTGAGTTAATTGCCACAACATCATCATACCCACAAGTGACACTCAATTTCCTTCCCTGCCCCCTCGAGCTGGACAAAACCGCCCAAAATATGGCACAGACCCTGTGGTGCCATAGCAAGCGAACAAGCAAATAGCATAGACAAAAATGTGAGATGCATTCACCTATATATATAAATACACACACGCACACACACACACAAACACACACATCTCTCTCTCTCTCTCTATATATATATATATATATACTGTGCATACACTCCTGATCTAAATCTTAGACCAGTTGAAAAATTGCTAGAATTGACCTTTTGCACATTTGGATCTTAATGAGGTTTTAAGTAGAGCTACAATATGCAAAAGCAAGAAGGGAGAGTGTGACAAAAAGCACTTTGAAAAAGTAATTTATTGAAAACAATTACACTGAAATGGGCTGTTTATCAGCTGATCAAAAGTTTAAGACCATTGCTCAAAAAATGACAAAAAACTCTCCAAACTAGAACAAAAAATGTTCTCAGTAGGACTCAGTATTGAGTAGCTCCACCATTCTTGTTAATCACTTCAAAAAGTGGTTGGACTTGTTTGGTGCGAGTGTTTCCAGGAAGCTTGTGGGAACATTGCTCCAAGTGGTGAAGATGGCTTCACAAAGGGCATCAACTGTCTGGAACTGATGGCCATTTTTATGAACTTACCTTGCCATCCATCCCCAAATGTTCTCTATGGGATTTAAATCAGGGGAACATGCAGGATGGTCCAAAAGAGTGATGTTATTTTCCCTGAAGAAGTCCTACATCAAGCAAGCATTGCTAACTCCAGCGCTGTCCTGATGAAAAATCCCAGCTGTTACCACACAGACGAGGGCCCTCAGTCATGAGGGATGCCCGCTGCAACATGTGCAAAAGTTAAATTCTAGCAATTTTGCAACTGGTTTTAAGATTTTGATCTTAAAACCACACACACTTTTTTTGCCCAGTTATAGACCCCCACTGAAAATGGATTCACGACCCACTTTTGAGTCCTGACCCACCAACTGAGAGTCAACGGCCCATATAACGTTTGCATTTATTTACACTATGACTTCCTACAGCTTGTTTAATGTCTTTAATGTAACTGACATGATTATTCATAGTACATAGAATGTCATACACGGAAGCACTGCAGTACTCTGCAGTGCCTTACTGTGAAGGTAACTTAATTCCTCTCCTTTCCAGGACAAACCTCCACCCCTCAAGCTTCTCCTCCACCTGCTCCCTGCTCTCACTACATATCACAATGTCATCTGCAAACATCATAGTCCATGGAGATTTCTGTCTAACCTTGTCCATCAGCCTGTCCATCACCATAGCAAACAAGAAGGGGCTCAAAGCTGAACCCTGATGAAGTCCTACCTTCACTCGAAACTCCTCTGTCACACCTGCAGCACACCTCACTACTGTCTTACAGTCCTCGTACATGTCCTGCACCGCTGTAACATACTTCTCTGCCACTCCAGACTTCCTCATACAATACCACAAATCCTCTCTGGGCACCCTGTCATAAGCTTTCTCCAGATCTACAAAAACACAATGCAGCTCCCTCTGACCTTCCCTGTACTTCAAGATCCTCAAAGCAAATATTGCATCTGTTGTACTGTACTTTTTTTGGCATAAAACCGTACTGCTGCTCACAAATGCTCACGTTTGCCCTTAGTCTAGCTTCTCTTTCTTGTTCTTCCTTGTATGGCTCATCAGCTTTATTCCTCTGTAGTTGCCACAACATCTCCCTTGTTCTTAAAAATGGGCACCAGCACACTTTTCCTCCTTTCCGCAAGCCTTTTCTCATTATCTAAGATCCTGTTAAACCCAGTCAGAAACTCTACTGCCATCACTCTTTGATACTTCCATACCTCCACATGTATATCATAAGGACCGAGTGCCTTTCCATTCTTCATGCTCTTTAATGCCCTTCTCACTTCTTCCTTACTAATCTTTGCTACTTCCTGGTCCACAACAGTCACCTCTTCTACTTGTCGTTCTCCCTCATTTTCCTCATTCATCAACTCTTCAAAGTACTCTTTCCATCTTCCCATGACACTACTGACACCTGTCAATATCTTTCCATCCCTATCCTTTATCACCCTAACCTGATGCATGTCCTTCCCATCTCTGTCCCTCTGCCTTGCCAACCTGTATAGATCTTTCTCTCCCTCTTGCTGTCCAACCTAACATACAAGTCATCATAAGCCCCTTGTTTGGCCTTTGCCACCTTTACTTTCACCTTACGCTGCATGTCTCTGTACTCCTGTCTACTCTCTTCAGGCCTTCAGGCCTCCCACTTCCATTTAGCTCACCTCTTACTCTGTATACACTTCTGCACCTCCTCCTCATTCCACCACTAAGTCTCCTTATCTACTTTCTATCCAGAAGACACACCAAGTACTCTCCTACCTGTCTCCCTGATCACAGTAGCTGTAGTTGTCCAGTCATCCGGAAGCACCTCCTGACCACCCGTTGCCTGTTTCAACTTCTTCCTAACAGTCATGCAACACTCTTCCTTTTTTAGCTTCCACCATTTCGTGCTCTGCTCTGCTTCACTTGCTCCACTTCATCTTCCACACCAGTAGAGTCATCCTACAAAACACCATCCTTTGCTGTCTGGCTACATTCTCACCTACCACTGTTTTGCAGTCACTGATCTCTTTCAGGTTAAACCTTCTACACATGATGTAGTCTTCCTGCGTGCTCCTACCACCACTCTTATAGGTCAACCTATATTCCTGTCTCCTCTGAAAGAAAATATTCACTACAGCCATTTCCATCTTTTTTGCAAAGTCGATCACAATCTGTCCTTCGGTGTTCCTCTCCTGGATGCCAAACCGGCCCATCACCTCCTGATCATCTCTGTTTCCTGCATCAACATGTCCACTGAAGTCTGCAGCAATGACAACTCCCTCATTTCTAGGGCTGGTGAAGGATAGTTTTACAAATAAAAGATAAGACCACAAATGCCTCTCTGATTATAAAAAACAAAATAAATGGGAATAAGGCGTATTTCAAAATGACATTTATAAAGATAATAATTTATTTACTTTTTACTTTTACTTTTACTATTTTTTTTTGCCATTTTTTTCCTGCATGGAATCTTTCTTTTTTGTTATTATTCTTTTCAATCTATGTATATTTCCTCGGTCCTTGATATTGTCTATCAATAAAATAAATACATACATTGTTAAAAAACAACTTTTTCCACCTTGTATTTGTCAGAACTGTTACTGAAAACTCTATGAACAAAGAGTGCAGTAGACACGATTCGGTCCAGTGAGAAAATGAGTGCCATCAATATAGGGTTCTTGCCTCTGTTGCTATTAGGTTTCTTGATACTATACTTCGGCTCAAATTTGCCTTTTGCTATAAAAAATAGCCTGCTTCTTTTGGTTTACAGGACCAAACATGTCAGGCTTGTTGTGATTCTACAGAAGTCTACATTCTCCGACGCAATATTTCTGAAGACTTTTTTGACCCTCAACTTCACTTTCCATAAACATTTGCATTCAGAGTCTACAATTGATTGATTTTCATCTCGAAAAACAGACAGTGATGAATACACTGCAGCTGCTCTAAAATGAAATGCCCTCCCCCTATTTTGAAGAGAAAGTATGAAAAGTTTCATTAGTTTGGGAAGGCTGGACGGGGCATTGATTAAAGATGGGAGGTAGTTACAGAAATCAATATCAGGCTGTGGTGAATTTTGGTTTACCATCAGTTCATCTGTTACTTGAGCTGTTTGGCTCTTTACTGTTATTTTTCTCTTTCACTGTTGCAAAATTCCTTGTCTCGCCTAACTTTCTGCCTTCGTTCACCTGCTGCATGTCTCTGCACGTCCGTCCAGCAGCCCCGCTCCCATCCGACACCCACCGTCCTCCGTCACAAGGAGATGAATGGTGTTCTGTCACTCGCCAGACTCTTCAGAGGGCCGGCGCTCTGTATGAGGAAAGTGCCAGTCATTAACAGGAGGGGGAGGAGGGTTGGAGGCAGGATGAAAAATGAGTTCATTTACGGGCAAGTCCTGTGAGCCGCGTAGCAGCAAGCAAGCAAGCCCATCACCTTCTTTTCTATTCTTTCCCTCATCACTTGCTGGAGGTGCTTGCTGTGCGAGGAGGGAGAAGTTACTCAGCAGATTTTCAGCCATGTGTAAATAAAAAACGAAAAAGTGGGGAACAAGTGGATCAGAGCCAGTGAGTAAGAGCGTACACAAAATTAGAGAAAGTAAGTTTGAGAAGGATGATGGGGCTGTCACAATGGAATAGCGAGAAGGTGTTACCAGGTGAAGGATTAGACTTCGAGTCATCGTTCACACTGCAGAGTGGGTTCAGGGGGTGATCTTCGAAGAAACATTATAGCCACTGGTCATAGCTATATTTACAAAATTTTCCCAGATCAAACCACCTCATTGTTCTTTGAGATGCAGTTGCATTCAGAGTTGTCATTTTTAGTCCGGTTGCTTTACTAATACGGTTCGTTTGGTTGAGTGTGAACGTAGTCCAGGACTAAAGGAGACCCCAACCAAACAGGGGGACAACAGCAGTCTCGGAACCCCTCTGAACTCTAGTCCCGAGTGGGCCAACAACCCAAAACACAGATTGCGACCGCAACCAAGCAATGCATAGCAACGCCCAACAAAAGCTGAGTGACAATCCCCAAAAATAAAATTTCAGTGTAAACCCATCCATCCATCCATTTTCTATGCCGCTTATCCTCATTAGGGTCACGGGGATGCTGGAGCCTATCCCAGCAGACTTTGGGCGAGAGGCGGGGTACACCCTGGACTGGTCCCCAGTCAATCGCAGGGCACATATAGACAAACAACCAGTCACACTCACATTCATACCGATGGACAATTTAGAGTCACCAATTAACCTAACATGCATGTTTTTGGAATGTGGGAGGAAACCGGAGCACCCGGAGGAAACCCACGCACGCACGGGGAGAACATGCAAACTCCACACAGAGATGCCCAACGGAGATTTGAACCCAGGTCTTCCGGATCTCCTGACTGTGTGGCCAATGTGCTAACCACTCAGCCACCGTGCGGCCCAGTGTAAACCCAGAAGGGTAAATATAAAGTAGTTAAATATACCTAGTTCTTTTCAACAAAGGGGTCTTGCTGCTCTATACAGGCTGGCAAATGAACATGTAGAAAGCAATGGAAATGAGAGAAAATGCAATGGAAGGAATGTCTTTCTGCTGCTCTCCTCTCCCTCTGTGAGTGACAACAGTGATCAATAAAAGAATATTTTACATTCTTTTGGGGAAATTTAAGCTGCCAAATATAGTAGAATATTAATATAGTCAACGTATTCAACAAGCAGTTGAATACTACCAGCAGTTGAATACTCACTAGGTGTCAGTGATGTTGGTGTTGCAATATTAATGTGCTAAATTCTGATGTTCATGAATGCACCTCAGTGTTAATGCTATTGGTGGATAGGTTGTGAGAGAAAGAGCCAGGAGAAGACAAGTGTACAGAATTGACCACTCCTATTGGTGTTAAGGTTGGCAATAAAAATTTAAAGTAAGATCAGACTGTGTGACTCTACAAGAATGCTACTTTACATCAGCCATCGCAAGAAGTCCCCGACGTTAAACAAATGAACCAACAAAAAAGAATTCTTCCAGTGCAAGCATGTGCATGTCCATATTTGATACAAATTTTGAAATATTACAAATATATATATTTTTAAATAAAAAATTAAAAAATAATTTAAAAAAGTATTTTAAAATATACTAGATTACATCTAGTATATTGGGTAATACAAGCGACCCGGATAAGCGGAAGCAAATGGAATGGAATGGAACGTAAACGTGGCTATGTGGATGTTATTTCATGTCTAGAGGGCTGCAATAGTGTTAAAATCATATTTTGAAGGTCGCACATAGGTTTTGTATGCACCAATTACAAAAATACTTCATGTATAAAGAAGGAATCCTACTTCATGGAAATTCACTTGCCATGCAACCAATTAACCACAATTAACTAGGGATGACTGTACAAGCTTTATGGTACCCAACAAATTAGGCATGTTAACGATAAACCGGTTAGACCGGATATTTGGTGTGACGAATCAGATGTATCGGAAGAAGACTCTCGCATTGATAATAATCAGCCATAAATCTTTAGGTCAATTGATTGCAGAGAAATGCACCAGGTATCGAGGAGATCAGTTGACAGTGTCTTACGAACAACGCAAGAGACTAGTCTGCCACCAAAAGGATTGTCGGGCATGTTCCAGAGCTTACCGTGACTGCAGCCGAGTATAAAATATAGATGTGCAGAAAATGAAGAATGTAACTGATTGATCCCATCAAAAAAAAGTTGTTTATTCAACAAGTCTTTTTTTTGGTATGTGCCTAAGCTGTAAATCCATTTAACATGTTATTCTGTTTACTTTATTCTTGCCAGTGCCTTACAGCATGCTTGTGTATGTGATGTGCTATAAAACACTATCAAGTACCGTAAGAATGCCACTTTCATACATTGGCATTTATGTTTTATAATGTAAGATTAACATCTACGTCAACAACCATCAACCATCAAACCGTATTGTTTATACACCGCATCAAATTATATCAAAATGTTCTGTTTTTTAAATATATCTTTTTAGAATCGCATCATAAGCTGTGTATCTAGATTCGAATTCAATCGTCTATCACAAAGAGATTTACATCCATTCCATTCCATTTTCCTCCGCTTATCCGGGTCCGGGTCGCGGGGGCAGCAGTTTCAGCAGGGAAGTCCAGACTTCCCGGTCTCCGGCGACCTCTTCCAGCTCTACCGGGAGGACACCAAGGGCTCTACTCCCTCCCGGATGGCCGAGCTCCTCACCCTATCTCTTAGGGTGAGTCCAGCCACCCTACGGAGGAAACTCATTTCCGTCGCTTGTATCCGCGATCTCGTTCTTTTGGTCATGACCCATAACTCATGACCATAGGTGAGGGTGGGAACGTAGATCGATCGGTAAACAGAGAGCTTTGCCTTCCGGCTCAGCTCTCTCTTCACCACGACGGTCCGGTACAGCGACCGCATTACTGCAGATGCTGCACCGATCCGTCTGTCGATCTCACGCTCCAACCTTCCCTCACTCGTGAACAAGAACCCGAGATACTTGAACTCCTCCACCTGAGGCAAGACCTCACTCCCAACCCGGAGGGTACAGTCCACCCGTTTCCGACTGAGAACCATGGCCTCGGATTTGGAGGTGCTGAGTCTCATCCCAGAAGCTTCACACTCAGCTGCAAACCGCTCCAGTAAACGCTGAAGGTCACAGCCTGATGAGGCCATAAGGACCACATCGTCTGCAAATAGCAGAGACGAGATCCTAAGGTCACCAAGCTGGACTCCCTCAACACCTTGACTGCGCCTAGAAATTCTGTCCATGAAGATTATGAACAGAATCGGTGACAAAGGGCAGCCTTGGCGGAGGCCAACGTTCACCGGAAACAAGCTCGACTTACTGCTGGCAATGCGAACCAGGCTCCTGCTTCGATTGTACAAGGACCGAATGGCACGTAGAAGCGGACCATCAATCCCGTACTCCCGGAGCACCCCCCACAGGACACCACGAGGGACACGGTCGAATGCCTTTTCCAGGTCCACAAAGCACATGTAGACTGGTTGGGCAAACTCCCACATACCCTCGAGTACCCTTGCAAGGGTGTAGAGCTGGTCCAGTGTTCCGCGACCGGGACGAAAACCACATTGCAGTTCCAGTAACCGAGGTTCGACTAACGGTCGTACCCTTCTCTCCAGCACCCTGGAGTAGACTTTCCCAGGGAGGCTGAGGTGTGTGATCCCCCTATAGTTGGAACACACCCTCCGGTCATCCTTTTTAAAAATGGGGACCACCACCCCGGTCTGCCAGTCCAGAGGTACTGTTCCCGACTTCCATGCAATGTTGTAGAGGCGTGTCAACCAACACAGTCCCCCGACATCCAGAGCCTTCCGGGCAGAACTCATCCACCCCCGGAGCCTTGCCACTGGGGAGTGATTTAACTACCCCAATTACCTCAGCCACGGTGATAGAACTGTCCACGTACGTATCCTCAGACTCAGCTTCCTCTACGGAAGGGATGTCAGTGGGATTGAGAAGGGCCTCAAAGTATTCCTTCCACCGACCAACTATATCCACAGTCGAGGTCAGCAAGCCCCCAGAACTTCTTCGAGGCCGACCGAAAGTCGTGCTCCATAGCCTCACCAAACTCCTCCCACACCCGAGTTTTTGCCTTGACCACCGCCGAAGCCGCGTGCCGCTTGGCCTGCCGGTACCTATCAGCTGCTTCGGGAGTTCCGCAAGCCTTCCATGCTAAGCATGGACCCCTGGTGTCCAACATTGGGTTCGGGGCTTGGCACCACAACTGGCACCGACCACCTTGAGGCTGCAACTACGACTGGCTGCCTCAGCAATGGAGGCACAGAATACGGCCCATTCGGACTTAATATCCTGGTCCTCCCTCGAGATGCAGGCGAAGCTCTGCCGGAGATGAGAGTTGAAGACTCGATGAACGGGAGACTCTGCCAGACGTTCCCGGCGCACTCTCACTACGCGTTCTGGTCTACCAGGTCTGTCCGGCATCTTTCCCCGCCATCTAATCCAACTCATCACCAGGCGGTGGTCAGTTGACAGCTCAGCCCCTTTTTTGACCTACACCGAAGCCGCGTGCCGTTCCGCAAGCCTTCCATGCTTGATAAGACTCCTTCTTCAGCTTGACAGAAGCCATAACCCCTGGTGTCCACCATTGGGTTCGGGGATTGCCACCACGACTGGCACCACCACCTTAAGGCCGCAACTTCGACTGGCTGCCCCAGCAATGGAGGCACAGAATACGGCCCATTCAGACTCAATATCCCGGTCCTCCCTCGAGATACAGGCGAAGCTCTGCCAGAGATGAGAGTTGAAGACTTGACAAACGGGAGACTCTGCTAGACGTCTGTCTTGCATCTTTCCCCGCCATCTAATCCAACTCATCACCAGGTGGTGGTCAGTTGACAGCTCAGCCCCTCTCTTCACCCGCGTGTCCAGAACATCCGGACGCAGGTCTGATGATACGATCACAAAGTCAATCATAGACCTGCGACCTAGGGTGTCCTGGTGCCAAGTGCACTTATGGACATCCTTATGTTCGAACATGGTGTTTGTTATGGACAAACTGTGATTCGCACAGAAGTCCAGCAAGAAGCACAGGTTCAGGTCAAGGCCCCTCCGAGTCACACTGTCATTGCCCACATGGGCGTTGAAGTCTCCCAGTAGAACTATGGAGTCACCAACTGGGGTGCACTCCAGAACCCCTCTGATAGACTCCAAGAAGGCTGGGTACTCTGAACTGCCGTTCGCCGCGTACGAACAAACCACAGT
Organism: Oostethus manadensis; assembly: GCA_024372805.1. Taxonomy (NCBI): domain Eukaryota; kingdom Metazoa; phylum Chordata; class Actinopteri; order Syngnathiformes; family Syngnathidae; genus Oostethus; species Oostethus manadensis. The sequence goes on along the minus strand of QODF01000049.1, from coordinate 1,814,918 downwards.
CATGACCCTTTCCCCAGCCCTAAGGCGTAGGGAAATAACCCTCTTGTTTACTGTGGATGACTCTAGCACAGAGGCACCAAGCGGGGGGGCTAATAATAAGCCCACACCAGCTCGCCGCCTCTCCCCTGCAACAACTCCAGAGAAGGTTCAGCCCCTCTCAAGGAATTTGGTTCCAGAGCCCAAACTGTGGGTTTAGGTGAGTCCGACTATATCTAGTTGGAATGTCTCCGCCTCTTCCACGAGCTCGGGCTCCTTCCCCACCATAGAAGTGACATTCCATGTCCCAAGAACCAGATTTGACCGCCGAAGACCAGGTCGCCCGGACACCCGCCCTCGACCACAGCCCAAATCACAATGCACCGGACCCTTATGCTTGCCCCTGCAGGTGGTGGGTCTGCGGGGGGGAGCTCCTGTGTGGCTTTTTTGGGCTAGGCCCGGCCAGGCCCCACGGGTGAAGGCCTGGCCACCAGGCACTCGCCTGCGAGCCCCTCCCAGAGGCCTGGCTCCAGGGTGAGGCCCTGGTATCCCACGTCCGGGCGAGGTGCGGTCACTCCTCTTGACCTTCTTCATAGAGGTCTTGTGAATCACTCTTAGTCTGGCCCGTCACCTAGAACCTGTTTGCCTTGGGAGATCCTACCAGGGGCATAAAGCCCCCGACAACATAGCTCCTAGGATCACTTGGGCACTCAAACCCCTCCACCACGAAAAGGTGGTGATTCACGGAGGGGGAGATTTACATCTCTAAAACATATTCTCAAGTTTTCCAAGTCTGGACAAAGTCTGACTCAACAAAATTCCCTATTCATGGTTAGCTTGTTCTCTAAGTGTTGAGCCACCATGTTCATTCATTTCTTTCACACATTTTCACCCTCATCAACCAGCTTTAAAGTTTTAACTGGCTATTCAGAGCTTATGGCGCATTAAGATTGTCCTCATCTTTATGCAGTGCCTTTAATCACTGTTATTTCCTGCAGTCAAGTGAAGGCAACAATGTTTACTGCGTTAGGGCGACTGTCACAGTTTACGCCAAACACAAGCCGTTTGTCACTGTCAGCTCAGCATATGAAAGGAAGGTTGTGCCTTTGTGGGCTCATCGTAAACTTGAGACTTTGGAAGTCATGATTATGCTTTCAAGTGCTTAACCACAACATACAGTAAACAAAGGTGATGGATGCAGATGTCTGTTGTGGATGAGTCGGCCATTGGCAATGTCAGATGTGAAAAAAATGAATCGAGAACATTTGCAGTAATAGAATCACATTATTGTGTTAAACCACAAAAAAAGCCCAACGACTGATGGGAGTGTGACAGTAAAGTTTTATTGGGACCGCTTCTTCAACTGGCAGGGTAGACATTTTCTTAAATTATTTATGACTGACGCATTGGTAATGTGCTCAACAGATAAGGGACATAAGATAAAGCTCTGACGTGGAATTTAATTGCAACAAGTGCGTGCACTGAGTGACAGCACTAACATGCTGATCCTAGCTGATAGAATGTTTAATATTCTTGCTTTAGTGTAGAGTGCATTGGCATGCTAACCACCACTAATTAAAAATCAAACCATGATGATGAGGGATGTGTGTTATTTACCGGGCAAGTGACAATATATAAAACCAATTGTGGAATTATTTCAAATATTTGCTGTGAACTTCACCAAATGACACTAGTTGTCCCTCTCCAAGGTCACCTCCTAACCCTCAGAATTACAGTTTTTTAATTAGGATTTTGACAGTCAAAAAACAATGCTTGAAATGAAGCCGCAGTGAAACACAATGCTCTTTTTTCTGTCTGTTAAGGAACATATTTACCCAATAAGGTATAACCTTATAAATCTTTTGGCGGTATAGTGCAGCAAGACAAACAAACAGTATCTTCTAGCAGTATTTGCAGTGAACTGAAGCTGACCTTGTGCTCTTATCCACCCGCAAGGGGAGAGTATAAAGACTATTTCTCACTGGGCCTCCATATGATGTGGAATCATTATTTTTTGTGGAAGTCTGAGTCTTTAACTCTTGTTGCTTTCCGAACAGACACACACCAAATTTATAATATAATGAAAAATATACTGGATTGTATATACAGTGGGACCTCACCCACAAAAACCTCATTATAAGAAAAATTCATAATAGGAATTCAGCTTTGAAGATATTTCCGTCCAAAAATGAAAATTGAAAGTGCCAAACAAACTGCCCTCCCCTCGGATGGTAATGCACCAAAGTAATGGATGCCAACCGCCGTAAAATCAAAGAAGAAGAAGAAGCTGACCCCCCCCTCCCCTCCCATCATCCTTCTAACATCGGCCAATCACGGTGCCCCTTTGCTCAGGATATCGAAAAACGGATATCCATTGTTAAAAATTAAAATAAAAAAGATAGTGATAAGTTTAGTATGTACAGTAATGTAGTGTATCCATTTAAATGAACTTACAGTACCTAAACTTACATATGATTTCTGCCATCTGTCAAAACTTAGTTCGCCTCTTCTGCCTCCACCATGAAGCTCACCTCGCAGACCCAAAAGGTAAAGTATCATTATTCATAACAACATTCATTATTATTTTTCATTGCTTTTATTATTTTATTGTAGTTTTTTTTTAAACATTCATGCGCATGTAAATTATTATGTTATGATTATGTCACTACCGAACATATTCCTTTTGGGTGGGCGCAATATTTACACCTTATACGACAAAGACACAGACTGGAACGAATTAATTTCGTATCTTGAGGTTCCACTGTATGTAAAAAGGGTTCCTATTGGCCAGTAAAGCACTTTCTGGTCTTTGTTCCATTGAATGACAATTTGTGCTTTAATAATAACCGTGTACAACCCTAATATATAATTGTAATATTGCATTTTTGTATATTATTGATGGTTTGTATAACTGTGACATGATATTGGTGGTTTTAAGAGGAGAATATGGTCGGTTATAAGCTCATAGAAGGCACTCCACTGTTAATTATAATGCCTGGCCTTGTATACACATGTTTTATTCTAACCCATCAACAATAACACTCCTAAAAATTGATCATTCCAATTGAGTGAATAATTCTCACAAAAAAAGATGTTCTATTTGTTCAAAAACCTTTCAAATTTTTCTCACGTATGAGTGGAGAATAAACAAAAATGAAGGCCCATTTGAGGGTGGCCGCTCAGGTGCCTCACTGTAGTTCTCCCTAATTTAATTTCGTACATCATAAATGTAGATGTACGAAATTAGATGTGTGAATATGGGAATAAGAGAACAGAGGTCGTAAAGGAAGTGGAGTCCATTTCCTCCTTTCAACTGGATTCACAACTGATTGTGTAGAACGGCCCTACAAAACACAGCATATCACATCATGGAGTAAGTCATGTTTTTTAGGTAAATATTATCACTATTTTGCCATTCTACAATAATAATTGCATTACAATGTTCAGTCTATTGGTATTAACAGGGTGCAATCAAACAATGGCAGTGTAATGACAGCTGCCTTATATGTCCAGTGTTGCACAAAACTAGGATAAGAGATTAACCCGAGACAGCTCGGTTATCCCGGCTCAACTTACCCCTGATTTGGTTGCATGAAAGCGTAGTGCGAGTACATTTTCGTAGATGTTAATTGTGTTGGTTAACGTTACCCAGAAGGCTTAGCACTCAAGGGGAAACCGGAAGTATTCAAGCTGTTGAGGCTACGATTGAGTCATGGTAATGTGCTAATAAAGCAATAAAAAGTTGATAGATATTACTGTATACCGCTGTCCCTGATTTGTTATACAAACATAAGATTATTCAACTATGTAGATTTTTATTATGACGCTTTCAGCGGAGCAGCATTTGTGCACTACTTATGCACAAAGTAATGCAGACCCCCTCTGCGATACCTTAACACACTTACTAAGTCTTTAAACCCCTTTATCACCGTTATTTCCCTTTCCCGCGGGGGAAAGTATGCCACTCTTGTTGCCATGGTGAATCAGTGACTCTGGGATCGACAGCGGGCTTGATTAACCAATTAAGCCCAGACGCTCTTGTTTTGGGTTGGTTGAACTCAACTTACTCATTTATCCTGGATGTCTGAATTCTGCTTTTGTGCAACGGGCCCCAGCATACAAAAAGTTGTGCCATTAGGCTTCCAGTCATATGGTTTCCTACATTTGTTAACTGACCAGGTCATGGTCTACAGCCAAGCTAATGACTGTAAGTGCTAAACTCCATATTATCATACTGTGTTTTGATCATTTAAATGTGATATAGAGTTTGGAATTTGTTAGTGCCCTCATCAAGTCTAAGCACTATTTTCAACGTTGTGAAATGCAGATAGTGAGAGTTCAACATCTTTCATCAGAATCACGCTGCGGTAATTTATAAGCCATCGCCTCAAACGGCCAAACTACTGAAAGCAATTGTGAATGCTTCATGTTGCCTGACTAATAGCACTAAGCTTTTTGACAATAGTCTTAAGTGCATCATAGATCTTCAGTTTATCACTTGTGTTCAGAATAATTTGGGTTTTTTTTTTTTTGCCACCGGCAAGCTACTATGCTTCCTCCTGCAGAAACAACGAACCTGTGTTTATGACTAAATTTCTCCCCCGGGGCTCTGCTAATACGTAGATTCTGCTGATTTCCTTTAGCGCAGTTTAATTTCAGGCTCCAACTTGAGGCACACATTAAAAGCTAATAGGCAAGGTGGCTATTGATTTTAAGATAAATAAAACTCATAACAATATAGGTTGCTTTTCATTATCCTTGTAGTTTACAGCACAGATCCTGCCCCTCATCTGCTCAGTTTTGTTTTGAAGCGATCAGCCTGTATTTTCCTAATTTTTAATATAAGTTTTTTTTAACCATTTTGCTATTTTTCCTGCTTATCTAACTGGCGCATCACTGAGATAGGCCCGCTGTGAAGACAATATCCCCCCAAGCTTTGAGGCGACATGTGCATTGCGCCGGTGCAGCTGCGCCTTGCGCTGCTGGCGAGACCCAGTGGTGTGTCAGGCAGCGAAGCAGGGGAAACGGTGGGATAAATGATTATTTATGATCTGCCACCTCCCATCCTCTCAGCTATCCCCAGGCCCCATTCATTACAGCTGCAGGCTGCCACTGAGCGGGAGCGCACACACACATAAACACACAGATACTAAGCCAAATGTGCATACATGCCCACGGATACTGTGCTTCAGCAAACACTTTTTCTGTTTTTCTCCCAGTATCACCCTTTTTCCTGTTAAGAGGAATACATCTTAGGCTTGCAGGTTAATGTCATTTTAAATACCATGCACATTTAAAAGTGGCCATGCAACTTGTCAAAGTTTCTCCCAGTAGTGTGTTGTCCTTTGGAGAAGAAAATATATCATCCCATTTTCTGCTGTTATAATCAGATGTTGCACTTCTAATGATCTCAGCTTGGCACTGAGCATAGAGTGGCTGAGGAGTCTCTCTGGTGTTTTGTCTCTCCCTGCGCGTGTTTTTCATTGTGCCAAACTTTCAGCTTCTGCACCCAATAAATCCTTAGAAAACCCAGCAAGCTCACGGTTGTCTAAATAATTGATCAGACTGAGGCATGCAGCCGGGCATCCAGGGATACAAAGCACTATGAGACAGAAGACATTCTAATACTGTATGCTGGAGTATCTTTTGTACCTATATGCATGTGCATGAGTTTGTCCTTCTGTGATGTTTTCCCTTTGAATCAATACCAAGGAAGAATGTTGTTTTTTCATGCAACATGTGCACATAGTAGGACCGTCAAGCATGCAACGAAATGCTTCTTCAAACAAAGGCAACACACTGTCAAACAGTGCACATCCAATGTAGTGGTTATGTCCAGGGATTTTCCATCTTTCCTTTAATGGGAGAAGTAGAAATGGGAGTAGCGTCGGTGTTTTGGGCGGTGAGACTCTCAGAACACGGGCTGTCTCATGTTTTAAAACCTTTGTGTGACGGTTTGTCTATAAAGAAGAGAGTTAAGGCTCGCTTTAAATGGAATATACATCACATATTTCAAGAACTTGTTAAGAGAATGTATAGATAAGTCCCAGGGCTAAAGTAATATGTTACAGTAAGTCCATTTAGCTGGAAATACATTGTTAAACACTGGACTGGACAGTGTAATTGTCCGCTGGGTATTGGAGATCAGAGATTGCTGAGCCTAAAGCTAGAACCCGTCCATGATAACTCACATTAACAGTCCACAGCTGACCATTAAACTGGAGCACGATTGGGGTGGAAGGGAGTCTTGGAGCGTGGTGTCAATGGATGCTGAATCAATATATTGGATTATTATATATGAATGTGAATTGTGCAGAATGACTGCTGATCAGGGGGGCATGAGAGGGTCTTTTCCAGTAAGGAAAAACTGGGTATCATTTGTGAAGACCTGCAGATGGATTAATGTTCTGTATGTGAGCCCTGCAACACACCGTCAGGACCCTATGAAATGAGTTTATATTTTCCCAAATTCTGTTCTAATGGGATGTCAGCCTCAGCACACATTGCTACAAAATCTTCAACAAACTGTAATACCCATGCTCGTGTTTAAGGAAACTCATGCAATTCCAACTGCATATGTAAGATATTTTTATTACACACTTATTTTGTTTCCAGTTAGATAAGCATCAAACAGCGCCCTTATTTTGAAGGCCGGAAAGATGTTCTCCTTACGCTCCTCACATTAAAGTGGCAAACCCAGCCCGGGGAAAATATACTCATCCCAGTCGAGTCGCACACACAACCGCACTAGCCTGCTAGCGGAAGTTACTTTTGCCGGTGTTTGTCGTCATTTCAACACCATTGGCTGACTCTCGTGTGTGTAATGAGATTCCGCCACAATTTAGCCATCTGCTAGGTCTACGAGATTCCGCGTTTAGCAATAAATTCCGTTTTTATCGGCCAATTCCTCTACTCCGTCCGCAATTCGGTTAAGGCTGAAATCATAGGACCTAACACCTTCAGCCTCTTTTCTAATGTTTGGCATGACATGACATTTTTCTGCACAGTCTTGTCGTTATTTTATGGGGATACATACCGAGTAGGGTTGGGCACCGTTTGAATTGTAACAATTCCGCTTCCGATTCCTCGTTTTGATTCGGGTTCATAATGATTCTCAATTCCGATGCTTTTAAAAGGCCATAAATGGGTCATGAAGTTTGCATGGTTTGAATGAGGGTGCTAACCAGAGTTATTTTTGGATGAAATGTCTGAACTTCCCAATGATTTTTTAAATCAAATGACATCATCAACGTTACCACGAATTCCCACAGGGTTATTTTAAACCAGTATATAAATATTAAACCCTTAAACCTCAATATAAATGTTACGGAGTATCTTTTTACATGAGTACACATCCACAAAAAATACTTTTAAAAAGTAGTATGTTTTGTTTGCTGTTGATGTAAGCTATTTTTAGGACACTTTTATTTTGTTAACAACAGAGGAGAGAAGCAGCGACGATAGATGAAGAACTTGTTGCTAAACGTGAGGGAAGTACCTCTGTGATATGGAAGTCTCGATAGAGCAGATGTGGAGGAAGAGACCATAATATGTAACGATTGAAAAGCAATGGCTTGAGTACAAAGAGTGTCATGAAGCCTGAGAAAGAGAACGCGAGCACGTCTACTCTTACCCAGTCAAAAATACAGACCGTGTTTGCCTTCCCTACGACAAGAAAAGCAAACCATGTTATGAACTGACTGATGCAGTGTCAAGACATGAGGTCTTTATACTCCTGTGAAAAGGACAATATTTAGCTGTATTACCATAGTACTGTTTGGCAATTTGCAGTTGCTACTAAACTGTATATTGGAATATATTTGGAATACTTTGCACTGATTTAGTTTAGTAGACACTAACACTTGCCATGTTGCACAGTTTGCTACCTATAAATCAATAAATGTGCTTAACAATTTGAGACAAGTGTACTGAATTATATTGGTTAAGGTTTGCAGCTTTTTATACAATTTAATTATATTATATCATGATATATCCCAAAAATATCTTGATACACATCAATATGTTCATATCGCCCAACCCTACTCGAAACCAATTTTACCATTTGATGGATTTGTAGCCGCACGGTGGATGAGTGGGTAGCATGTTGGCCTCACAGTCAGGAGGTTTGGGGTTTGAATCTCCGTTGGGCATCTCTGTGTGGAGTTTGCATGTTCTCCCCGTGTGTGCGTGAGTTTTCTCCGGGTACTCCAGTTTCCTCCCACAGTCCAAAAACATCCATGTTAGGTTAAATGGCGACTCTAAATTGTCCATTAGAGTGTGAATGGTTGATTGTCTGCCCTGTGATTGACTGCCGACCAGTCCAGGGTGTACCCCACCTCCCGCCCAAAGTCAGCTGGGATAGGCTTCAGCATACCCGCGACCCTAATGAGGATAAGCGATATAGAAAATGGATAGATGGATTTGTACTCATCTTAATAAGGGACAAAAACGTATCTCTTCAGTTATTGTTTTTGTTTCTTTCAATTATTGTACCCTTCAACAACTGACTGTCTTTCAAAAGACAGTTAAAAATTGACCTTATTAGAACCGCAATTTATGGTGCATAAACGGGATCATAAACAACTGGAGAATGCCTGGTGGCGTAGACTACGGTCATCTAAGACCTCGTTTATTTTATTCTAATTGTTGTATAATTTTTTGTATGCTGCTAAATGTTGGCTTAGAATATTAAAGCATCAATCTCTATGTGGTATTGCATACTTTATCATCACTGTATTAGTGATTGTGTTTCCTTTCTGAATGATTATTCAGCAGTGTAGATATTTGGATGCATCTTCACATCGACAATGTGACTTTCCGGTGACTTTGAATGCATTTGCACCAATCGACATGTGTTTTTACTGAATGCATAGTTAGGCTTTGTACAGCTGATGTTTCCCTAGTCAACGTGATGTTTCTAGAAAGCCGACACAATGGCCCATTTTTGATTTGCCCATGAACTTAACTGTGCTCTCCCCTGTGTGGAGGACACCTGGCAGTGAGTGATAGAGTAACGCAATAGGCTGCAGGAGAAAAGCCTCATTGTCACATTTTCTTGTTTATATCCTCTTTCCTTCCAGGACGACCCATCAATAATTACACGCAAACTCCCTCTGGCTTCAAATCTTTCACGCTCTTCCCCTCCCCTTTTACTTTCCATCTCGCCTTTGATTTTGTTCTCCTCTACATGTCAACACAGTCAGGTCCCTTGCTACCAACATAGCTATCCACTGTCGCACCCTCCCTCCCTCTGTCCTGTCCCATTACAATGACAATAACAGATAAGAATATTTATTATTTGGCTTGCCACTCCCCGTTCCTCCAAACATCTCTCGAGGGAGCCCCTCCTCACTATCATCCTCAAAAGCCTCATTCAGTTAACAGAAAAACACATCCACCCCTGGTCTTGATGCGTTCCTTTATCAGTCCAATGAAAGAAGAGCCGGGGCATGGAGGCATCTCATCTTCTCTCCTTTTCTTCTTCTCGCTCAACTCTCCCTCCCCACTTTTAATTTTCATCTCTCTTTTCCCAGTCATTTCAGAGAAAAGAGAAGATGAAGAGGGAGGGGGCACAGCAAATGAGAGTGGGAGGCTGGCTTGTGATAACTGCCACGCAGAATGGACATCTCCCTTGTTTATTGGCTTTTGAAATTCAATCCATTGTCTGGGACAGGAAGTGATAAAGGGAGTGGAAATACAGACGCTCTTATCATGCCTGCTCCATGAAAGAAACTTTTTTTCTTTCTTCCCCTCCGCCAGTTGCCTTCATCGGTTGCAGGGTGCGTTTGTTGTGTGAGTCGCCACATCCGAATAATGGATTCTGAGAAACGCATTCATTCAACTGATTATTCGGATCCAGCTATTGCCGCTGACTAAAGTGTGCAGTCATCACATCTGGAGGATGTGCGCTATTGAGAACAGCCACACTTGTCTCGTCGGCTTTTCCTTGACATTTCAGTGGAAAACGTTTTTGTTGCCCAGATTCTGAGCATGTAACGCCTTCCGCACTTTTTATAGCTCTTAATCATTTTTGGCTTGTCATCTACACTCAACAAAAATATAAATGCATAAGACTTTTTTTCTCCCATTTTTCATGAGCTGAACTGAAAGATTTAAAAATGTTTTCTTTGTACACACGGTAACTAGTCAGTATACTCTCAAATATTTTACACAAATCCGGCTACATCTGTGTAAAAGCGAATTCACAACTCATCTATCTCACAGGCATGTTGTTTTCAGCTTCCAGGAACTGGGTAGAGATCATTGCAACATGGGGCCCTGCATTATCACGCATCATGAGGTGATGTCAGTTAATGGACAGCATAACACTCAGTATGCTATTACTATCTCCGGTAGTAGCTTCAGTATTTCCTGAAGATATCGCTGTGCATTCACAATACTGTCAATAAAATGCACCTGTGTTTATTGTCAATAGCATATGCCCATCCATACCCAAACCCCACAGGACAGCATAATCACCGAACATGTCATCCACTGAGCATATTAGGGATGCTCTGGATCAGCATATATGGTATTCGAGGCCAATAGTAGTTACGCCAGATACTGACTAGTAAATGAACATTTAAGGTTTAATTACCTTACTGAAAAGTGATTCTTGGGGTGAAAACAGGAAGGTGGTTAGTGGTTGATCTCGCTGCCACATTGTGTCTTTGGGAACAAATCTCCGATGAAGGTAATAGTAACCTAAAATGGTCCTTTAGCTCTTTCATTCCTTTTATTTCATAGATGTACATGTAAAACTATCACCAGGTAAACGAAAAATAACATATTTTTGCTTGTCAAATGCTGACTGTCTATGAAAAGTCCTGGAACATAATGCAGAGACTCACAAGAGAGAGTCCCCACATTCCCTCCTCAGCTGCCAGCCATGAAAAGCAGATCAGCACAGTCTTCCATGCCGCAGTCACCAGCCGCTCTTCATGCTTAATTGATTAGCGCCGAAGGTTTTGCATTGACATTGCAGTTTAATCACAGCAGCGAGAATTCAAGTTGACATTTTTGACATTCCAACATACATATCAGTTATCTTGGTTATCTAATTAAAATACCACTTAATTAATCTCTGAGACAGTGATTGATTGATTTTTCAGAGGACAGATAAATATAATTAGAGGTTGCTCAGTCATTACGTTTTACATCGTCTTACAATGAGAGGTCTAAAGAGGACTTAATATAACTCACATTAGGATCAGCTGTGTACTTGACAACCAGCAACACCATGTTGAAATTCGGCATCCTTGTGATGCAATTATAATGCCACAATGAATATTTAAAGAGTCACCCGTAGAGATTAAAAGCAAAACGGCAATGCACAATACAGTGTTCATGAAGACTAAAAGTTGGACTTATGTATGTATATTCAAAGTAATGAAAATGGTAAAGTTGCTGAAAACATAGCGACACAATCTTTCTCCGTTCCCAAAGGCTGCATTCCCATTAATGCAGAACCTGTCAGTGTTTGGCACTTATTCATAATTCAACACAATTTCATCACATTAATTCAACATATTTTCCAGTTTGGCACTTACTGGCCCCAGCAGAGCGCATATGGAAACCCAGCAGTTGCCTGAAAGGGTGTTTTCCCTTGTGTCTGTTAAAAAAGTAGTCTTTTGGATCAGATTATGTCATAAAACAGAAATTGGTAAAAGCCCTCTCAATGGACTCATTACCTGCTATTCCCTCAGTGTCTGCTGTGGGGCTCTGTCGCACAGGAAATCTCACCGCACCAGCTCCCTCTCTCCCTCTCGCTTTCTCCATTGCACCTTCCTCTCTGGTACTTTTCCTATCTACCATTCTTCTGCTGCATCCTCAACCAACAGTGAGAATTTCAGTCCTTGACACGTCCGACTCTGAGAGATTGACTGTGTGCAGATAAAATATGATGAAGGTATTCGTGTAAAACATTCTCAAAATGTAAAGTCAGCTAATACCGCTCCTTGTTTACGGTTGAGAATGCGCACAGTGATAGTGCGCAGGTGGAACATCTGTTCCATCCAAAGAGCAGCCTCCCCATCACTTACTATCATTACATCACCATTTGCTCGCTGTCACTGCTTACTCTGAGTGTGATTTATTATCGCTCACCTGTAGAGTAACCTCAAGCATGGCATCAACACGAACTTCTTCACTCAGGTTTACAGGCCTTCGTCATTATCAAGTGCACGTGAGCAACAACGTGTCTTTCAACAGTAGCGGTGGATTTGAAGCTATATCTACATGTCAATCTATATGATAAAATCTGTGCACTGCCACCTGGGTTACCTGGGGAAAAGTGGACTCAGAGGATTTTCAGTTCGAAAAGCAACACACAGGCTGAATAAAACTAAACGTTTCACCGAGACGCTGCTTTATATTTTTTTATGTGCTATAAATAATATGGCATTGCCCACCTGTGGATCACAGAGTCTTTTGTTTTGCTCTGATGAAGTTTCTTGTTAAAACCTTAGGAGGAATGGGTTTCTGGGGTGATATAAATTCGTGGAGAAATTATTGTAGACATTCTGTCATCTGCTGCATGGCGTGTGTTCTGCTTTATACATTTTCAATGAGAATATCAGGACACCTGTGGGGTTCAGCGTGGTTCTACACCTGTTCCTTGGGGTAAAGTCTGTTGAATTGACATTATTTAAATAAAATGGACTCAACCTGCAATTATGCCTACATTAATTAGAAATGGGAGCAGGTAGGCAGTCATTATTCAGAAGTTATCACTTTTGAGTGTGTCTGTGAATGTCCGGTCATCCAGATTCAGACTTCACAAACTTTGTTGTAGTTCATCCCAAAGGTGTTTGATATTGTTGAGGTCAGGGCTGTGGATTGACATACAGTATACAGTATTTACGACAAACGATGATCACATTAGATACTGACTGGTTGTGGGACTCCACTCGATACAGTCAAACTGCACATTTTGGAGTGGCCTTTTATTGCAACCAGTCTAAAACACATGTCCAGCAATCACTCTAAACTGCATCCCGATTGAGTGATTGTTTATTCTGAGCCAATCTAACATACACTGTGCACTTTGACACATCTGTGAGGTGGATGAACCATCCATCCGTTCAGTTTCTTCCACTAATTCGGGTCTGGGCTACAGGACGAAAGAGGTCTCACTAGGGTAGCCCAGACTTCCCCAGTCACCTCTACCATTTCCACCAGGGGGACACCGAGGTGTTTCCAGGCCAAATGTGAGACATATTCCGTCCAGCGGGTCCTAGGTCTGCCCCAGGGGCCTCCTCCTGGATGAATTATGAATGCTCAGTAAAACAGTTTAGACAGATTTGTGAACAATATTTGAGAGAGATAGGCCTTCTGTGTTTATAGAAGTTTTAGATCTTTGAGTTCAGCTCATTTAAAATGCGTGCAAAAACAAAAGTATATATTTTATTTAGGTATATTTTTGTTGAGTGTACATTGGTAAGCCTCGATCCCAGATGTCTTACAGAGCCTTACTCGGAGATGAGTTGACAGTTTGGGTTCTAGCACATTGTTTGGCACTGCTCGGCTCTCATTTAGCAGGGATCGGTGAACATGGGTTTGAGACCCGGCAAGTGCATGGCCAGACAGCACGTACGATTACGATTACACTTGCATGCCTTTATGCAGTAGACCTTGCTTTGTGCATGCTGTCATGCTCATGAAGACAAGTGCTAAGGGAAAGTAGGACTTAGAGGAGCAGTGTAGTCCAATTACTGATTGTTTAATTAATTGCTTAAAAGGTTTGTTCCAAGACTTTTGCTCATCTCTTGTGGACAAATTAGGCAAATACAGCAATTTATTGCGATAATCCTGATTTGCATAGAAATGATAATAGGACTAATAATGACAAACAATAATGTGTATAGCCTCATTCCAAACAACATGTACAGTAAATACACCAAACAAGCAAATACACTGTGCGTGTTGATGAGGTTTTTAATTGGCTGGTTAAGAGGAGATTTGTTCTAAAATCCATGGACACTCAGTGTGAGCACAAGGTACCATAGAAAATGGTGGTAAGAAGCCTTAAGTATTAATCACACTATTTAATACACAGGATTCACTGCCGATCTGGTCATCCTCCTGTGTTGAAGCAGGCTGTGGAATTAAGAATGGGGCCGCATTAATCCCTCTCTCATTTTCCACCTCAGCACAGGCACGACTTAAAAACATGGCTCATTCAGGTGTTAATTAGAAAAAGTTTAGGTGTATGTGTGTGTGTGTGTGTGTGTGTACAGGGGGGAACTGTTTCCTAGAAGACACCAGCTATGAAATACATTAATCAGTCGGTCGTAGGTGATAAACACATGAGGCATGTCGTCACAATTCACCTGGACTTTCTGGGATCCAAGGTTGCCAAAGTCTTTTGACACAGACACACACACCCCCACACGCACACACCCCCCCACACGCACACACACACAGATCTAATTAAAACCATTGTTGTTAATAGATCTGATTCCATTTCAGTGTGGTTAACAGTCCTTCATGGATAAGTAATGAGCTGCCGCCTCTACCGATGGGAGGAGAGCGAATCAACTCTTAAAATCCTGCAGCTCTTCAGGACTGTGGCCGGGCTTCTTCTTGGAAGTAACTACGAATTCAAATGCTGTCAACCACTAATACACACTTAGTGGGTGACATGTGATTTAATTTTATGGCACTCAGGGTGCTGTGCAACAAAGAACACTGCAATTTTAGAAATACTGTAAGTTGTTACTTTCATTATGAGCACATTAGGGATGGTACGATTCATCCATTCGCGTCAGTGCATCGACTATAAAAATTCATGATGCAATGGCCTCAGCTAAAATGGAGTGGGCTGGACATGATTTTGGATGAACTTGGAATGCATAACAAATTCTTGGTTTTTGTATACAGTAAGTTAAGAACTGTTTCTTCCCAGCCCTCTACATGGAATCACGAGAGTGGCAAAATTAAAAGGAAAAACATGTGGAAATATAAAGAGAATCAATAAGACAAAAAATATGCAAATGCAATCATATACTTTTTCCATTTTGTCTTTGCTTTTTTTATTTTGTCATAGCTTTGTCTGTATTATCGTATTGTTATATATTATTGTATTGTCTGTACTGTACTTGTTTTTTCCATTTTTCTGTTTTGTCTTTGTTTTTTCCATGTGCTTTTTGTTGTTGTTGCAGTGTCTATGTAGCAGCTACGTTTAAATGTAGCCCTTAGCGCAGGTGACCAAAAGTGGGTCACGAAGAGGAAGTAACATCACTATCACGCCACCACGCACATAATTTGTGCAAACTTGTCTTACACGATGGAGTCCATATGGAAGCTGTTGAGAGAAGCGTCTAATAGGCTGGATGCGACTAGGCACCCTAGCAGAGAGACCCACCCACAGCAAAGGGTGTGGGCAGATCCTTCATTTGCCTTTGCTTTTTGACACCAGCTTGAGCCATCCGGTAAATGCAAGGACAAAAAATTTAAATGGAAAAGACAAAGACAAAACAGAAAAAATAATAATAAAATGGAAAAAACAAATACAACAAAACCTGAACAAATGACACAGGGAAAATGTATTGAAGACATGAAGAAAGGGAGGTGCAAAGAGGCATGGGAAGCCGAGACAATACCTAAAATCTAAAACTGACTTCGAACCTAAAACTGAATCAAACAGAAATCCTGCCCTTTGTCAGTGCAAATGAATATGAGTTGGTTCTGTCCCAATTGTTGGCCTACAAAAAAGTCTCATTGCCAAGGTCTGACTCAAGACACATCTTGTGACGGGTAAAAGCAAAGAGCTGTCTCAAGACGATCGCAAACTAATTGTTGCAAAAAAATATCCATGGCATTGGTTACGCGTGTGTATCTAAGCTTCTGAATGTTACAGTGAGCAAGGTTGAGACCATATAAAAAAACATGTCATCATAAATTAGCCCCGATCAGGTGCACTTTGCAAGATTTCTGACAGGTCGGTGCAAAAAATATTCATTGTTGTCCAAGTGCCAAGGACCTCCTGTGGAGAGCTTCAAAAAGACCTGGACTGGACCTGGACATAATGCACACATTATGGTATCCAAACAGTTGGATTTTCCTTTCACTGAACCAGACTATATTCAGTTGTTCAGCAAACTTTAAACAAGCTTTGACGTGCTTTTTTTTCCAGCAATTGGATCTTGCGTGGTGAGAGTGCAGTAGTCAGTGTTTTCCTTGTGACAGCAACACCTGCTAATTCCAGGTCTTTTTGAAGCTCTCCACAGGTGGTCCTTGGCTCTTGGCTAAAAAACGTGTTTGATGTGGATACATAACTCCTTTCATTTCAAGTATAAGGTCAGTTAGACATGGCTTTTCAGTTTTATTCAAGACACTGTTTGAGATGATTGTTTCATGTATTGGCGGAGGAAACATCTGGATTATGTGAAGATTTGACAGCCTATTGCAAAAAAATAATCAAGTATGCTCGATGCAGTGGCTGCAGCCTCTACATCTAAGTTTTAGGATCCAAGTTTGAGATTATACTGCGTCATTTTGCCCTTTAAAACTTATGTCTGAGGGTGTGTTCACACTTATAGTTTAAAAAATGATCTGTGTTAGCTCCACTTAATGCCTCTGAGGTACACCCTGGTTAGTTGCTCTTCAGTCAAACACATTTGTCCTTGCTGATATGACAACAACAACACAATCCCCACACATGCTAAACTTATCCTATATGGTTGCTATGTCTTTGTTTTGTTGCTGTCCAGCTGCAAGATGCTGCAGTATTACACACCTAGGTGCTGAGGGGGCCCTCAGTTTCCTTTTTCAGAAGGAAAGATAAACGTGAACAATTATAGAGACTGTATGGAGCAGATTCCTTCAGCTGCCTAGTGGGTGTAACCATTCAAACAAACAAATAGCATTACATACTCAAGGCCGGCACTTTTAACCCAACAGTCATTCTCTTATGTAGGGTACGTAAAACTATCTGTTTGTAAAAAATGGACTGAAAATGAACATGTATACTACGTTGTCTGTCAAGTTTTACGTCACCAGTTTTGAAAAAAAGACCCACCTGAAAAATATAATCAAAAACAATAAAGTCTGAATAATGTTATAACTTTAATATTACATTATTAGTAAAAATGTTAGTACAATATCAGTCATGATATTTTATAATAAAAATTATAAAAAAATTTGTTTTATTTTATATATTATAATTATAAAATTATTACATTATTGGTTTTCATTTTATTTGCAATTGAGTTATGTGCAAATATAATTACATTTTCAGGAAATTATTACATTACTGAGTGCTACACCACCTCATACTGCTTCGAGTACTTAAGACATAACACACACTCATGAGCATTATTATGTTTGTAGTCACCTACGCCAAGTCAGCTAAGTTTAGCTATTAATTGACTGTATTGCCTTGCATAACCACACCATGACTACAAATTGTCAATGGCTTCACTGACGCTGCTTTTGCACCACAAACATGAACGTATGTACCAGACAGCTGTGAGTAACAGTTATTAATAGCAGTTACTTTTTTTCGACCTGAATGAAAGTTTACAACAATCATTATGCAGTTTTATTTGTATTTATGGAAAATATATACATTTTTTGTACATTGTGTTTTCTTTTATACCACTTCTGCTAGCTATACAGAGGTTTTTATATTTTTGGGTTTGAAAACAGTTTGTGTTGAGCGATTTGTATACAGTAGAGACAAACATCATGTCCTGGCTGTAATGGGTCATGGAAATGTCCTAGTTTTCTTTGATTTTCATTGGGGCAATAAATTGACTGGCATTAAGACTGGATTTCGTAATATATCTAAAATATCTAATTCCAGAGATTTTATAGTTAGTTTTGCACCATTGAACCTTTGAAACTCTCAAAAATATACCATTTTAGACATAAAAAACACTTTGAGTAACCTCTAAACGTGGATCTTTGGTCATACATAATATATTGTAATACAGTATAACAATTTTCTATCCACACAGAGGAGGCATACTTTAAATCAAGGGTCACCAATACATTGTTGCGGGCCCCTCCACGAGTATATAAGGGGCTCACACAAGCCTGATTTTCATTCATGTTTTTAGTTAATAATGTGACAATATTAAAAAGAAATGCATTCTGAAATACAAAATGTGGGTTTGTGGTTACCAGCATTTTGTTAAACTTAGACAACAGTGCTGCTTGCTGGTTTATACTGTATATGCTTGTTGGATTGGTTTTAATGTGGTTTAGTATTTTTATACAGTCAAAAGAAAGTTAGTCACAAAAGCGTCAGATGTTAACTTTGTTTCACAGATGGAGGGGATGTGCTGCAAGGAGTTGGCATTTCTGACTTGCATCCTGTTTATGATTAGATGCTGTTGGTCCGCGCAGTGTTCAGATTTTAACTGACACCAAACAACATCAGTTTTCTATGGATGTGGACCAAGACCCACATTTCCATAAAATGTAAGTACTTATTAGAGACTCTTTTAACCGGTCGAAACATATTTGCTATAATAGATTGATGAAAGGAAAACCGAATACTGAATTCCAATATTACAGAAACAAAACATCAAATGAAATGTGTACTCTTTTAGGTGATTTTCTGTGCTGTCCTTGAAACCATGTTGGTAAATAATTTCAAGCAACCGCAGGACCTCCCTGTATTCAAGTTTGGGAAGGAGTGATTTTCAAGAGATGCTGTCCACAATTGAATGTGAATACAGCATTTGCTTCACAGTAATGCACTGACATTAATATGTCTCTTACGTAAGGACAAGCACAATACGTCTTTGGTGGAAGCATCATTTTGTGTCACTGGAAAAGTAAACAGAGTCAATGGTCAGTAATACATGTAGGTGTGTTGGCATTCATTATATGGCCTGAGCCTCCTGTGTGGGCGCAGATTTACCAGTACACCCACACTGGAGTTGTCAATAACAGGTTGATTAAATCTCTGGAAGTTGGGCTGAGAAAAACTGCAAATAGATTGTCCATTCACTCTCCATCGGGACTGCAGTGCTTCATACCGGCAAGGGCTAATCACGGCGCACTGGTGATTACTAGGGATGTCGCGATGCACACATTTTGGCTTCTGATCCAATCAGTTTTTTTTTTTTTGTCTTGCCAATCTGATTTTATTAATAAGCTTTTGTTATGAACATTTATTTGAGGAATTGAATATGGTTAATGAAATAGCGCTTCAAAGCATTAAAAATAACGTCTTCTTGACTTTGTATTTTAAATCAACGTTTAGAATCAATCCTACCTCCTTGTCAGTCCACAAGAACTGACCCGGTACCGTGGGTCCCCCGGCACTTGTTTTTGTTTATTAAATCTCCTTTTATTTTGCACACCTTTCAGCATCTTTGAGTGTCTACAAAAGTGCTTTATAAATAAAATGTATTATTATTATTATTATTATTATTACCTCACCTGTGTCTGTGCATCCCGGGTGTCAAGCCATTCCTCAGCGCCGCTGCTTTGTGACGACAACAATATTGTTTGGCTTTTGTAACATACCTCTGTCAGTCAGGTCCTTAATGAAAATAAAAGTCAATTCGATAAAAGATAAAATTGGAAAAAATGGGCGTGCAAAATACTGTAGCAATGGGTCTAATCTGTTTTTCCAAGCTGTTGTTTAATGTGTGGGCAGCGGTGTTCAGCATGCTGCTTAGAGCAAGCATTTCAAGTCATGGGTGTCGAGTAAGAAAACTAGGAAGTGGACTCTGCTTGAAGTACTGAGTGCTAAAACAAGGGACTGAGGCTCTGTGTCGACATGCAAATAAACGGCCAAATGAATTGCAGCCACCCTGACGTCAAATTATCACTATACTTTATTACTAGACTTAGGACTAATAATTGAAATCATTAGAATATATGACTATTTTGTAAAAAATCTCTTCAAAGCAATAGTAATAGTGTCCTCCATGACAGAGAAGTTGGGGCACAGTGAAAGGAATTGCAGATAACTACGGAGCTGAATATTCAGCATCCAACCTAAAACTAACTTCCCTACGGTACCCCGCGGACATGTCTGCACGGTGGTGGTTCGTTTTATTCTTCATCCGGGTGGCGGGAGTTGAGTGGCACTAAGTTTTGAGGCGCATTTACTGCACTTATCATGTTGGAGTGTGGCCCAGAGTTACTGCAAGCGGATCAGCCCGATATTGTGGCGGAAGCTTCCCAAGATCCTGAAGATCGGCGCGGGACATCCCTAAAGATTGCACTCTTTAAATATTTGTAATATAGTATTTTGTGCATTATTTACTTGGCTTGGTTGAAAATTGATTGAAAATGTTGTGTATTTAGGGTGGGTAGGAGCAGCCATGACACTTACAACTGACAACAATAATAACCTGCCCACCAAGGACTGTATCAGCTGCCCTACCTTAAACAAGTATCCGCAACAAGTTTGGATCTCGTGCAATTACAATTGCTTTTGATATGTTTTGCAATGATTGTCTTTGGATGTCTCTTGCCCTGTTAATTTTATTGTGTGCTGTCACTGAGCTTTTTGTAATACTTCTGGAGCCCTACTGTGAGAATGAGATTTCCATGGCGTTAAACGATGATGATGATGATGACACAGTGCTGCAGTAATGCTTTTTCATATTGGATTTTATTATCAATTCAGCTCAATTGGAATCTTTGCACAGGTGATTAAATTACGCCAGCTGCTAGATTAAAATTTGAATACATGGATTTAAAATGGTGATATTTCAGGGGAATGATTGTATTATTTTAACCATTTTTCCTTCTGACAAAAATATTGAGTACTTGTTGTAAAATGAAGACATCTATAAAGAAAAGATGAGTGTGACTGCATGCTGTAAGGCAGGGTTGTTCAACTAAATTGATGGCAAAAATCTAAGGGCCAGACTTTTCCCTTCCGTATTAACCTTATGTTGTATATACAGTCATCCCTCGCTACTTCACTGTTCAAACATCACACCCTCACTGTATCATGGTTGTTCGAAAATGAAAATACTAAATAACCGCTATTTTGTAGATGTACTATTCGGAAAAAAAAAAGAAATGGCCTAAATGAAGCACTGTCAAGCATAAAAATAACTAAATGAACTCAAATACAAATACAGTTTAAGGGATTATAGCATGTTGATGAACTGTATTGTGCACTGACCACTAGGTGTTACTAGTAACACACACCAAACTTGATAGCTGTCAAAAACAAAATTGAATGATCTTACAATAGGCACAATAATAATAATAGTAAGAAGAATAATAACAATCATTATCATCATGACAAAGGATACAGTTGTGGCCGTATCCCAGCTAAAGGTAAACTTTAAACCCCCGACATCACTTTCTTTTCTGTCCACACATATGGAAGACATTTATTCAAACACAAATAAGCAGAAGTTTTGTTTATGTCTTAAATGGCTTATTTCCTGTGATAGTATGTAGTATATCAAGTAATATGAGTATAAAGGTGACTGTAGGGTCAGTAGCAGCTCTACATTGGGCAACTCCCCACTTCTGAGCGTGACCACTTAATATGAAGTGACTGAGAATATTTACTCATCGTCTTGGAACTAATTTACACATGGCCGCTGCAATTTGCTCGCGTACCACTAGAAATACGTGTACCCTGGTTGGGAATCACTGCCTTGGGCAACACATTTACTGATTTACTGACACAAGTCTTATTTATGTTTTAAATGGCTTAATTACCCTTATTATTTCTCCTATCTTGGGTAATACGTGTGTACAGGTGTTAGTTAAAGTCTAGAGGGCTCTAATAGTGGTAAAAAAAAAGGTATTTAGAAGGTTGCAAAAATATTCCATTTAGAAACAAGGAATAAATAATGTAACAATTTTCTATCCATACAGACAAGCCACACTTTAAATGAATCAAAATGATAATATATATATATATATATATATATATATATATTATCAAAATATGGTCACCCTATGACAGACAGATAGCTAGATAGATCTACTGCCAAAAATGCCTATGACAGCACCCTAGTGTTTCAGGACTCTTCTGGAAAAATATTTTTGAGCATGTTTTGGACTTGGCCCGCAGGCCACCTGTTGACTGGTCCTACTGTAAGGCATTTTGTTCGCAAGGCCAGCCATGTGACCCAGCTTGGGCTGACAGGAGTGAAATTTCTGTCAGGCTATTGACAGCAAGGTTGTAAGAAAACAGGAAAATAAGGAAGGACAACCTCACCCTGTCTGTCTGTTGGAGGAGATAAAAAATGTGTGACTGAGGCTGTGTGCCATTCCTCCTCTTTTAACATATTTTCCTCTCTGTGCCTGTCGAAAAAGCAAGGCCACTTTGATCAGAGTGTTATCTGCACCACTGCGGCCTAATCCGTGTATTTGCTCCGAGTCTTAGCTGGATCACCGCGCTCAAATCAAAGCAGTACAGAGTCAGAACAGGCGAGGGCATAATCGTGTGGGAACACGCAGTCGTACAGTTGGCATGCCCACTTTCAAGCCCTCTTTGAACTGGAAAGGCAACAAAGCGCTGTTTGTGCTCATCACAGTTGCTATTTCTAATCCAAGGTGTATGATGAAGATAAACAATGATGTTAACATTAAGTTACATTAGAAACTGAAAAATTATGGACTCACATGAGTGGCAAAAATAAACAGAATAATAAAAAGATATACCAATGTAGTCATCTTCTTTCCCATTTTTGCATTGCTTTTTCTGTATTATTTTTGTTTTTCCCATTTTGGCATTGCTTTTTCTGTATTATCTTTGTTTTTTCCATTTTGGCATTGCCTTTTCTGTATTATTTTTGTTTTTTCCATTTTGTCATTGCTTTTCCTGTTTTGTTTTCGTCTTTTCCATTGGTTCCGTACGAGCTGGCAAGTAAAGGGTGGGTCCTTCTGCCAGTCCGTACCTGACGACAGGATTCCTGTTTGCAGTGGCTATTTAGTAGCTATGTTTAAATGCAGTTCTTAGCGCGGGAATGTCAAGGACCGGAAGTAACGTCCCTATCACGCCGCCATGCACATACTTCGCGCAAACATTTTTCAAGACGGCGTCCACACCGAAGCTGCTAACAGGGTGAATGAGATTACTCACCATCGCAGAATGATTCGCGCACATAGTTCCACATGTCTTTCTTTTTAATTTTGGGGCTCCTGTGATTCCACTATAAATAAATGATACAACTCCGAAAGTGGTAACCGCTGATGCTGATTCTCACTGGAAAAGAGCAAATATTTTTTTTGAAAAGCAGTAGATAGCTTGTAACAACAGGTAGTCATGTTGTCTCTTCAAAGCTCATTATTATCAGATCATTGCATTTTTATTTTCAAGCGCTATCACAGCTAAATGGCTAATACATCCACCTGCTTCTGACCTGACTGCAGACTCTATTCAGAGACCTCTATTATCCCCTCTCATCAACTCAAAACATCACGTTCTATACCGACATACCGATAAGAGTAGTAGATGAAGTACCTGTTTGTGTTTTGGTGGACAGTTATTGAGGTGACTGGCGATAAAACATAAAGTTAATTTTCTTTAGTGTTCCCCTTGCAATAGATATAACTGGACGTACTGTATACCTTTGCAGTGTTGTTTCGAGCAAATGCATAAAAGAAGGCCTGGCATGAATTTTGTGCAAGTTAAAAAAGTTGCACAATCACCTTAACTTGACCTTCACAGCAAATCTTATGCCACGAAGACAGGCAACAGAAAAAAGACCAACGTTCAAAACAAAGTAATCTAGTAAAAATGTTTATTTTGACTCCCGTGTGCCTTGAGAGATTAATACATATCATAGACATTTGACTCTGAAATCATTTTCACAATGCCCTCTCTTTATTAGATAATCTAATGCCCTTCGTGTGGCCCCCCCCAATGGAAGCAATACTCATATGGAGATGGAAAAACAAAGCAGAGAGAGACAACACAGAGCTAGTGCGATAATGAAATAACTTATGGAGATGTGCCTCTCTTAGAGACAGTGAGGGCGGTAACTGCTATTTCTCCACACTAACTCCAGCTCAGGTCGTTTTGAGGACAAGGCATGGTCTCTGCTGGACGAGGGATAGTGGAAAAATAGGTTCAACCTTTCCGGATTCAGTAATGAGCTAATGAGTAATGAGATCTTGATCAATGTGTGGTCTCATCATGTTTTTTTTTCAACTTTTTTTATGAAGTGGAATTTATCCAGTGGTATATTGTTAAAGACATCAGGCTTTCATCAGACCGGCTACTGAGCCAGCAAAGCCGAGCTGACATGCCATGGCTGAGATGGAGTGAAAAAAAGGTTCTCGTCCCATTCCGTGTGGAAAAGTTTTTGGCTTTTTTCTTTTTCTTTCCTACTCAGTTTGCAACACTTTCATGATTTTAGAGTGATTAAGTCATTTGCAGAGGCTAACTAGTTAGCTCTGTAGCTTTCTATGCTTGTAATGGCTGTCGGTTATGTCCCTGCAGGGATCTTTTAGCCTGCAAAATGTGAGTAAAATCGAAATAAATTGAATTCCTTTGTCACGGTTGGGTCCAGAACCCATTGACCATGACAACTGAGAGACCACTGTATTTTTTGCAGGAAACATTATTCTGCTCATTACGACACTTGCATCAAAACTTTCTGCCATCTCATCAGATGAGATCACTGGTGTGCCGTCAGGGCCAGCAAAACCCTCTCTGCTTACACACTAGCAGAAGGACCGATCTACTTTCACAACCTATATTTTAATATTTGGTACATATAATTTGTTCCCAACAGGGCCGCACGGTGATTGAGTGGGTAGCATGCAGGCCTCACAGTCAGGAGATCACGGTTTGAATCTCCGTTGGGCACCTATGTGTGGTGTTTGCATGTTCTCCCCGTGTGTGCGTGGGTTTTCTCCGGGTACTCCGGTTTCTTCCTACATTCCAAAAACATGCATGTTAGGTTAATTGGTGACTCTAAATTGTCTATTAGAGTGTGAATGGTTGTATGTCTGCCTTGCGATTGACCGGCGACCAGTCCAGGGTGTACCATGCCTCCTGCCTAAAGTCAGCTGGGATAGGCTCCAGCATACCCGAGACCCTAATGAGGATAAGCGGCATAGAAAACGGATGGATGGAGGCTATTTTCTACATTTTCCAGCGTGTCTTCTAGCTGCAACAGTGTATGTATATGTTAGATTTCCTCTGTCCAATCATATTTCAGCTTCTGTGTGTTGACATGTCAGTGTAATCTGTCCAGGACTTGCAAAGTTAGGCATGTTAGCCCATGTCACTGTAACCATTAATAATGAGGCTGTTTCTATCAGATTTCAGATTCGCCTTGCAAGGCCAGCTAACTTTTTTACATCCTCTGATTGGTTGATGTCTGAAAGTCTTTGCTTGACACTCAAAGCTACCAGCGTGCTTGAACACCTAAACACATAAACAGCGCAACGCTTTGTTGATACTGTTTCAACTCGAAGAAAGTAGATGGACATGGTGGTTGTCATTGTCACTATGTACATTATAAAAATAAGTGAATTTATATATACTGTATATTCAACATACATATTAGTGCTTACAAGTGAGTGGTGAGTGTGATAGCTGAATATTGATTGTGAAATTTGAGATTGGAGTTGTTTAAAGAAGGTGAACTGGGTTTCTTCCAGTAGAAATAAAGGTATTTATCCACAATTATATAATGCAACAAATTGTTATGTTGCATTTTTGTGTATCACTATTATTTTGTATTTTGTTTTGGATTGAGTCACTTAATTCTTGGGATTCTTCAAATCGGCCACCAATCAATATCGGCCGGTTTTCGTGGAATATCGTCTGATTGGCATATGTGAATAAATGCCTATCCTTTCGTGCAGTGTAGCGTCTTGCCCAAAATACGGTACAGCACTCTTGGTCGGTGCTACGTCTGCCTGAATTACTGCATCAACAGGGCAAGGCAAGTAGTTGATCAGTCTGTGGCAGTCCTCAGGTGTTACGAAAGCCCAGGTTGCTCTGATGGTGGCCTTCAGCTCTTTTGCATTGTTGGGTTTAGCGTATCTCAATTTAATCTTGACAATACATCATAGATTTTCTATGGGCTTGAGGTCAGGCAAGTTTGCTGACCAATTAAGGACTAGGATACCAAGATCCTTAAACCAGGTACTGGCAGTTTTGGCACTGTGTGCAGGTGCCAAGTCCTGTTGGAACAGGAAATGTGCATCTCCATTAAGTTGGTTACCATCGGGAAGCCTAAAGTGCTCTAAAACTTCTTGGTAGATGGCTGCACTGACCTTGGACCTCAGAAAGCACAGTGAACCATCACCAGCAGATGACATGGTACCCCGAACCATTACTGGCTGTGGAGACTTCACACTGGAGCTCAAGCAAAGTGGATTCTGTGTCGTCTCTTTCTCCACACTCTGGCACCAATGGAAAATTTACCTTAATTAGAAAACATAACTTTGAACCACTCAGCAACAGCCTAGTCCTTTTTCTTCTTAGGCCATGTGAGACAGTTCTGAAACTGTCTTTTGTTCAAGAATATCTTGACACAAGAAATACAAAAGTTGAAACTCATGTCTTGCATTTGTCTGTGCAGGGTGGCTCTTGAAGAATTGACTCCAGCTGCAGTCCACTCTTTGTGAATTTCCCTCACATTTTAATGGGTTTTGTTCACAATCCTCTCAGGGTGACTTATCTCTATTGCTTATACACTTTCGATTTTACCACATATTTTCCTTCCCTGTGACTTTCCGTTAATATGCATGGACACAGAGCTCTGTGAACAGCCAGTTTCTTTAGCAAATACCACTTTATCTTTCCCTCCTTGTGCAAAGTGTCAATGATCGTCTTTTGGGCAACTGTCAAGTCAGCAGTTTTCCTCATGATTGTGTAGCCGACTAGACTGAGAGATTGAGGTCTTTGCAGATGTTTTGA
Source organism: Oostethus manadensis (assembly GCA_024372805.1). Taxonomy (NCBI): domain Eukaryota; kingdom Metazoa; phylum Chordata; class Actinopteri; order Syngnathiformes; family Syngnathidae; genus Oostethus; species Oostethus manadensis. The sequence goes on along the minus strand of QODF01000049.1, from coordinate 1,788,118 downwards.
GTTAGTGAGTTTAGAATGGGACACTAGGGCTATGTTCACACTGCAGGGTAGGATTCCCAATTCGGATTTTTGGATTAAAATTTGATTTTTTTATGTGGTTGTTCACATTAGCAAACAAATGCGACCTGTATTGTGAAACCCCAGGATACAAAATTATTTTGTTCCAAAAGGATTTTACATGAAAATTGGCTAATTCGTTCCACTGATCCAGAAGACCCCTCAATGAAAAAAACACAGTTCTGCACATTTAATACTGCATAAATAACAAGTATTGTAATGCAAATGTCGTCCCGTTCGCGGAACACTGGACCAGCTCTACACCCTTGCAAGGGTACTCAAGGGTATGTGGGAGTTTGCCCAACCAGTCTACATGTGTTTTGTAGACCTGGAAAAGGCATTCGACCGTGTCCCTTGTGGTGTCCTGTGGGGGGTGCTCCGGGAGTACGGGATTGGTGGCCCGCTACTACGTGCCATTCGGTCCTTGTACAATCGAAGCAGGAGCATGGTTCGCATTGCCAGCAGTNGAGCCCAGGTTGCTCTGATGGTGGCCTTCAGCTCTTTTGCATTGTTGGGTTTAGCGTATCTCAATTTCATCTTAACAATACATCATAGATTTTCTATGGGCTTGAGGTCAGGCGAGTTTGCTGACCAATTAAGGACTAGGATACCAAGGTCCTTAAACCAGGTACTGGCAGTTTTGGCACTGTGTGCAGGTGCCAAGTCCTGTTGGAAAAGGAAATGTGCATCTCCATTAAGTTGGTTACCATCGGGAAGCCTAAAGTGCTCTAAAACTTCTTGGTAGATGGCTCCACTGACCTTGGACCTCAGAAAGCACAGTGAACCATCACCAGCAGATGACATGGTACCCCGGACCATTACTGGCTGTGGAGACTTCACACTGGAGCTCAAGCAAAGTGGATTCTGTGTTGTCTCTTTCTCCACACTCTGGCACCAATGGAAAATTTACCTTAATCAGAAAACATAACTTTGAACCACTCAGCAACAGCCTAGTCCTTTTTCTTCTTAGGCCATGTGAGACAGTTCTGAAACTGTCTTTTGTTCAAGAATGTCTTGACACAAGGAATACAAAAGTTGAAACTCATGTCTTGCATTTGTCTGTGCAGGGTGGCTCTTGAAGAATTGACTCCAGCTGCAGTCCACTCTTTATGAATTTCCCTCACATTTTAATGGGTTTTGTTCACAATCCTCTCAGGGTGACTTATCTCTATTGCTTATACACTTTTGATTTTACCACATATTTGCCTTCCCTATGACTTTCCGTTAATATGCATGGACACAGAGATCTGTGAACAGCCAGTTTCTTTAGCAATGACCACTTTATCTTTCCCTCCTTGTGCAAAGTGTCAATGATCGTCTTTTGGGCAACTGTCAAGTCAGCAGTTTTCCTCATGATTGTGTAGACTGAGAGATTGAGGTCTTTGCAGGTGTTTTGAGTTAATTAGCTGTTTAGAATGGGACACTAGGGCTATGTTCACACTGCAGGGTAGGATTCCTAATTCGGATTTTTGGATTAAAATCTGATTTTTTTATGTGGTTGTTCACATTACCAAACAACGACTTGTATTGTGAAAAACCCAGGATACAAAATTATTTTGTTCCAAAAGGATTTTACATGAAAATTGGCTATTTCGTTCCACTGATCCAGAAGACCCCTCAATGAAAAAAACACAGTTCTGCACATTTAATACTGCATAAATAACAAGTATTGTAATGCAAATGTAATGTAATAATAAAGTCTTAAAAAGAATGTATATTGAGTTAAAATTCTAGAAGTTTCTTACCTTTAATACGCAGCGAAGTGCAGTATAGTACGTAAACTGACAGCGATAAACCAATCACAGAACATTATGTCATACATTTCCGCCATGCTTCCAGTAGGTATCCTAGCGGTATGCTGCAAAACAACATTTTTGCCGAGCGCGGGGAGAGAGTTACGCCACCATATGTGAATGGATTGTGGATGCCTGGGCTAAGGGATCTGCTTTAACTCTTGTTCGAGCTTTCGCGAAAGCCGGCATCATTGCTGAACAGCAAACTGACAACGAGACTGATGGCTGCCAATGATGACAGGGTACCGGCCAGGTTTGACGGTGAAATTGCCATGCTGTTCAAGTCAGATGCAGAAGATGGATTTGTTGGGGAATAGTGATTACAAATACAGTAAGTGTATTGTTAAATAGTAGAATTAAGTTCAACTAAACTCACCCTTTTGCTTCCGTCGCCTTTTTTTCTAGACCGTATGTTTTAGCATGCGCCTTAAAATACGATAAATCAGAAAAATTCCGAAAAAAAAAAAGTTTTGGTAAGATCCACAAACTTTTGTAAAGCGAATTAATTTTTGTAAGCCGTAGCAAAAAAAAAATCAGAAAGGTATTTTCGTATCCCGGATTTTTCGTATTCCGGGGCATTTGTGTCCCGGGGTTCCACTGTACTGAAATACATCAACTTGTTTTATGATATTGTAATTTATTCAGCAACACCTGTAATTCCCCACTGAAGGCGCTTATACAATTGTATACGTATATACTGTATATTGTACTGCATACCAAACCCTTCTGGTGATTCTTCTCATTTATTCAAAATGGATTTAATTAAATACTAATAATAATTCTGGTCATGTCTGTTGATGGGAATTCCAAGCGCTTCTTGATAGTGGGCAAACTTTGATGCTGAGCCTTCTGATCCCTGTGAGACTTCCATGTTAATAAATGAGATCTCCTGCAAAGCAATACTGCTTTAACCCTATGTATTATGGATGAGGCAAAGAGAGAACGGCACTAAAAAGGAAGAATCACCTAGGCACACATAAGTGCCAGAATCCAATCTCAGCTCCATTAGTGCAGGACAAATCCTATACAGTGAGAAGGGTCTCCATACGTTTCCATGAGGGAGCTCAGGAAGCCATTATGGAAATGAAAGGGGACAAATCACACGATACAGATCACTGCGTAAAGAAGGAACAAAATCTTGGTCCAGTATACTTTGAACGGTTTGACAACACACTTTCTTTGCTGGACTCCCAACCACTTTCCAGTACGGCGCCTGCCCCCAAGATCTTTTTTTTTTTTTTTTTTGCATTTGTGTCATTTCTAGCTACAAATGAAGCTGTTTTCTTGTTCTGTAGATCAAAGATTGTGCCTCTTTCTTTACTTTGCTGTTGCGTCTTCCACATGAAATACTGCAGTTGAGCCCCATTCCATCATCTGCCAGCTCTTTATCGCCACCTCTTCTTTTCAACAACCCAGAACTCATTCTAAGTCGACTCGAAGTCACAACAAGGTTATTTGGGAAGACAATTTGCCTGTGTTTTCCAATGTGTTAGCATCCCCTGCCAGCATATGCTCCATCACTGTTGATACAGATCCTTACAAACAATCTCCCAAATGCTAATTGAGGTAATTAAAGCTGCAGCATCCAGAGCATACAGGTGCAGGTGGAAGACATTACTCATGTCGTCTTGCCCTTGGAGGTAACCCTCTCAATCTAACGAGGTAAACAAGACAAGTGAGTAATTTTTCACCGTTGTCTATGTAAGGTGAGTGAACAAGAAGCCATATTTCCCTTGTGGTCTGAGAGTGACATTGTTATTGTGTATGAAAACAATAAAGATTCCCTTTTTACCTCAATGCCAATATCTTTTGAATCACTTTGTGGTCAAAAGCGTCTTCAACATGAATGCAGTTTTCAAGGGGGGATATAACTGCAGCATGCGTCAAACCAGATGTGCCATATTCTGTTGTATTGAATCTTAATCAACTTAATTGTGAAAAGAAAATGCCATTCTCACAAATGCCACAGACAGATTGGTAGCACTGGCAGCAGGCGTCTGACGTTACGACTGAGACTGTGTTTTTAGCAGGCAGGGATCGTTAGGGAATATCTGCATCTGAACCACACCTTCCCCAAACAGCAGGAAACCTGGAAATTAAAAACAGGGAACTAATTATCTTCTGCTTTTCCATACATCAACTCCTGAGGAAAATAAACACATGCACATATGATACAGATGATGTTTTCTAGTGGGTGACCAGTGTTGCAAGAAAAAAGTTGTGTAATGACCCGATGTCTGTGGATGCACCTTTGCTTGCTACGCCTACACTAGATGCGCTTCATGTTTACGTGCGACACGTCCAAGCCTGAGCAAGCATGAGGGGAAGGACATTGAGTGTGAACGTCCGTCCCACACACAGCTAGATAGCCTTTAAATCTACTGGGGAATAGCGCGTTGCAAAGAGACACGCGTCTCCCCGCTCCAGCTCACATTGTGTTCTGGGGGAATTCTGCCCACAATGAAGACTTACAAGTACAGTGTCATGTCCAGTTTGAGCTACAGTCTTCCCTCCTTCCCACCTTGAAACATGTTAGAAAATCAGCGCCCTCTTGGTAGCCATGTTAAAAGAAACATTTCAGCAACTTGGGTCGCCACTTGTCATTGATGGGTGTGGGTGGATCCCACCGCCAAAACGTTTGAGAACCGTGATGTGCAATACCACCGATTTTGTTTACACTTCTATACTGAGTCAAATTCAGGCTGGTTTTAGCGATACTGATTTGATAATTACACTTTGTGCAAATCACATAATGTGTCTGCCAATTTACATTTTTTAAACTCATGATGATATGCTAACAAGTATATATACACATAAATATATATTTATTTATATTAGGCCCCACATTGGGATATAAATTTAATATTGGTAGATATTGGTATTGTTTTTTTCCCTATAATAAAAAACAATTTAAAAACTGTTGCATATAGGCCTATGGGCTCCCGTACTGTCATCGAGGCATCCAGTGCGGCCACTACATGGAAATACTTTGTAATGTCCTGTGTTATTTTCTCGCAGTCGGAACTGGGCTTTGACGTGTTGCGTAGATTTAGCATACATTTTTTTGTTTCTGTTGCTTTCATGCATTTTCAAATTTTCAAAAATTACAACTTTCTTTTTTGTTTTGTTTTGTTTCTCATAATGTGCCAACTTTAGATAAAGCATCTTATTATTTTATATTTAATCTTTAATTTTAAAGTATTTAAATTTTGATTTAATATAATTATAATTTGATATATTTATTACTTAATTTTGTATTTCATCATAATATTACAACCTTATTCTAGTGAAATTACACTTTTTTTCATATTATGAATTTATTCTCCTAATATTTCAACTCTATTCTTAATTATTGCTGTTTTTTTTTTCTTTTCCATTTTCTTATTTAACTTTATTTTGGGCCAATAAAAAAACTGATGTGGGCCACAAATGACACACTGAAGACTTTTGGTACAGATCTTGACTAAAATATCACAGCAATCTAAACTGTAAAATTATCATCCAACATACTTGTGTGTATGTATTTATATGTATTCATAATCAGATTTTTTATTACAGAACCTTCAATTTACCCACACCATACACATAAAAAGATTGACTGGATTAGTTTTAGCATCTTCAATAGGCAAAATGTATCAACGATGCTAAAATGGAAGCTCATTTACATTTCAGCATAGTTCCTCATTACTTTTTTTGGTATGCTTTATTGGATTTTCATGGTGACATTGCCCAAAACTAAATTAGATAATGATTTTTTAGAATCCACTGTTAAATCAAATGAACCCAATCTAAAGGTCACTGCTGCTTGTGATGTTTCCGAAATATTAATTAGTCTTTACACGTGCTTGTCAAATACAATCAGCGCAAATAAAATTATAGATTTTCATGGGGATGTTAAAATCGGTATAGAACGATTTTGATAGCGGTGCGGAAATGATCATTTTGCATGCTGTCATTTTGTGAATGGCAGGAACTTAAAGCCATTGTTTTTGCACTTAACCTATGAAATCAAGCTGGGACCACTTCACAAGACAGTTTCAGTTCCGCTTGCTGTGCGTCTGTTGCACTAACTTTTAATTAAAATGACTAATCTTACAGAAAATAACACATAGACATGAGTAAAAGGCTGTTATATCACATGAAATCAAGATTATTACCGCTCACTAGTGTCACAGTGTAGCCACTAGATTACTAGCGGTCACAATTTTCAATCAGTTAATGAAAAAGAGATCATATTTAGTGTAAACAGAAAAGAGTAGTGAGGCCTTGTCAGACCAAAGACCTGAACTGGAGAAGAAAGAGAAACTCGCCACTCTATGATGCACACTAACATTGTGACATAAATATCGTGGTTTTTCAAAAATTCATTAATTAATAAATGATTGCTGGTTTGTGGTTGACTGTGGTACATTATTTGTCAAAAACATGCATTTGTAAAATAATTTTTCCTATTCTTGGCCAAAATGAAGCATTTTCAAGCATAGAATTGTCTAAATTAATTACAAACAAATATAGTATAAGACATTAAACGATGCTGAAGTAGTATTCTACATTTGTTACACACCAGCCCTAAACTAGCCAGAGCAACAGCTTTTTATGGAAGGTTTGAATTATCTCACAACAGGCACAATAATAACACAACAATAATAACCATAATCACAATAACACAGGCTACAGTTGTGGCCAAACTCCAGCTAAAACTGAACTTTGAACAACTGACATCACTTACTAAATATGGAAACGCTGTAACGGTGTGACGGTATATGCTTGAGAGCATTTGGTTCGGGACAGAGGCGACCATACTCCCACGTGGTATATTAAAAGTGAAACACATGAAAAGGTTCTTGCATAATGCATTTACTCATTAATCAAATACAACTGGTCAGGAAAGTACTTGCCACGGGAGCGGCAATCCAGAGATGCAGGGCACCTCCACAAGCCTTAGCAATGTGCATTACCGCGGTCATGACAGGCGAGGAATGGATGCTTGCACAAAACCTCCACAAGCAACACAGCCTTTGACCAGAGGGAGTTAAGAATGTCACGTACATGCTCCTACTTTGCCTTTGTTTCTCTGCATCTGGGGGTCCAGAAACACACCTCTTCGCCTCGTGACAGAATAATCCGGTACCGCGGAGGCGTACACACTCAAACTAGCTCTCTGTAATCTAGCTCAACGTCTGGGCAAGCAGGAAGCGCAGGTTGGAGTGCTGGGAGCATGTGTGACCAGCATGGTCGAGCAACAGGACACCAGGATGGAAGCGCTTGAGGCCCAGATTAACACACTCCTGTCGGCGCTGCATCTTAACGCCGCCGCCACACTGCTCCCTACTTCTGGAGCCACACCGACACCACCTGTTCCTTCCACAACAACCGAAGTGCCGCCACCGACCGTTTGTCCTTTGCTCTCCAGGCCTGAACGCTTCTCGGGCGACACCGGGGATGTGCGCTCATTTCTTACCCAGTCTGAGCTGCATTTTGAGTTACAAGGGGCAGACTTCCACTCGGAACGCACTTGAGTCGCCTTCGTCACTTCCCACCTGTCAGGTCGAGCCGCTGCTTGGGCAACAGCTGAATGGGGACGGAAATCACCTATCTGCTCGTCCTACGCCGCCTTCTCCAAGACCCTGGAACAAGTCTTTCAGCGAACCCCCCTTGAGTGAGAAGCGTTGCGGACTCTGTTCCAACTTTGTCAAGGGCGGCGCAGTGTGATGGATTACGCCATCGAGTACCGTGCACTGGCAGAACAAAGCGACTGGAACCCCACCGCGCTGCTGGATGAATTTTTTTCTGGTCTGGCCCACTATTAAAGACCGAATGATTCCTCTGGAGTCCCTTGAGAGCCTGAAAGACCTCATTACACTTGCAATCCGCATCAACAAGCGCCTTGCGACCAGAGAAGAGGAGAAGAGCCGGCGACGTGCGTGTATTCCCGCAGACCTTGCTCCTCTCGTCTACTTTGACACTCATCCCAACAGCAGACCAGCGGCATCCACAAAGTCACACCCTGCGTGCTTGGTGACGAACCCATGCAACTGAGAGGAAGCCGAATCACGTCGGCAAAAAGGATTTGCCGCCATCGACTGAACCGCTGCCTTAACTGCGACAAAGCAGATCACCTCATCACTCGCTGCCCTATCCCGCCCTACCGACTTCGCTCCCACACGTCATGGCCAGCCTGTGGAAGTGCTTTGTCACCCTACACCGGAGCTGGGGGTTGGCCGCCTACAACTACCAGGTACGCTTGTTCTCTTCCTCCTCACCGCCCATATGACTGTGCCATAAACCTTCTGCTTGGGGCAGCGCTGCCTGCATCACGCCTATATGAAGTTTCGCGGCCGGAGAGGCCGGCGCTCGAGGAGTATATTTCCACCTCTCCCGCGTCGAGTGTTATACAACCTTCTTCTTCACCTTTAGCGGCTGTTATTTTTTTGTGGTGAAAAAGGATCACTCCCTTCGCCGGTGTATTTATTTCCATGCTCTCAAAGATATAACAGGCCTCTCCCCGTTTCATGCGGCCTACGGGATCCAGCCTCCTGCATTTCCTTTTTTAGAGGCGGAGTCTGCTGTCCCTTCCGTGTCTGCCCATCTACGTCGCGCCCGCTTGGCATGGCGCAACACCAGGGCTGCTTTGGCACGTACGTCGGAGCGGAACCATTGTCTAGCCAACAGACATCGCTCTGCCACCCTGGATTACAAGCCCGGACAGAAGGTGTGCCTGTCGTCAAGGGACCTGCCTCTCCACACAGACTCTAAAAAGCTTCAGCCAAGGTACATTGGTCCATACCCAATTGTTTGTGTCATTAATCCTTCTTCTGTTCTGCTGCGCCTTCTGGATTCCCTCAAGATTCACCCAGCTTTCCACGTTTCCCTACTCAAGCCCTTCGCCTCCAGCAACCTTAGGCCTCCTGAGGTACCACCTCCTCCTTCCAGGTTGATCGATGGCCATTCTGCATTCTCGGTCAAGGCTATTTTAGACATGAGAAGAAGGGGCAGGGGTTTTCAGTACCTTGTGGACTGGGAGGGGTACGGCCCTGAGGACCATTCCTGGTTCCTGGCCCTCATTTTAGACCCCACTCTGTTGTCTGATTTTACTGTCTTGTACACGCTCCTATTTTGCCTTAGTTTCTCTGCCTTCTCCTTATGTGATGTTTCCAGATCCTTCTCGGCTCGCTGGAGGCAGAGCTGCTGGACACACCTGTCTCTAATCAGGCCCTCTACTTAGGATGAGTGCTGTCTGCCGGGCGACGCCAGATTACAACACCACATACCCAAGTCTGCGTCTCTTGAGCTGAATCTTCTTCTTTGTTTTTATTAATGGTGCAGTTTTTTCACCATTGCATTTTGTTGCCAACCTTACTCTGTTGAACCTTAGACTGTTGAAACCCACCTGCGTTTGTCTGGGGGTCCAGACACACTCCTCATCGCCTCGTGACAAAGAAGCCAGAGCTTGGAGACACTCCGTTGTTCATTACCACTTCCTGGTGAAATACGGACCCAGGGGTTTCCAGAATTTTTTACGGGGATAGTGGCACATAGTGTAAATAAAAAATAGAGCAAACATGCAAAATGTTTTTTTCAGGGTGCACTATGTTCAATATTTTGAAAAAATACTGTATGTAGAATGATTACTTATCTATTTATCGGTGCTCATGTAAAACTTAATTAAAATGTGACCATGCAAAATACAGATTAGATGGACTATTAAATTAACCAATTAATTATTGAACATAATTAAAGTTAATGTTTTAAAAATTTGTTGTTTTAAAGTGTGCAGGGGTAGGGTGTGAATGGCTTCAGGTCAAATGTCAGAAGGGGTATGCCACTGGACAAACGTTTGGGAACCACTGTTGTAATGGTTGTAAAAATATAATAATTTCATTGAATCCAAATTAGTCTGTATGGGTTTGACAATGCTGACAATGGCAGATGCAACCCCATCTTATTTTGCAAAATGTCAGCAATGACAAGTGAGCATGTGATCAAGTTGGCTTCCAGAGCAACATGGCCATTATGATAGCTCAGTGGTGCTCTACAACATATTCAAGATTGCAGTACTGTTTCCCTTATGATGCCTTTGTTTCATTTAGAAAGGCACAATAATTGGGCAATTTGTATGTGATCCTCATGTGTCCTTCCAACCCCTGAGATCATTGGGAAAGACGGCGATCTTAATAATTGGTGCTTGGAAAGTCATCGCTGCCTTTGTGGCACCTCTGCTTTAGCTGTCATTATATGTGAATGTATTCACGACATCTTTTTAAGTCATTTTAAGCACGTTTGGCGATCTTTAAGCTATGGGTTATGATCATTAGGATAAAAGGGGCTTACTTTACCAAGCCTCATTTTGCCTTAAAGCGACAAACTTCAGAGAACACTTCTCCCTCAAACTTTGTGCTCCAGCTGAGGCAACTTTAATTATGCCTGTCATAAAGGCTTCACTTCCCTTTGCTACAGAAAAGGCAAAACTCTGATCTCATGTGTCTAGAAAGGGGTTCCTCAGATGTTCTTCATATGATGGCTGCCAGCTCCTGCTTCCAGCGAGCATTGGCATCAGTCAGGCATCCATAGTGATGGTTTAGTCCCACCTCTGTCTGTCTAATTATCCAAAGCATCTCTGCTGTGCATTTCCTTCTGTGTTTCCACTCTTTAAACCCTGCCTCCCAGCATGCGGTGAAGAGGAACACCGCTGAGGTGTGATTAGAAAGGGTCACAACTTGTAAAAAGACAGCAGAAAACGAATGCAATGCTACTTAAATGGCACATTAATTCTGCCAGGTGTTTGCAAGGGTTTAATAAAGTTGAATGGTTTCCTTCACATTGCATGGCACATTTTCTGACATTATAAAAACCTTTAACATTTTTTTAACGTTTGTATCAGGTAATATGTGTTGGTGTAATAAAACTATTCTTAGGCTATGTTCACACTGCAGAGTAGGATTCCCAATTCGGATTTTTTTGTTTAAAATCCAATTTTTTATGTGATAGTTCACATTACCAAACAAATCCTACTTGTGATGTGAGCGCAGCGCGCCTGGAAAGTGACGTGCATGCGCTGCAGCAGGACATTGCTCGCATTTTTGTGTGTTTACAGAAGTAAAGCCTGCTGCGGTGTGAGCTCCAGTGATGTGTGATACCATTGATTCGATATGAGTAAAATTCTGGCTGGTGTCGGTGCTACCAATTCAATACTATGTGTGTAAATTCATCTTATGTGTCTGGTAAATTTTTAAATGTAGTTTACAGTATTTGAAATCATAGCATAAAGAATAAAGTAGATTTAGTTTAAATTGTTAAATATGTTGAGGCTGTGAGTGATTTATAATATAGACAAGCTAATATGCAACATCAGAAAAACAAAGTACAAAATTAAGTATCACTAAGTATCACTACTTTAGCACATGAAGAGCTGGTATCGGAGATATCGACATTTCAGTATTAATCTGCACATCACTAGCATGTTCTCCTAAAGGCGTTTGTAGCAATTTCTAGGATTTTTTGCAACGGGAGTCAATATTTTCTCAACCAAATGATTCCGTGTAGAAGATGAAGACGAATGATCGCAAGAATTTTGGTATGGAAGTGTGTAGACAACTTGTTGCCCCGTCTTTTCCAAGGTGGGTGCAGGTGGAGTGGTGAGACATTGCCTAGAGCTGCTTCACTAACAACTTATAAAAATCATTTTCGGATGAGAAGAACTTTTGCCTACTCTTGCCTTTGGTGAGAACATTTATCCAAGTCTTGGCCAATAAACTGTCTTTCCATGACTGTCTACCTTTGAAGTCTCTGTTCCTTGACGTATAGGGTATATCGGATATATGCCACCTGAGTGTTCATACTACAATTGCAGCGCATACATATCCAATTTATATACACATTTGAATGAGACCTGAGTCCCATATGAAAAAATCGGAATTGTGCCATTCAGACTGTCATGACAAAATCACATACAGGTCGTACATGAGCAAAGCCACTGGAACTGACCTGCAGTGTAAACATGTTTTGAACAGCCAAGTGGCTGCATTTGCATGATAATCTGCTAGTAATGAGAAAAATTACTTTCAGCTTTCATGGAAGCTTGTTGTGTAGTCGTTTGATGTAACAGGGTAGTTTAGAAGTGTACTGAAGTTTTTATTGTTGTTCCACGGTAAAGTGCTGTCGTTAGTGCCTCTTGGATCAATATGCTCTTAACACAATGTCCATATTCAGTTGAGTGCAGGGGCCTTTAAAGAAGCTGTTAAAAAAGCAATAACGACAAAAAAGACACAACTGCATGTCTCTTTGAACACCCCATCAAATCCCACACCAAATGGACTTGGCCGGTGAGTGATCTTGAACTAGAAAAAATTTAGAGCTCTTGAAGAATTGCGGAATTAATATCACAACACTTTTAATGTAACATATTGCAGTTGGGAGAACTGCGTGCATGCAAGCTTGGAAAGCTCCCTCTGGAGTCTTTGTTTCTCTCATTTGACTTAGGAGGGAGTTATCTTCTTTAGGACAGCGTTAGGTTGAATGCCAAAGAGGCTCAGGTTGTTGTCAAAGCCATTAGAGCTGACCACTGGCCTGGGGTCAAGACCTGTCCCACTCTGCTGACAGTTTTAACACCATCTGTCCATCTCTTTCTACACCGCAAGACTCACCACTCACCTCAACACCTCAAGAAAAAAAATCTATAAGCTAGAGCATGGTTAAAAATGCTAACCGTGTTTAGAAAGCCTGCTGCTGCCTCTTTCCTTTCCTTCTGACATTTGCACAGAGCTTTCTGCTGGTACAGACAAGGAAGGCAAATGTTAGCAGTGCAGACTGTTGTTGGTGTGTGCAATGGCCATAAGTACCCTTGTTTAATTCAAAGCATGAATTTCACCCTGCAGTCCTGTCTGCACAAAACCACCTCTTATAAAAAAACACAAGCACAATGAGTTTATGTGTGCAACAACCATCCCAAATCAATGAAGAAAACCTTTCAGTTATGTTAAGGGCGGCCACTTTTAGAGTTGTATTGATTTTTACATAAATGCAGATTTAAATATCCAACATTGTACTCTCTGACTTTTTCCCCCCTGTCAGTTTCTCGACTTTTGGATCTAACCTAAGGCCCCCTTCAATTTGCATGAATGATTCAGCACAGTCCTAGCCACCAACACTGCTCTAATTCCAATAGTGAGGAGGTAAAGGGGAAAGTTAAGAGGGTAATCGTGACCCAGGCTGGACCCGCATAAATAAGATCAGTGGTGGTAGATCAGAGGTAACTCCACTGGGCCTCACAAGTAGCACATAATGGACAATGAAACGCAGTGGAATATCTAAGGTTGAACATGATCCAATTTCCGGCAACCTCTTATTTTTCTGGCTCGACCTCTCTGCTTGCATGGGTTTTCCCCATTACCATACATTTTTTGTTGTATGGTCATTACAATGTTTCCATCTATTTGCCACTATGGGTACTGTTTTGTGGTGAAATAACAAAGAAACAAACACAATTTAAAGAATCAGTCATTTTAAACAAGTGGTTCTCATCCTTTTTAAGTCACTACCTAATTGAAGAATCTGATGAAAGCCAAGACCCCTTTCCCCAGATACAGCCATATAAACGTAACTACATCAAAAGTGTACCATTTTATCAATATTTTATCTCATGTAAAAACAACAGCAAAAACTACAACAAAATTCATATTATTAAAATCCTCACTGGGTAATTCCTTATGTATTCACTCTTCACCCTCTGTGATTGGTCACACACACACACACACACACACACACACACACACACACGCAGCAACCGCCCTTGGAGCAAGTGATTTGTGACACCCACACGATTGCTGCTTGCCCTCTATTGGTTGCTTTCAGATCGTGAGTGTGGCATGCAACTCGTGCCATGTGCGCTTCATGTAAAGCTGTTGTACTTTTCATTCACTGGGGACGTACAGTACGTAGGTAAGTAAATAATCTTTATTTATATAGCACATTTCACAGATAAAAAATCACAAAGTGCTTCACAAAAAAGATCATAAAATACGCATAAAAAATGATAAACACAACAATTAAAATCACATCAGACCCCAAAGCCAAGACATGGAATTAAAATACCTGACTGAATAAAAAGTCTCTAGATGGCCTTTAAAAGTTACAACACAATCAAGTGAACGCAGGATGAGTGGAAGATCGTTCCAGAGTTTAGGAGCAACCGCCAGGAATGATCAGTCTCCTCTGGTACAAAAGCGTGTACGAGGAATCATTAACAGCTTCTGATCCAAGGATCTCAGAGCACGAGATGGTCTGTAGGGTTGGATCAGACCGCTGATATAAGAAGGAGCTTGGCCATGGAAAGCTCTAAATGTGAGGACTAATTTTTTAAACTGAATCCGGTAAGAAACCGGAAGCCAATGAAGAGCTTCTATTAGTGCGGGTCAAGATACTCGCTGCAGAGTTTTGAATTAGCTGGAAATAAAACAGATGCTTCTTGTTTGAACAAGAAAACAATTTATTACAATACTCTAAACGTGTTGACACAAAAGCATGAGTTATGAGCTCAAGATCATTTTGTTTTGTCTGCACCAAGCATTTCATTAAATAATCTATCTTTTGAAGTTCAGAAGGCTTAAAAGAGCAGTACAGCTGGATATTGTCAGCAAAAAGATGGTAAGATACATCACTAAACTCTTTGATGATCTTTCCTAAGGGGATAATACACAACAAAAACAAGACAGGACCCAAAACTGAACCCTGAGGAACCCCACACAATAAATCTGCCGACTCAGACATTATTTGATTAGCCACAACACTAAAACTACGACCAGATAAGTATGAGGAAAACCAGTGAAGAACTGACCTTTATAGTCCAATCAGATCCCTGATTGTTTTAATAAAATCTGATGGTTGACTGTGTCGAAGGCTGAGAAAAGATCTAACAAAACAAGAACAGTACATTTACCAGAATCAGCAGACATCATAAAGTCATTTGACACTTTCAGCAGGGCCGTCTCAGTGGAATGGTGTTTATGAAAACCCGACTGAAAAGTGTCACTGCATTTCTCAAAAAATACAATTGTTCTGAAACCACCTTCTCCAAGATCTTTGAGAGGAATGACAACTTTGAGATACGTCTGTAATTTTGGGCTCACTTGGGTCCAAGTTTGATTTTTTTCAGCAGAGGCTCCACTATAGCATGTTTAAAAGTGCTGGGAAACACACTGGTAACGTGTTTGGGCATCGTACCAGGCTCGTGAAGCGCCCTCACTTTGATTGCAAGATGGGTGCACTGGCTTCCTACCACACCTACAGCTATTGTCACCCGGAAAACCAAAGTGTACCTCAAGAAAAGCCGCCCGCCGTGGCCGGGCAAGGCACATTAATATCGGATATGCTATGTGAGCAGTCGTGCGTACACGGAGATCGGGACAATCAAACGAACGGCTCATGTCAAAGCCGGTGTTTTTTTTCTCCGTCTGCTTGCTTCTAATTTGGCCGGTGATGTAAAGTCAGTTGGAAAACTTTGCTTGTCGTACTGAACACAGTGCTTTTGAGTAAAAAACAGTGAACAAGGCTGAGATATTATTTCCCTGTTTGCCATTACTGGATGTTTGCATGAATTACCAACTTCACACAGATCATTACAAAATGATGGAATAATAAAGTCTTACAGATCACTTACACAAACATACAATTTGAATCTCAAATTTGAAACTGTTCTGTAAATAGTTAAAAAAATCATAAATATCACAACTTCTGATCAATCCATGCCAATTTCATACTTAAATAATGTACCAATTTAAGCCCCACCCATTTCCTAGTTAAACCATGCTCACTTCCTGTTTATGCCCCTCAGTAGTGTCTATCGGTCCTAACATCCATGGTTTGCAAACATTTGGTGTTTACACTCAACCAACTGAATCTGTGGTTCAGAAGTGCTTGCAAAAACAAGCTACCACCGCTGTAGTTAGCAGAGGTTTCAGGATATTCTTTTCTCCTCATCTCCCTTCCTCTCCATTGTTGCCCCTTTTGTCCTGCTCACCGTGTTTTTTTTTGAATTGATGCCAAGCTCTGTTTGCTTCTGTAATTAGGAGCCGTAAGCATGCTTTTAAAACTCCATTTTGAAAACTTCAAACGCTCTGGTGGTTTATTGATAACGCAT
The DNA here is from genome assembly GCA_024372805.1 of Oostethus manadensis. NCBI lineage: Eukaryota > Metazoa > Chordata > Actinopteri > Syngnathiformes > Syngnathidae > Oostethus > Oostethus manadensis. The sequence continues at coordinate 1,772,134 of QODF01000049.1, read as the reverse complement.
TACCCCCTGCTGCAGTACGGTATAGAGATGTACAGGGAGTGCCTGCAGCCTTTTCAGGTGGATCGCGATACAGTCTCCTTCACTGTAGAGAGAAATAGCAAAATGTTAGTACACCACCACATGTAATAGGTTACAGGAGCAAAATATTAGAGCACAGTTCACTGTTTGCATTAGAGAAAACATCAACATGAATCAAAAATACACAGAAAATAGTTTCATCAGTAGCAGGCAGTCGGCTGTATGCAAGCTATAAATGTGATGCTGGTGCTACAAGCATCCATCCATCCATCCATTTTCTTCCGCTTATTCGAGGTCGGGTCGCGGGGGCAGCAACCTAAGCAGGGAAGCCCAGACGTCCCTCTCCTCGGCCTCTTCGTCCAGCTCTTCCCGGCGGATGCCGAGGCGTTCCCAGGCCAGCTGAAAGACATAGTCTCTCCAGCGTGTCCTGGGTTTTCCAGAGGCCTCCTACCGTTTGCAAGTGCCCTGAACACCTCCCCAAAGAGGCGTCCGGGAGGCATCCTAACCAGATGCCCGAGCCACCTCATCTGACTTCTCTCAATGCGGAGGAGCAGCGGTTCTACTCCTAGTCTCTCCCGGATGACAGTGCTTCACACCCTATCTCTAAGGGAGAGCCCAGCCACTCTGCGGAGAAAACTCATTTTGGCCGCTTGTACCCAAGGATCTTGTCCTTTCGGTCACTACCCAAAGCTCATGACCATAGGTGAGGATAGGAATGTAGATCAACTGGTGAATTGCGAGCTTTGCCTTTCGGCTCAGCTCTCTCTTCACCACGACACACCGGTGCAGAGTCCGCATCACTGCAGATGCCGCACCAACCCGCCTGTCCATCTCACAGTCCATCCTTCCCTCACTCGTGAACAAGACCTCGAGGTATTTAAATTCCTCCACTTGAAAAAGGACCTCATCCCAGACCCAGAGATGGCACTCCACCCTTTTCTGGGCGAGAACCATGGACTCAGATTTGGAGGTGCTGATTCTCATCCCAGCCGCTTCACACTCAGCTGCGAACCGATCCAGTGAGAGTTGAAGGTCACTGCTCGATGAAGCCAGCAGGACCACATCATCTGCAAAAAGCAGAGACCGAATCCTGTGGCCACCAAACTGAAACGCCCTGGCTGCGCCTAGAAATTCTGTCCATGAAAGTAATGAACAGAATCGGTGACAAAGGACAGCCCTGGCGGAGTCCAACCCTCATTGGAAAGGGGTCCGACCTTTTGCCGTCAATGCGAACCAAACTCTGACACCGGTCATACAGGGAACGAAATGCCTGGATTAGGTGGTCCGATACCCCATATTCCTGGAGCACTCCCCACAGTATTCCCAGAGGAACACGGTCGAATTCCTTCTCCCAGTCCACAAAACACATGAAGACTGGTTGGGCAAACTCTCATGCACTCTCAAGGACCTTGCCCAGAGTTTAGAGTTGGTCCTAGGGGAGGGACCAGACAGAGAGTGCCTCCTAAAACCCTGACATTAGACTTTGTTTTCCCTCGCTCGGATGCGGGTCACCGGGGTCCCCCTCTGGAGCCAGACCTGGAAGTGGGGCATGATGGCAAGCGTCTGGTGGCTGGGCCTGCACCCATGGGGCAGGGTCGGGCACAGCCCGAAAAGGTAACGTGGGTCCCCCCACCCATGAGCCCACCACTCGTAGGAGGTGCTAAAGGGGTCGGGTGCTAAGTGAGCTGGGTGGCAGCCGGAGGCGGAGGCCTTGGCTGTCCGATCATCGGCTACAGAAGCTAGTGCTACAAGCAGGTTTTTGTTAATATTTAAAAGTGACATCGGTGACCATCCACATTTGCGAGGTGTCGCACATCAATCTCCAAGGTGTGTATCAATGATGCCCCTTAATTGTGTGTGGGTTGGGATTTATATTTGCAATTAATCTGCCAATGATATGATTATCTGCAGCACTGTGCTCAGGCCCTTTTGGAAATGACTTGCACTGCTCATTTTGTTTCCCTGCTAAGATAATGGGGTCAGTGGAAAAACTGCTTGTGCACTGAGAATATCAATATCTGTGGACTTGTCACAGACGTGGACCCTTTCCATGAACCTCTGTCTTCTGACAACCGAACCTAGCTCAAATGCAGAAGTTTAACAAAAACAAAAAGCTTGGAATCTGGATTACGCAAGTGGCTGCTATCCATCCAACAATCACATGCGTGTAGACCTGTGCACTCGGGAAGCGAAACTACTCATTGAATATAAATTATTGATATGAACATGTCAGCGAGAAGATGTTGCAGGACGCCGCTGTGGGAAATTGGCACAGGCTGTATTGCGGTCTCACTTCAACTGTGTTTACCTGAAAGTTTCAACAGTCTTAATGTTTACAGAAAAATGAATAACAAACTCTCAGAAGGCAAGAGGCGTTACAAGATTGCCTTGTAAGTGATAGTCTTGAACGTGGAACGATACTGAAAACAAAAAGTCGGTAAACGAGGCCAGAAACATTCTCAGTGGACGTTTGTGTTTGCACCTCTCTAGCAGATGTGTTAGTTCAATTTTTACTGAGCTAAAACTTGTAAAATTTTTCAATCTGTTTGGTGTGTGGAATTGACTTAGTTAATAAATCTCGGAGCAAATGAGTGAAAATCTAGTGCACTACAGTTGTCCTTGTTTGTAATTGGTTGTAGACCTGACTGCGATAGATGTATTTCTGCAAAGTACAATTCAATAACAATAAATGGAGTATTCTTGTAGTAGCGCAAAACACCCGTTTATTACCTTCTAAAACATTTTTACATTATTAGAGCCACATAAATATAAAATAGCATCCCTATAGTCACCTTTATACTCTTATTACCTGATATAGCAAACATGATAAGCAACAAGACCTAATAACTTACCATTAGCATTGGGAAAGTTCCTTGTTGTTGTATTTGGAATGTAATGTGGGTTGATTGTGCATGGCATAAAAATGATTGACATCAGCCTAAAAGTTTCAATCTTCATTGGGAGTTTCCATGTTCTCCCTGTGCGTGTGTGGGTTTTCTTCATGTACTCTGGTTTCCTCATTTTAAAACATGCATGCTACGTTAACTGGAGACCTTTGGTGCGAATGCGAGTGTGGATGGTTGTCTGTCCTGTGATTTGCTGGTGACCAGTCCTGGGTGTACCCCGCCTCTTGCCCAATGTTAGCTGGGATAGGCTCCAGCATACACCCAAGACCCAAATGAGGATAAGCGGCATAGAAAATGAACGGAGGGATGGATCAGCCTCACTATGATGTTTGTGACATACAATATATGTACACTCTGGCACTACTGCTAGCTTTGTTTACATCACATCGTGCAAGGCTATGGGATTTCTGAGGTGACACAAGAGCTGGCCGCCTCTTTAAACATAGCAATATACCGAGCTAACTAGTTAGCCTCCATTTTATTTATTTTAAACGTATGAATGGCTTTGAAACGGAGTGAGGAAGGATGACAAAATAAGTAGCCACAGAAATACCACTTCCACAAGGATTTTTAGGATATAGTCAACCAAAACTACAATAGCAACAGAGTAAGGGAGTGAAATTGGAACTGCGATGCAGCAAGGGACGTACTTTGCTTTGAAGTTAAAATTCATTAATGCATTCCTCCCTGGGCAGCAAATGCTGCTCAATACGACATTGGTATAAAACGCGAGTACATAACATTCTGAGAGCAATTCTCACGTCATGTTAAAGCTTTTTTAAAAACAATTGACTGTGCATCATCTGAAACCAGAAAGTAGTTTCATTGATGCATGTGGCTAATGTCTTCAGTCGGTAGCAGAACATCTCACAATCTGCACCAAATAACCATTTTTTTTTACAGCAGATTTGAAACCACGAACGGAACCGAGGCAGTTTGATATCAATTTGATATGAATCATGTCTGTGGTAAAAACAAACAAAAGCAAAACCATATTGCACCAGCAGTTTACAATGAAACATTGCACTGTCACACAACAAGAAACTGTAATAAAAATTCCCCAAACATCACTTCTGAAACATATTTCAATAGTACTATTCTGGAGATAATTTCTGAGAGAAAAATTGGTTTACAACCATCTTGCAAACATAAATTCAATATTGCCTCTTAGCTTTGCTTTCATCTTCACATTCTCCTGAGGGGAATATTAGATTTTACAAGCTCAATATTGCAATATGGACAAAAAGTAGCATGTCTCTCTCATGAACACAAATGATTCTTTGAAAATATACAAAATCCTACAAAAGCAGCTGCCAAATGACACTAAAAATGTGCTTAATGTGTTCCATAATTATGGAAACCAAATAAGTGTATTTGCTGACCAAAAACTTCTAAAGCTGGGCTGGGGAAAGATTATTTATACATTCCAATGTTTCATTTTTTTGTGGCACTTTTCATATAACACGTCATGATTTAATCCATACTTGATAAAAATAAAAATAAAATCCTGGAGGTTTAATTAGATCTTCCGCTTGCATTTCTTATTTTGCTTTCTAAGTGTTTTCTGCGCCAAATGTGTACATTTTCTAGACTTGAGTGACCACGCCAGCCTGCATGCGCACACGCATACACACACACAACGCACAAGTGTGTATTAAAGTGTCACTGAGGTGATGAAGTGACAAAACTTTTTGAAGTGTTAGCAGAAGAGAGGCATGCACAAGATGGCGTTGTGTTAGCAACTAAGTGTGCGAAAGCGGGTAGAGAAACAGCTTGCCATCCTTCATGATCATAATCTCCTCTGTGCTACTCACTGCACACCTCAATATCCAAGGCAGCACCAGTCAGATTGTAGCTTTGACAAGTATGGATTGCTTAACAGCAGCTGGTGAATCCTCAAGCCACAGGCACATGAGCACATCTCCCTCTAATTGGATTTGTTTGCCGCCTCTATAGAATTTGCCTTTACATCCCCATTCACTTTGAACGTGTCGCGTGAGTTCAGTGGATTCCTTCAGTGGTGTACAGATAGAACGGAGATTGCGATGGCAGGAAGATGGAGTATGATGATGGTTTAATGGAATAATTGAAGACGGATCATAGATAAGTCTTGGGACACTTTTTCATCTGCTAATCAGAACCTCCTAATTCACGTTATTATGCGGGGCTCGACAATTTTGTCTAATGCCCCCAACATTTTGGCTAATCATTGCCATTTTAGCCAATCACATGTGTCTCTGACCGGCGCTCAAACCCGATCATCAACTGTCCAATCAAAACGTATGTTTGTTTCTTGTGGAAACGCGTAACAATATCTTGACTATTTACTGGCTAGGTGTGTCTAGTATGGAAACACAGGAGTGGAAATTTAAAAGAAAATACATGTGGAAAAATAAAGACAATTAATAATGTAAACCTTTACAAATGTGGTCTTTTTTACATTTTGTCTTTGCTTTTTCCATTTGTCGTTGCATTTCCTGGACGCCTCAAGCTGTTGACAAAAGGCAAATAAAATTGTGGCAAAATGGGGAGGTATAGCTTTTAACAGCTCGAGTCCTGCTAGAAAATCTTAGCAGCGGTTACAGTACCGGAGTCGAACAAAAAAAAAAAACAGGAATTTCACCTGGAGGATCTAGGAACATCACTGCACACAGGTGCGCATCACCAAGAGGCAGGAGACTGTTCAATTTGATTTTAACAAGTTTATTATTACAATGAAGATGAACCTTATTTTATTTTGTAAAACATAAAATACTAGCTTTTACTTCTTAAAAAAATAGCGCTTGTTCAACCTTCACTATCACTATCAATATAATAATCCCTTCACTATCAATACGACTAGGAGCGGCGCTAACTCTCACCAGTGCAGGGAGCAGAACCAATGGGAAATTAACCTAAACTGCAAAAGGAAACAAAAGAAAAACACCCAACACAGACACAATACACAGGGGAAATAGTGCACCACAGACCATAAGGAGACCACCACCAGGGTATCCGCCACCACTAACACCGGATCGGCGGTCAGCTCCTAGGACAGAAAGACATTATCAATACTGTATATACAGCAGGGAAACGTCCACAACACGTTCCCTCCACACACACACACACACACACAATGGCAACTAGTAAAAACAGTTCAACAATACACAGAATAATGTCCCCACTGCTGCAAGGAGCAGTTTTTTTTAGCTATGCACCATCCACGGGGCCCAGCGAAAGCTCTTCTATTGTGGCACCCAGTTGCATGCCCTGGCCGGCAAAGGAACGGGTGGTCAAGGAAGACCACCGTTCGTCAGAAGTGGACCAGGGTTGTCTAAAACAGAATCATGCACAACGATTCTTTGATCACAGCAACGAGCGGGAACAAAATGCAGCGGCAGCGCCGATGAAAGAGGGAGAAGCTCGGCAAGAGCTACACTGGTCGAGCATGTTTCTGCATGTTCTTTCTGCATGTTAGTGCGTGACTGTCCGTGCTGCCGTGAAGCGAAGGCAAACACGGAAATGTAATGCCAGTAGGCGGCCAGATGTTTGAGGTCAAAGGACAAACGTCCAAAAGAATGGCACTTTTAATAGACTCGTTGGCCACGCAATGACCAATGAGAGCTCAGCCCTCAATTGAAAGGCCCGCCTCCCACTGCGTAATGCCACACAATAATGGAAAATGAAAAAGACAAAGACAAAACAGAAAATAAACGCCAATATGGAAAAGCAAGGACAATATAAAAAAAAATATGACTGCGTATGCATATATTTTTTGGTTATTATAGGTTCTTTTTAGATTTCCACATGTATTTCCTTTTCATTTTGGCGCTACTGTGATTCCATACACTAGATCTTGCAAGACTGAAATGTGGCAGACAAAAAATTGTCTCACGGGCAACAAGCCTGAGACAATAATAAAGAAGTTGATAACACAATAAATTAAAATGTACATATTGCCAAGTGCACATGTGTCTGTTTGCCTTTTGTCTCATCATTCTGCGCATTGCTTTCAGCACCTTGGCACGTTTCTTCCATAGAACAACGGCATGAAAGGAGTGAGCTCTTTTGTCGGTCAAACAGTCTTTTTGTCATAGTTGGTGGAGACAGGGCCTCTAGCATACACACAGAGTGCAGAAGAGTGTAAGGTAGTAGAAATTAAATTAGTAGATTGCAATATATAGTCATATATTTTGTCAATGTAATTTTCTTTAAAGTAATGCTAAAATCTCGTTTCTCTCAAAACCAATCTCATGATTGTTCTCGTCTCGTGAACTGCACTCTTGATAATGGCACGCACTAGCTCAGACCCCCTTGCGGTGCCGGTCTGAAGTGCTAATAGTATATGAACATCTATCAACACTCATTGCCAACAAATACCAACAAAAATGACCATGGACAGACACAAACAGTTCCTCAATGTTTTCACCAAAAGAAGGGGCGAACTATGTGCAACTGTTGTATTTTTGTTCAATTTCGAGTAATAAACAACTTGTTTTCATCGGACATGTTCTGTTTTGTTTTTGTTTTTGTGGAAAGTGATAAAAAGGTCAGCGTTTGCGTTGTTTTTCATTGGGCCATTGATATTTATTATGGCACTCTGCTACATGTGACATGAGGTTTTCACTGTGGGCGTATTTTTTTTTAATCGGTGTTGCCAAAAAGCAGCAAAATGCCAAAGAAAAAGCAAAACATAAACACTAAGTTAATCTTCGGATGCCTCCAAACTTAACAAGCATTTGACCTCAGGTTCCTGTGTTGTTATGTTTTTGTAATATTATAACTATAATTAATGATAGTCTCATGGCGTTCAATTGATCGCAGCTGGACTGGTCAGGTTGTCTTGGAGGACATTTGGCCTTTCAGGCGTGATCAGTTCATGCTTAAAAACGAGGTGGGACCTGACTGAGAATGACCTAGATGAATGACGATACTTAAAGGCATAATTATTGCTAATTATTATTATAAAGAGTGATTGTAACAGTACAGTAATGTGTAACAGAGAATGTACTTTGACTTCTATATACTGTAGGTTGAAAAACCCTGGTTTCCTGTCATCTATTCGTTCTAGACGATCAGTTTATGCCACAAGAAGTCATGTAAATCCATCCAAGAAACAATAGTGTTAACACAAAACATCATTTTATAATTTGACAAGCACACAACAATTCACAATGCATATAAATATATTTAATGGAGACTGAAATGGATGAAAGAAGTAAAGTTTACTTTTACCTTCACTGAAGACGTGATTCTGTGACTGTTCCTAGGGACACTGTGTGACAGCCAGATCAACATGAACATCACCTTCCTGTTTTGACAGTTATTTCTTGAATTCAATAGCGTCTCTCACTTCAATAACCAAAAACCCCGCCAAATCCTGGAGGCACTGGTTAATATGAGGTTGGACTAGATCCCTCATTTTTCCCTTTTGCCACCAGATTTGAGGGAACACTTTTTTTTCAAATATGGCAGTGCCCCAGTGCACAACGCAAGGTCCAAAACCCTGGCAAAGAGATTTCGAATGAACTTTTCCCAGAAAGATGGATGCTTTTGTAGGTTTGAACGCCATATCAGTTTGCACTGGCAGTGTAGTGATACATGCTGCCTTCCGTGCAGTCAGTCAGCATGGGCATAAATAGGAGGAGTGTGTCAGGAAGGGCATGCAATATTAAAACTGAGCCAAACAAATCATGCAAATGCCTCTCTGTGGCGAGCCCCAATGAGAGAAGCCGAATGACGGCTGCTTTCAGTAGCAGGACTTTGGGAAATTGAGTGAAGGCTTTCGTAATACAATTATACTTTCCAACTATAATATAAAACTTCCTGGGCCACACATGCCAACCTACGTTCATATCTCCATTTGGGCATCTCTGTGTGGAGTTTGCTTGTTCCATCCGTGCGTGTGTGGCTTTCTCCGGGTACTCTGGCTTCCTCCCTCATTCCACAAATATGCATGTTAGGTTAATTGGAGGCTAAATTGTCTGTAGATATAAATGTGAGTGTGACTGGTTGTTTGTCTATATATGTCCTGCTATTGGGTGTACCCATCCTCGTGCTCAAAGGTAGCTGGGATACCCCAGCAACCCTATTAGGACAAGCGGCATAGAACATGGCTTAATGAATATTTTATTCCTTTTCTTGCAGGTACGTCTTTTTTTCCAACCCCTTGCAGGCTAATTATAAAGAAAATCAGATTAGAGGTCCTCTTAAGCATACAACACTTTTTAAAGGCATTGGTTTCTATTTGTATCTATTGGCTGTGTTAGTAAGAAATGCACTGTGAAGTCCACTAAGGGATGATGTTTCTGCGTATGTGTTCCCATTACCAGTCAAGTTAACTGAATAATTGCAGCTAAACCCACACCAATTTAATTATAACACAAACTTGAAGTGGATATAAGACTGATTTTTACTATACTACTGGTAGGTTTTTATGAGAGAATGTGAAAAATAAGGCACTGTGAAATGAGAAAAAGGCAACATGCTTTTATTTGTTGGAGAGCATATGCCATCCTATTATCTAAACTGCCTGTTGTGCACAGGATAGCAGGGTCACGTACCTTTCAAAACATTTTCTTTAAGGATGCATCTGAAGAGTGTATTGCTCAAATATTGTACTGTGGATCTTTTTAGTTTAGGCTAACCCTGGCAAGATGTGCTTGGCCCCAGTGTGAGTGAAAAGCGGTTTTAGCCATCCACTGACCTTCGGGCATGAATAGGGATTAGTCTGTATGGATTCTGCAAGGATATAAAGCGGCGATGTCAAGACAGGGCATTTCTCGCTCATGTCTCAGGCAGCACTTAGCACTTGTACTTGTTTTTTAAATGTGTGCAACAGAAAAGTAAACTGGTGACAGTTGGGGTTATTTCAGGTAAAGCCGTGTTCTTTTTTTTTTTTTTTAATCTAAATCTCTCTCTGTTGGATAATCGAACCATCCTAACATACAGCTGAACAGGAGCACTCAGATTGTGCAAAATGATAAAACTCAAGGGAGGAGAGTTTCAAAGTGAGAAATGAAGGGGGCAAGGGGTGAGCTGGAGACTTGATAGATTCAATTTTATGGCCAAAAGGAATTTGAAAATCCATCACATATGGGCTAGAGATCATTGCAAACCAGCCTTCTACACCCTTTTCCCCCCTTTTGATCCAAGTAAGTATCAGGGAACAGGAGACATATCCCCACCCTGTTGCTAAAAGAAATATATAACTTTACAACAATGCAATCGCTTGTCACAATAAATGATTTTCATCTGCAGATGAACAGACTGGGTTAGAACTCATGCAGCCAGTATTTGTGTTTGCCTCTAAACTGCATGCATTTTGAGAAGAGCACAGAAAAAGGCTTTCTTTGCCATACCTGTATCAAAGCAGTGCATGCTTTTGTATACCCCCTTTACATTCTCCCTGTAATACACCAACCACCAAAGCTGTCCTAATCATCACTAAATCCTGTATTGTAGCGTTTTAGATGTGGAGGGCAATTTTGTGTCCATTGTCAGGTGTCAGATTTTGTGATTGAGGTGATGTTTGGGCTGTACGCATCAACGTGTAAGGATGATTTTTTATGGAGATGGAAACATTGCCATTTTGTTCAACTCCATTTCACATCATCTTCATCTCACCCTGTCTGCATGGCTTGTGTTGTTTTGCTCATGTAACCATGGAGATCTGGTGTATAAATAAATATCCTCCTTCTTCTGGTGTGTCAATTAGCAGCTGTTGGAGATAGTTGGATGCAGGTATCCCAGAAAGCATTCCTCACTGCCGGTCATTTGCAGCAGTCTCTCTCACATAATCATTTCTACTTTGTGGCAAAATTCTAAGAGATTCTCTGCACGTCCAAAATTGGACGACTTTTCCTGTGTAACCGTGCACTTCACGCTTTGTTAAAGGAAAGTATTAGCAAGTACTTGCTGTGATTGCTCCTTGGAATATTCCACCTCCATGGTGATGAAGAATGAATTTGCCAGCATTAAATATTGTCCAGCAATGGGATAGAATTTGTAGCTCTGTCAAATTACTTTTTTTAAACACAGTTTTAAAATAAATGCAATCATGATTAATCACCATCTACAACTAAGGGCTCTAATTTTGTGGGTTGCGAGCTTGGTGCAGGCTGTGCAGAGGTAATTGCGTCTGGTGTAACTGAGTGCGCAGCCAATTTGGTAGACCAAGGCGCACCGCAATGGCTGTGCCGGCCGATTTTTAAAATACAGCAGAACGTCAGCCGATACCGATCCTGAATGTCTGATTGGGGTGTCCCTAAAATGTAGGCCTGTCAGGATAATGGATAAATTGATTAATCGCAGCCGCTTGGTGGCTGAGTGGGTAGCATGTTGTCCTTACAGTCAGGAGGTTCAGGGTTCGAATTTTCGTTGGTCAACTCTGTGTGGAGTTTGCATGTTCTCCCCGTGCCTGTGTGGGTTTTCTCTGGGTACTCTGGTTTCCTCCCACAATCCTAAAAAACATGCATGTTAGGTTCATTGGCGACTCTAAATTGTCCATTAGAGTGTGAATGGTTGTATGTCTGCCCTGCGATTGACTAGCTACCAGTCCAGGGTGTACTCCGCCTCCTGCAGAAAGTCAGCTGGGATAGGCTCCAGCATACCCGCGACCCTAATGATGATAAACGGTATAGAAAATGACTGAGTGAATGATTAATCGCACAGTGAAAAAACAAAGTTGATCATTTTCCGGCCTCAATAAATTGACATGCCCAAGTACGTAGAGGCGAGGCTACGAGTGAGTGCTAGTTAGCAGCAAGTTAGCCTCATAAGCAAGCACATGCTTACATGAATGAAGGCACAAAAGCGATGGTTTCTCGTAGTACTGAATGCAATGCTTTTGAGAAAAATACAGTGAACAGGGCTAACAGATTAGTTTCCTGTTTGCCATCACTGGATGTTTGCATGAATCACCACATTCACCACAGAGCATTCAAATATAATTAGATAATAAAGTCTTACAGATCACTTAACACACCCACAATTTGATTCTCAATTTTGAGGCTATTCTGTAAGTAGCTCCCAGGAACGAGATTTGGCCGCTGAAGACCAGGTTGCCCGGACACCCGCCCTCGACCGCCGCCCAAAACTGCATAGCACCGGACCCTTATGTTACTGATTTTAAATGCATATGTTCCACTTGTACTTATGTCAAGAGAAAGGTGTTTTTATCTTCTTTTAAGATAAAGATTTATAATAATAAAAATAATGATTTTTCAAAATAACGAGCAGTAATCGTAATACTGTGAAACTGTGAAATATTTTCACCCAGAAAATACAGACCCATGCCTGGTGGGGATGCTACACAGTGCTCTGTCTTCCATCACAACAAAGAGGTGTCGCTTGCTATGACACGCATACCATAATTTTTTAAAAATGTTAATGTAATTGAATGAATAATTTAGTTGCTGACGTTAACATCCTATTTTTGACAGAAGAAAAAAAAAAAGTTTCAGCAAGCTTACTTTGTCCCAGATATCGGTTTGACCATCTTTTCCGTGACCATCGCTCAGCGAGAGAAACACTCGGTCGCAGCGGGTGTTCGTACGTCAGTGGCGGCGCCTCAGATGCTATTGGAGATAGGTGTGTCTAATTAACACTCCTGTGTGGTGCTGTACGGCGCAGTGCGGAGACACCTGTTCTGTCTCAAACCTTGTACCGGAAGAGCAAGACCACCAACCGATATTTGATGCCTCTATTCTAAACCCCGGCACTCAGCAGTTATTCTTGTCCTGTAAAGATGATGGCGGAGCAGGTGTTCCAGGACCGTATGATGCAGTCTTACCCGGGGGTGCCGCTGGAGTGTTGATCGGCCCACGTGTATAACGAGGTACACAAACAGACGGGGGAGCGGAGAAATGAAATGTTTGTGATCTAATATATTTTCTTTCAAAAAGCTCACCTCCCTGAATGAAGATAGCGATGCTTGGTTGCTGCACGGTTTGTCAGGGAGGATGCTTCGGAATTTGCATTTGTATTTTGCTTATCATAATCATCATGATAGTGAAGAAGATTACCAACAGGAGTGCAGTGAAGGGAGGAGGGCAAATATGTTCAGCATGTGTGCTCATGCACTTAGCAGGGAATATTATTTGTCGCCATAATGTTTTTTAATCACGCTTGTGGGTGTGTGCCGATGTGAGGACCATTGTTAAAGTGTGCTTTTAGCAGTCAATCAGCTTGCTTTGACCCCTGCGACCCAGTGTCCCTGGCTCTGTTCCAAGAAGCCCACAGTTCCATCTTCTCTGTCAGCATGGTCTCGCAAAATCATTTCTTAACACAGCACAGCACTTTTAGCTGCACTGACACCTCAAAAACATACATTTGTGATCTCTGCTTATTGTCTGCGTAATATCTTGGAAGAAGTTAACTCTGTGCTCCTGTGTTGTCTGCAGATGTAACTATTTATTCTGAGCCTGTTTACTTTAATATTTGACTCCCACTGTCATGTTTAATTTAAATGCTGTTTGTTCAGAGTGCACACACACACACACACACACACACGCACACACGCACACACACACACACTGCCATTCCCTCTAAATTGTTTGTGTAGTACCTTAGATAGTGTGCAATATTTTTATGCTGCAAAGCTACATTTTATATTGAAATGTTGATTATTACCGCCACGGACCTTATACATTTATTGGTCATCTATCAAGGTATTGTTATCCAGCAAGGTAAGGCGGAGCTGAGCATAAAGGCAAAGTAGCAGCTTTATGACAGTTGCTCCCACATGTCTGCTACTTTGCTGTATCACGCAGTGTGCTGATGGTACGTTTTTAGCGTCAGCCAACCTCAAGCACAGCACAGACAGATATTTGACTCCACAAGTGACAACTATTGCCTCTCACTCGAGTTTTCTGGTATGCCAATTACCCAACGAGGCGCATTTTTATATTAAAGGAGCAACATATCTCCCAACTGGCACCATATTTTAATGCAACAATTAAATTTGCAAGTCAAACCATAGCTCTAATAACTAAAAAAAATACTGCCTGAAGCGTGTACAGCAGAGTATCTCACAAAAGTGATTACACCCATGAAAATTCAGCAACAATTTATATCACTGTATATCTTGTTAAGGGACAATACCATATAATGTAACTTGCATATACTTTAGAGTAGTCAGTATAGATTTACCATTCAGTGAAGATGAGCCACCACACAGCCTGAAGGTCTGGTGCTGCATGAGTGCGGCCAGCGCTGGGGAGCTGTGGTTCCCTGAGGAAACCATGAATTACAACATGTACCGTGACATTCTGAAGCAAGGTATGAGCCACTTCCTTCTAGGCCGGGTTTTGGGGAGTTTTCCAAAATAATAACAAGACCAAGCACACCTCCAAGATGACAAGTCTTTTACTGAGAAGGCTAAAGGTGAAGATGATGTAGTGGCCAAAACCTCAAAACCTGTATCTCAAAACCTGAACCTAATTCAATACCTGTGGTGCAGCCTCAAGCTCTGTGACGTCCTCATGGAGCAGTGGAAGAGGAATCCAGTAACTACCTGTCCAGCTACTGTAAATGGCATGCCAAAGACGATTAAGGCAGTGCCCAATAATCGAGATACACATGGAAATATTGACACTCACATTTACTGTGAGATATGCTTACTTGTTTTAGATAATGATGGCTGTGTGCTGAGTTATTTTGAGAGGAGAGTACAATTTTGCTGTTTTTCAAGCTGTACACTGACTACTCTTAAGTGATATCAAAATGTAATTTTGGACAATAAGATTCTTCAGAAGATTATAAATGTGACAGTTGTAGTAGTGCAGTTGTACTAACATGTTGTCTATGTGGCCGGGTATGGAATAAAGGATGTTTAGTTGGAATGGGTATTAGCCTAAATTTCAGTGTTTGGCTTTTCCAAAAATTAGCAGTCAAACATTGTTGTTGTTGTTGTTTTTTTTAACTACAAACTAACTCGAGAAGCAATGAACTTCACCTCTGCTGGTTTCAGCCAAGTGCTTTCCATTTTTGCCTCAGATCTCCTTGTAAGAAGGATTATTCTGAGCTTCTCTTTAAGACAGTGGGTTTTCACAAGACAACAAATAGGATGATTGGTTAGATTGCTGTATTATAATTCCTTCTCTACCTCATTTTTGATCATTGATATTGTATGTATTGATGGTTTATAGAAATGTTTAAAAATGTATAAAAACACCCTTCCATATTCCATATAAGTTACATTTTTTGCTATCTCCTTCAACCTTTTGTCAGTCTCCACTATATATCGTTCATTTCTTTGAACACTTCAAGAAGATCCTGTGCTGCAAATATGGGAGGGGGGGATTGTGCGTGGGAACAGCATGGAGATTGGGGAAGGGTGAGAAGGTTAGTGTGTTTGTATGTGTGTGTGTGTGTGTGTGTAGTTTTTGCTGGGGGGGTTGGTTCCCGGTGGGACCTGCCTCTCAGTGTAATTGAAAAATGTGACCTGGAAAATGTTTGCCCAGTGGAGCATGAAAGTTACCTCCACATCGATGGAGGTGTGCTCCGAGATGGCTCACCTGCCCCTCTGACAGCAAGAGCCTTGTATTGGGTGGGAGCTCACGTGAAGAGCCACTTTAAACCCCCGCTATGAGCAGAAAAATTAAATATTTAATAAGAATCCTAAACTGACCGGGAAAATGCAAAATAATTCATGCGTAATCCCCACAAGAGTGACCTTAACAAGAACTCCTGGTGTGCTCCTCAGGTGTGCATTTCACTGTGCCTATTTCAGGTAAACCTCACGGAGTAATAAGGAATTTAAATTTTTGCCTGGGTATTTACATCGAAAATATACTAACTGAAATCTTCCATGATAGAATAGTCTACTGGAAAGCACGCAGCATAAGAAATAAAGGAGAGGGGAAGTCTTAGGTTTCATTTATTATGGTGGCGATGAAACGCAATCAAAAAATGACCTTTGTCCTGCAAGCTCAGGTTCCCTTGAGCCATTTTCATTAACCCAAAACCATTATTTAAACAAACGCATGTGTCTTTCTACTTCAGCAGGCACCAAGATGCATGAGTGGGGGGGCACACTTGAGCAAGATAGGTGATACGTAGAAGTGCAGAATCAGCAGAAGATGGTGCTATGATGTACTTTCTAATTACTGTATTGAGACTGGCCAGCACTTCATTATAGGTGGACCCAGAGAGAAAAATGCATATGTCAAAGCCGTGTTTTACTACACTGAGCGCGCAAAATGCAATTTCATGGACAAGAGACATTAACTGGCTACATATTTTGATTCAGTCATCTGTGCTTTTCATTCTGGTGTCGGTTCACATGTGCATGCATACACACAGAACCGTGCTTTGCTAGTAAGTTCAAATGCTGGGAGGTTTGAATTGGACTTTTTCAACTTCCCCGCACTAATATGTACGAGAAAGGAGTCTGTATTGTTGCACGTGTATCACAGGTAAGCATGTCCATGTTCAATGCATAGAATATTTTCTCTATGGCCACTTTAATACTTCTTAATGAATCTAGCGGAGAATAATTGGTTATTTTTCCCTGGTCTCTCCATGTGGTTGTGAAGTGTAATTAACTTTTAAGTTATTCTCCTAGTCCCAGAGTAATTGAAATGACTTGAATCAGGAACAACTGGGGGATTGGTTAAGATTATTAATTCCACGCCACTGTGACAAATGGACAACAGTAAGCATTAATGAACATTTTAACAAGCTGACTGTGATAAAGTTGATTAGATCACGGTTTAAAGCTTACCGAAAATGAACAAAAACAAGACCGGAACAGTCCAAATTAGTATACCCCAGCCTACTTAACTGGTCCAATGTTAACATACGATTCATGTATGGTTATTACTTACTGCTTCTTATTCAAATGATTCATTTGCAAGCACCTGAAGACATATGGCACATATTTTTTTTCAGTAAAATTAAAGTCTATGTAACTATCATATTTTCAAATCTTAGCCGACTTGGCCTTTGATTTACCTGATGCGTCACAACAATGTTAGGGTTTTACATTCACTAACCCTAATGCAGTGGTTCGCCATTATTTTTTGTCTTGCCCCCACCCTGATGTTTTCATAGCCCCCAAAACAAGTATATTCAAAGTCAAATGGGATAGGCTCCAGCATACCCACGATCCTAATGTGGGTAAGTGGTATAGAAGATGGATGGATGGATGGAAATTGTCCATAGGTATGAATGTGATTGTGAATGGTTGTTTGTCTGCCCTGCGATTGGCTGCCGACCAGTCTAGGGTGCACTTCTCTCACCCTAACTCAGCTGGGATAGGCTCCAGCATACTTCTGTAACCCTTAGTGGAAAAGAAAATGGATGGATTTGTAATACGTGTTATGAGACAGAAAAAGTCCTCAGCGGCAGCATTATATACAATAAGAGAGGATAGCCCATAATAGACAGGAAGTCTGTAACCCCAGCATGGGTAATATATGGCTGGGGTAGCTTTAATTCCTTAAAACAGGTAGATTTCTTTTTCTTGGCTTATTGAAATTCATGCAGTGCATAGTTCTGTCAGAGGGGCAACCATTCAGGATTTGTCAAGATAAGACAACTAACAATCTAAGTACAGTAAAACCTTGGTTACCATCAAAATGTATCATAATTTCAGGTGTATCATGGCGTTGGATGTCCTGGGTCTACCCTGAGGCACCCTACCGGTCGGACGTGCCCTAGACACCTTCCCAGGGCGGCGTCCGGGGGGGCATCCTAACCTCACAATTTCAAATTCACTAACCAAGAATGATGTTTCTTTGTAGTTCTAATTGTAATTAAGGTGTTTTTACTGACTTTTTTCCCTCTGCTATGAGGTCATGCCTACAGAATTTGCATGCAAACGATATGCAAATTAGACAATGAAATAATTTGGCGATTTCTAGGTCAGCTAATAGCTACTTTTTGTACTGAGGAGTTGGCGACACTGATCTCATCTGACATTTCACCAATGATACATTAGAAGAATTTTAGTGTATAGAAATGGCATAAAGACAGAAAGTTTCTGCACAAACATATTGTTATCCTAAATAACACATATACACACATGCCAACACAAGTAAACTGGTGACTCTAATTAAAAGATAATGTGAACAGGTTTGTCGAAGACTTCCTGTTTGGACCTGCCATTTCGTCCCCGAGCCTGCTATCTGTTGAGCACTATTGCTCTCGGCTCGCAGGCAGTATCTTTAGTTATGCTGCTATCTCTGCTCCTTCACTCTGGCCCGTATCTTCCGGACTTGGTGGCATTTATGCCAGCCATCATGCTCGTCTGTGCTGACCCACTATTTCCTTCTCCCGAAGATCATATAACCTTTTAGCTTCTTGCACCACATGCAGTTCAGAATAATCAGGTGGGCAGCTAAACAGAGCGTGAATCAAACTGGTTAGGCGAGTATCGGTGTAGCTTGTTTACCACAACAATATAATGAAGATCAGCAAATGCTTAAAGCATTGCAATGCAAAATATTACATTATCTGAAAAACATACACTAAATGAAAGTCTTAGACCATAGTGAATCACAAAACAAGAGCAGCATCAAACAGCTTGGCTAACAAACACAAATAGGATGCTCCACAATGTTTTCCCACATTTTTTTACAGTTTGTTCTCAGACAGGGTCTTAATTCTACTTTCAAGTTACATTTGCTAAAACAACACATCTCATGGTGCCTATGACCTTTCCACAGTAGTATACATTTTCTAACCCAAATGAATCTGCCTTTAGACTTCAATTTTCTTTGACAGCTTTAGACTTTAACTTGAACGAGTCTTGCTGCGAGGATTTTATGTATTTCTGCCTGGAGTATCGACGGTCCGTATCTCCACAGCAGCAACTGCACGTTCAGAATGTACATCACTCCACAAACTGGCCCGCTGCAGGGAAACTTGAAAGAACATGAGGGAAGAGTTCTGACGCACCCCTGTAGATGCCTCAGAATCTGCAGACGGTCTGCTTCAAAGAGCCAGTTTTGAACATGACAGGAAGCCAAACGCAACAGCCTTTGAATCCAGTGCACATTTTTATCAAGAATTTATGGTCTATTTGGAAGTAAATTTGATTTTCCATGTATTTATTTCTGCAGTGCAAGGAATTTAATTTGACTGTACAGCTCCTTCTTTACACAGTGACTCGTGCAGGTTTTAATGTCGATGTTCTGCATAGCAGACTTGCATTTTCATCAGCGCCTGATGTTATTGCACATGGCAGCGGTTGATATGGTAAAGCCTTTGATTCCAAAGGTTCTGAGGAAATGCTGCGCGGAAAAACCACCCCAAAGGCACATGTTGTTTATTTGCCCAGATATATATTAATCCAATCAATTTGCCTCCACTCACACCTTGTGCAAAATTGCAATAGACCAGATGGCCGCTGAATATTCTTCATGCCCTCAGGCCAAATCCCAGGCAGTTTTATGTGTTCAAATGATTTAGTATTTATGAATTCATAGTTCACCTGCAATTTTATGGTATGATACTGATTTGCTTGCATTGCTTGCTGATAAGTAGGTGCAAGGAAAGTGGTATTTGTGAAAAAGGGCAACATCTGTGTTTTCAAGTAACTTTGGTAACTGGATAACTACAGTATAAAAGGAAAGGCAAGATAGCGATAAAGCATAAAAACACATTTTCTTAAGCAATTTTCTCCCATTCACTGAAGGTCAATTAAACAATGTACAAACAAAATGAAAACATTTAGAAGGAATATTGTGTAACCTTTTCAGCCGTGTTTCCATTTCATATTTATTGCCCTCCTCTCACACTAAAGTCACTCTGAAGATCACTGCTGGTGTATTCATTTCTTTCACTCCATAAAATATCGAGCCCCGGGACACGCTCGCACAGTCTTGTTTGAGAGAGAGAGGGAGAGGGGTGGGTGGGTGATACGTCTTAGTGTGAGGCCATGTGTGACTGCATGTGTGTGTGTGTGCGCTCGAGCGTGTGTTCTTGCCTGTGTCACAGTGTCATCCCACCCTGGAAAATGACTTATTAAAATGAAATTACGCAGTGCCCTGACCCACGGCAAACGGCATGAGCCTCAATTTGTCTAGCAGTTGAGCTGTGAATAAAATCTGATTGCCAATAATTTGGCTTTGCTGTTGATGTAGCATCCCGTCCTCCTCATCCTTTTCTTCTATCTTTCGTTCGCCCACCCCCTCCACCTTATCATTGTGGTGTTGATCTGAGGGTGAAATATTACTAATCTCCTGACGTGGGGTCAGCGAGCAGAGCACTGTGATGACGATAAATGGGTGGTTGAGAGGTTAGAGAAGGGTTACATGAAGCAAGAAAGGCTGATGGCAATGCTAAATGCCAAAACAGACGACTGATCTTCACTAAAAGTGTGACTGATTGAGTGTGTGGGGCTGCTTACTGTGCTCATGTAGCCAAAGTAGACATGCCTTTTTAAGCACTTATTGGAACAATTTGTCATGTATTACATGCCGTTTCAATTTCCATCAGGATACACCAATGAGTACATATTTTGAATAGATTTGTGAGGTGGACCACAATCTGTAAGATGCCATTTTTGGGGGAATTTTAAAATAATGTTCCTATAGCAGTAACAGAACTAGAACGTTATTTCTTCTACCATTAAACTGTCACCCTCACTGTAAAAGGCATTTTTCCGAATAATAAAAAAAAATAGCTTTTAACCTAAGGAACGCTTGATAATATCGGTTTATGTCTACAGGGCTGCTTGCAAAAAGGCCTCCTGTGCGTTTTTGCCGAGGGCCCCAAAAGACCCTAAAGTAGCCTCTTTATATTGTTTTTTGTGCTAATGATTTGCTGCACGCAAAAACAAAAGATATTGGCGTGGGGATGATGCAAATCAACAAACCTGCCAGCTCAGTATGTCTGTGGTCTGAAATGCATTCTGGTCGTAAATATGCACTTTGCAAAGACTGTAAAATGCTGCAAAAGGATAGTGAGGTGTCTTCCTATGGTACTCCCTGTACTGTCGTAATCTAACACCTCAGGAAGAATCCCACAGTCACCCAGAGCTAAAATACAAAAGCAGCGCAAAATGAGCGCAGTTTGTGATATCACATTGTATTCGTCCTGAGATTTATACTTTGCACATTACTTTCTTTTTATGCGGGCATTTGTGACAAATTGAAATTTACAGCGTTTCCAAATTACATTGCATTACTTAATTGGATTCTTATTTGTGAATGTTATTTTTGTTCACTATTGGTCATTATTTTTGTGATAACTTGTGCTGAGATTAATAAATATGAATTTTTTTACGACTTACATTGCATATAGCTGCATAATAGGTTCATTACATCACATTAGTTTTACGGTAAGGATGGTATTGGTTGATATTGGTACTCAAGTGCTGTACAATATTGGTATATAGAGAACGAGCATGAGTCTTATTATGTCCTAAATGGCTTATGATCTAACTACAAAATAACATATTACATTTATAAATGAATCCTACTTAAATTCACTCATCAGGTTTCGGTCTAGAACCAATTAACCATGGAAAACAAGGGATTACTGTATTTGTTTGAATGTAATGACATATTTACACATATGCACAGTTGCTGCTGCCATCCTTTTAAACTACAGGTAAGAAGAAATTACAAACAGTTCTTGCCAGTTCTTCTTGTTTGTCCACCTATGACAATACACAACCTCTTGCAGGAAGCTAGACACCTTTTGATAGAGGTGCATATTGGTGGCAAAGGGTGTTAAAGACCCTACTGCAGCGGTGGCCTTGGACAGCTTGATATAGTTCCAGCAATGAGCAGCTCATAAAAAGTGTTATCCGTAGGACTCGGGAAGACATTCTATCTCTGTGCTGCTAACAGCATCGCCTAAAATCACCTGCTCCATCAAAGTCGGAGCACATCGCTTACAGAAAATGGACCAGAAAATCAACACACGAAACAATAAGAGTGTGTTTGCAATGCATTTGTAGGGATAGATTAGCTTGATTTAGCAGATAATTGTGAGGCCTATTGTACGGTCCATGTTGAAATCTCGTGTCAGTACACAACATGTCATGTCAGAGTTAGTTTTATCTGTCCTTTTATTTCGCTACCAACTCCGGTAGCATTACTATCACTATTTTACCTATTCTACACTATACAGTAATCCCGATCCGCATTTCTCATGGTTAATTGGTTCCAGACCTGAAGTGAATTTCTGCAAAGTAGGATTCCGTATTAAAATCAAATATTTTTGTAAAGTATAGAAACCCTGTTTACAACCTTCTAAATTTGTAACACTATTAGAGCCCTGTCGACATGAACTAACATCGCTATAATCAACTTTACACTCGTATTACCCAAAATAGTATTAATGATAAGAGTAAAGTTTTCTTTTATTTTCTGGCTCTCAACCAAGGCAAGCACATCGTTTCCTTCTTCTCCCCCTTATCTTTCCCGCTTTGCTTCTCACATCTCATCTAGTTCTGTCTCACACTTTTAAGAGGCTCTCTTTGCACTGCTCTCCAAATCTAAACCATGAAATTGATCAACTGGTATCGCCACTTAATTAACACAATTTTCTCAAAAGAAAGCTCAGGTTTGACGGAACCCTTCTGCCCTGACAGAATGTTCACCACCAGGTACCTGATTGACAGCTGTGGAAAGTGGCAGGTCATGACGATTCTTTCCGTGGAGGACATCAAACACATCTACCCATTTATAACCATAATAAAAGGCCTTTTGCTGATTGAATTAAGCACTGCCCTGATGTATCTCAGATTTCAGAGGCTGGAGGAAGCGGTTCAATGTTCCCAACAGCTGCCCATCATGATTGATATGGTGGGTAAAGCCATTAAAGCTGTAATCTGCATTTCAGCCTCCCCAACCTTTTGGCACCGGCTTGACGTGATTGCTGCAGTGAGATACTCTGACCCTTCTCGTCGTCTTTCACGGACACTTGTTGTTTGCCTGTGTTTTGGGCCCGCTCAAGGTCATCTCCATGGCAACAGCTGTGTTGTCGCGATGGCATCCTGCCATTTGAATCCCGCAGATTGGGGTCCAGGCCGGGCGACTTCACCAGGCCTACACACACATGCTATCCATGGACATACACATACACCCTCACTCATCCCGCAACACGCATCCAAATTTGCTGTGACTGGCTCCCGGCCAGCACTGGAATCTCCTCCACTCCTCTTACCCCTCTTCCCCTTCTGATGCAAATCTTTGAGTTCTTGTTGAAAAATTTGTTTATTTGTGCTTCTGTTGACGAGGTTTTTTGTCAGTCCCAGACTGTACTCCCACATAGGAGAATCGTTTGGAATTGTTATTGTTTTCTCCTCCCCTCTCTACTAGTGTTCTCTTTCCTCTGCCCCTTGTTATCGCCTGGTCATCCTGTCCTGTGTACCTCATCATATTATATGGTATGTTGTACTTTTCGATTGTATCTTCGTGTAAGTGACGAGTAAAGGCCATTCTGATAAATAAGATATTTAAAACATAAATAAGACTCGTGCTCAAGCATGCTACCATAAATCTGTAACCTAGAAGAGTTAAGTGGTGAGCCGACAGGAAGTGACTGTGGGGATTCAGAGTTGAGTTTCAACCTGGTGTGAGTTACGACTGCAACAGTAGCCCTAGTTTTTATTAGGAACTTTTATTAGGGATTTTAGTGTGCCTGAAATTTCAAATCTGCAATGAATGCCTGTTTTTCCAGCGATCAAGTAACATTACTGACACCTAGTAAAATACTGCATGTCAACGTCTTTGCAACTATTCAATGCCTATTATTTGTATTTTTGTTTGTATAGCCATTTTTATGATTGAAAATGCTTAATTTAGGCAAAAACACCCATTATTTGATTAAATATGCATGTTTTGACTAAAAATAGGCCACATTCAACCACAGGGGACCATGATTTGTTAATATATTTTTGAAGAACTGCAAAGTGAAGCCACAAAATTTTAAGAACTGCAAAGTGGGGGATGACTTTACTCTCACTTATTTATAAAGTGGTATTCATACATTTTAAATGCAACACAAAGTGTTTTGTAGAGGTAAAACAATGCTCCAATGAGCACCCTCCCCCCATACACTCCATATCCCATCACTAGCACCATGCACCCACATCCTATCACCACACCCACACACACACGCACACCAGGTGAGAAACAGTATCACAGAAGCCAACTGCACCAAGAGTTCATCAGACCACAGCCACCAGGACACTGACAAAGGGCACACAGCTTTGGGCAAACACACCACCAACAGACCAGTACCACGGACAGCGCCCACTGCAGCCATGGCTGATATAACTGCCAATGCAGAAGGCTACCTTTATGAAAAAATAAAAATAAGAAAAATAAAAGATAATAAAACACAAAATAATAGTAATAATAGCAATAAATAACAGTAATAAAATAAGAATAAAAATAATATGATGATAAAAGATCAAACTTAACACAATTAGAATATAGATACAACAAGAGGATAGAAAAAAACACATTCAAAATGTGGGTCTTATGTGGGTTTATCTTGCTCTTTAAACCATGAATCTGACCCCGTCTGTTGAAACAAGTTATTGTTTGCAAATACAACGTCATCCTACATCTTAAATATTCCTAACAATCACTTAAACACGTATCAACCATTCATTTATTTTCTAAGATGAGGCTCCACCTCATTCACTGAATCCCAGTTGATTATGGGTGAATGGCGAGAATCACCCTGGACTGGTCACTAGTCAATATTTATCATTCATGCAGGACTTTATTTATCGAATATTATTGATTAAGTGACCAGTGTTGTCTGATGAGCTATAGTTATCTCTAAACTGGTTATGTTGGAGATTGTAGCAGTGTGGCAGTTGCACAAAACCTGAAAAGATAAAAATTAATCTACTCTGAAGCAGAAACAAAAATATACAGCTTGTCAATCTTTTGTGGAATTTGTAGCTCTTAAATGTCTTCAGTCTACTTTAAACCGTGTTAGCAGTAACTTTTCAGGGTTTACCTTTTCTACTGTTTTAGGGTTGTGCTGTTGTCATCAGTCACTGGACAATGGGAGAACTGTGCGTCTCTGCTTGAGTCTTCCTCCAGAGACAGAGAACTTAAATTTTCTTTCAGAGCTAATAGAAATTTAACTCTACCCATAACTCTTGTGAGTCCTGGAGGCTCAACACAAGGCAGGACCTGGGAGGAAATAGCTTCAAATGTCATTTACTTAACTGTTCTCTTCTTATCTTTTTCATTTCTTCCCTTTCCCTGCTGCCATATCTTTTCATGATGTTTGCTGTCATTGGCAGCCACTTGAGTGGCCATGTCTCAGAAATACTGATTTCTCACCCCTTTTTTTCCTCATTTCTCCTCATCCCCTTCCTAAAAATCCCTTCTTGTTTTCCATGTTGCATTTGTGGCTGTGGCATTGACACAATCACACTCCAATAAGCATCTCCTCCTGTTTCATTCATTCCACCCCCTTTTATGTTTGTCCTTTTCAATTTTGATGTGCTTGAATTTGGGGACATGTGATGTCAATCACTGTCACCGATGACTCATTCCTCCTGATAATGAAAACTGTTGGAGAGGTCACTGTGAACTGAATACTGTGAACGTCAGTATCCCAATACCAATTCAATTAAGACAATGCCTCCTGGAAAGTAGACCCCTGAAGATGACATGTGTTATGCTGCCCATTTTAAGAGAACTTTCTGGAAGGATTATATAATGCAAGGGCACCTGTAAACACAATAACAGTAATGTTGGAATTAAACTGGATTATAGGGTTGTTGCTATTCATGCAAACAGACCCAGTGGTGGTCTTGGTGAAATTTCCAAGGACAGAGCGTTTGCAGGGATAACTTTTATTTGCTCCTAAAGTACAATTATAGAATTACATTTTTTTTATTTAAAAAAAAGTGAAAAGTTTTACAGCTATTCCCAGAGAGACTGAACTCTTGCATCTTGACATATGCAATGAATAATGACAGAGACACCAAGGGGGAATTCTATTACCAAGTGCCAGAAGACAACTGACAGGAAAAAAAAGGTTGCTTGTCTCATAGTGGCATTAAGTTGGTGCCTTAACCCCTAAACTAGATTAGCAACCCACACAAGTGTGGGACTTTCATAAAGTGGAAATGACAGGACATTTATTTGATGGTTAGAGAGTTGAACGTGGGAAGAAATATTAAAGGTCATACTTTCATAAATTTGGTCCTTGGTTCTCACTGGTACTCAACAAGGAAAAAGAAAAAGCAAAGATATATTTATTAAAATAAACAGAGTGCGCAAAAAGCATCTTTTTAAACTCTAGGAGGATGTTTTTTATGTGCATAATATTTCCTTTTTGTACTGTCGAATTTATGTTAATTGGTAGTCATAGGAGTGTTTGATTTCTGTTAATTGATAGCGATCATAACAAAGACCACAAAAATAAGTGTTGTTGTTCCTCTGCAACAAACTCAACTCGATGTATCCAAATTTGAATAATGCACATCAATTGCCCTACCTCCTTTGTTTGATTGCTAATGCATATTGACCATAACGACTTCCAACCAAGCAGATGTCCACTGTCCGCTACTGAGGCGGACCTTCGAATTGTTGCTTTACTAGCTTCCATTAGCAGCAAGCAAACGCACCTGTCCCCGCTTACTGTCTTGTCTGTATTGCTTCCGTCAACTCATCGACGGCAAGTCATAAACACAAGGTAGAAGCAATTCATCTCTATTGCGTGTAATCATTTATAAACATTAACATGAGCTATATGCTTCCACCTAGACTTTTCCGAGCATGTTTGGAGAGTTCTCAAAGCACTTTTGTTGAGGTCTGCTCTGTTCTGTACAGTAGCTGTGAGGTGCAATGGCAATTAGTGGGCAGGATGAAGGAGCGTGCAGGTGCTCAGCTGATGAACACGGCGACAATGTTAATAGACTGACGATGTGTGCACTACCGATCTGTCTTGATTCCCGCACATTGCATTCGCCATCAATTACTGTACGTAGTTCTGTTCTCTGGCAACTTGAGCATGAAAAGCCAGTCACAGGGGAGCAGCTGTACAGTCCACATGATGTTTTGTGCATGAAATGAAAATTGGCTCATATTCAAATCGGTTTCCCCTGAATTTGTCATCTGCAGATACAGTCTACAATAGCCTGATTTGATTAGAATTGCAAGCTTGTGATCTGTACCTGCACTGCTATCTTGGAGCTCTTTGCTCTCAGTGAAGAGAGATGATGCCAAGATAAGACATTGATGGATATGCTTTCTTCACAGGGGCACCGAGGGAATTAAAGGTGTCCTCTCCCATCTAAAAAAATGGTTATTATCTCCATCACCTAGTCCCTGCACCTGACACCACGCAGAACCTTTACTCAAGATAAGACCTAATCTGGACTTACTATATCTTTCTATATTTGAGTCAAGGTTATAAACACACATGGCACAGAACATGCTCTTTTCCTTCAAGCCAATTTGACAAGAAAGAGTAAAAGAAATGACAAATCAAATTCTGGCTTTCTACTGTATGCACTGTGGAGTTCCTAAAGTTGTTCCTAAAGAATGCCCTTAAATTTGAATAATTTTGAATTGGGAGTAAAATGTCGTAGAAATATACACCTCTAAAGTTGCACAAAACCTCGGCACCTGTACTCATAACGAATCCCAGTGTAGCGTAGCTAAAAAGCACCATCCACAATTCTTAGATTTCCATAGAACTTACCTAGAATCTAAGAGTAGATCCTAGCAAAGATAAAAGGTGTTTGTAAAACATCTTAATTGTTAAGTGTGCTGCTAAGATGTGCTAAAAGTAGAAGTATCCATCATTAGATCATCAGTGTTTCATGACTACGGCCTATTATTAGCAGAGGTGGGAGTAAGTCACTCATGTACAAGTCACAAGTGAGCACCAAGTCTTTACCTTCAAGCTACAAGCAAGTCCGAGTCAATCTTTATGAGAACCAAGCAAGTCAAGTCGATATCACTGCTCTTTGTCAAGCAAGTCAAGTCGAATCACTGCTTTTTGTCTGCAAGTTGTGTCAAGTCATACACGTTTTAATTAGGCCAGATTTACAGATTCAAAGTTTTAAAGTACAGATTCAAAGATTTAAAAACAAGTACAATTTGTAGGGCCAAACAGAGCTGAGTTACAAAAAAAACAATAAATACAGTAAATTAAATAATAAATATAATTAGTTGTCCTGATGGCTTAAGATTTTGAGATTGAAAGTCGTAGTATTAAGATATTTAAAATCGTAATTTTACGAGATTTAAAGTTGTGATTTTACGTGTCATTGTGTCACACGTGTCCGAGGGTAAAACAGCATAGTTCTTCAGACAAGCTTTTATTCATAACGGGGAGCAAAACAGAGCATTTGGGTACAAACAGGTTAGCTTGAGTTAGCATCATGATTAGCATCATCTCACCGTTACCCTCACGTATCCCACTCCTCCACATAAAGCTAACTTTTCATAGCGGCCTCAGGCAAGGAAGGAAACTTTCCTCAGGGTTCAGACAATCTTTTATTTATAACGAGACAGCAAAACAGAGCAGTTGGGTACAACCGGGTTACAGTGAGCTAGCGTGGTCTCACCCCTACGCTCTAATATCCCACCCCTCCACATACGACTCCCCGGTTCATAGCGGTTTCAGGCAATGCCTATAAAATGAAGTTCCGACTTCAATTCCCGTAAAGTTACATTTTTACTCTTGTAATATGACAAATCTTTTCTTGTACGACATGATTGTCGTCAATTCACGACTTAATTCTCAAAATCGTGATGATTTTAATGCTTCATTTAACAGGCATTGATCGAGACAGCTATAAATACAGGGGACTTGACCTGGGTCAAAGGTTACATTACGACTTTTTTTCCCCAACAGATTTGAAAAGGCTGGACTGCTACGTGAGGACAACAACACAACATCAGCAGTAACTGAGGCTCTTCAACAGGAAGAGGATGAATAAACACCACGACAACCGAAGTGAGGGCATGCGTAAACTAAAGCTGCCGAAAGCCGACTTGTTAAAACACAGTCATAGTTATATTTTGCATATAAAATACAACAAAGTGTTAAACCAAAAACAAGTCATTTCAAGTCAATTAGCTCAAGTCTGAGTTAAGTCAAAATCAATAACAACAGGTCAAAGTCAAGTCAAGTCTTTTTGGAACATTCTCAAGCAAGTCCTAAAAATTGCAACTCGAGTCTGACTCGAGTTAAGTCATGTGACTCGAGTCTTCCTTCTCTGATTATTAGTATTACTTATTTCATATTTAAGAAAATTTTTAGATTTTGGCCTAAATTAAGCATTTTCAAGTTGAAAAATGACTAAACTAACTAAAATACAAATATAAGACATTCCGAAAATGGATGTCATAAGTGATGTTCTACACTTAACTGTCAATAATGTTGTTAATGTTGTAACATTATGTTACATTGAAAAGACAACCACCACTGCATGAAAAACTCTCCAGAAATTGGAACAACAAGAAGGAACATTCCCAATGCTATATTATTTTCTATAATTATATTTACTATAATGGGTAAGTGGGTGTAAAGATGACTGTAGGGGTGTTATTTCATGTTTAGAGGGCTCTAATAATGTTAAAACCTATATTTAAAAGCTCATAAACTGGTTTTCTATGCTCTAACTACAGAAATCTTGTTTATAAATACAGAGTCTTTGTGGATGATGTCACATAGTTTGCATAGTAAAGCAAAGATCGTGAGACCCGCTTTCACGGCCTGTACTCATACTGAAAAACAAGATCAAGGAAGCTTTTGTCCTGCTGCTCCACGGGTGGTTCCCTTCCTCCCTAAACTTGTCTTAGGACAACTGCGTAGCTGTTTAACAGGTGTTGTGTTTCTGTTTCAATAATAAACTATACACAAATCAGTTGAACCGGATAAAGACAAAGGACAAAGGAATGTCACTTGATATGAAGTTCAGCATGCCACGGAGCCAAGATTCTCGCAGAGAAAAGTAGCCTTTCTCTTCAGTGTGACTGAATGGCATCTGCAAAGCATCTTTTAACGATTTGTTCAAACACCAAATGATTTTCATGTGTTTGTCTTGACACAGTTAATGATACCAGCTGTCAACGGAGTATATACATTCCGCCAGGTAACGATACGCATTAACCAAAATGGACCAAGCGGTACCTTGTCTTTCTCTTTGGTGATTTTCTCCTTAGGAAAAGTGGCTTGTTATATGAAATGGTGATGACAGGCAGTGAATCTTAATTCCCTAGGATTGTTTCTGTAACTTTTCTCAACTGAGGAATAACATAGACATAATCCCAGCACCAATGCTCTTTGGATTGCTCCCTTGCTGTCATTTGACACAAATAAGACAGTGACGCCTGGGATGTGGCACCGCTTACCTCGCCAGTACGTAAAGGAATGTGCCATCTTATAACCTCCTGATGCGTTTCAGAAAAGGTCAAGCTGACAGTTGTCATCTCATCAACCCGCTGTTGTGATTCTGTCAGTCTACTTTGGGACCACGAGTGGTGGGGTGGTGGGAGGAAAGCGTTACAGAACAAATTTCTGATTCTTCACCACCCACCAATCGCTTGCCTTTGAGAGATGGACTAGGGAGAGGTGTGACCTTCCTCACCACCTTATCTTGTGCAAAGGTCACAGTGAGGCCTCTTAAAAACCAGAGGGGTGGAGAGGATCGATCTGGAGGCTTCTTTTATTTATCTCAGTGGACATGCTGCTCCTGGTGTTCTTCCAGGCCAGTGGTGAGCGGGAGAGATAACAATCTATTAGTGTTGCAGATATCCTCCCCCTTACCCCTATCTCCGAGTAGGCCCCTTGTCCCTCAGTGTCCCTCCCAGCTACCCTAACACAACAGCGAACCCTGGTCCTGAGCCAGAAGTGCTCACTGCAAAGAAACTTGGAGGTCATCAGAATGGAGTGGTTCACATCCTAGGGGTCAATGCAATAAAGCAATGTCATTGGTTAATACAGTGTATAAAAGGGTTGAGATATTGGGCCATCCTGACAGAAACCACCAAGCTATTAGGACAGCAGGACCAAAGGGGGAGGAGATCATCAACATCACATACAGTTTTCTGTCCGTCCCCTTTGACTTTTGCGGTGCAGTGTGTAATGGCTCGGTCTTATCACAGTTTATCTTTTGAACAGTGCAATGTGTAGGAAGTGCTTGCATCAGTCGAGGGAAAACGGCAATCGGATAGAGATGTCATATGGTGAGATGTTGCCGATTACTTAGATAATTGGATTAAAGAGTTTTTATTTATTTTTCTTTTCAAGGGGCAGACAGAAAATTAAACAAAGGACTCATTGGCCATCCTGCTGAAACGGGAAAAAATGGTCACAAGAATGATGCCCTGGTCTTTCCTCTCTACGACCTTTAATGTTATTCATTCTGTACAAAATAACCAGACATCTCCAGCTTGGACGGTCATGGAAGTATTGTCCAGGACACTGGGCCATTGGGTACGTTGTCAGCCACAAGTAAGCCTCCATAGTAGGGTGAGGGGGTCGCTATTGAAAACGGCACTGTGCATGTAGAATGTTGAGCTGGTTTGTTCTTCAGTGGAGCTCCTCACTGGACACACACACACCACTCTTTTTACACACCGTCAATGGTCCTGAGGGCACAGGACTCGAAGCCCTGGATTCAGGAAGCTGTTCATTTAACAGCGACAACATACCTGAAATGGGGCAAAATTAGTACACGGGTGATGCCGTGGTGGTCTTTCCCAAAGGTATGTGAGCAGTGACAAAAGCAATCATCACACTAATGCAGTGGCTCACAAACTTTTTTTGCAGAGCCCCCATTTTAGAGATAAAATTATTAAACAATACTCAAAATAGGTGTTTTTTGACAAACTGAGCTTTGGCAATGTTACCAGTTACTAAGGCTAAGGGTGCGTTAAACTACATACGCCGAGTCCGCGTGGCTACACACGGAAACTTAATAAAAGTGTTGTTGGAACAACAAATGTGAGAAATCAGTAGAGAATTTGAATTTGAACATTTGTTTGAGAAAACATAACGTTTGTTAGCCAAAAAAAAATCCATAAACAAGACGCAGGGTTCTAAGGTATATAAAAAAGTAGTGGCTCATAGTCCAAAAAATAAGGTAATATTGAAAAAAGTTCATGGTAGCCGCGCCATAGTCCCCCCCACCCCCCCAGTCATGACGCGGGGCCCCTCTGTGTGTCACAGATTTACACATTTGTATGTAGAATTATACCATATAGAATGAAACGAACAGTATACATTGAAATTTAATCTTTCAGAGTGACTTCCATAAAGCCCCTCATCATTGGTGATATTTGTTCAGTACATTGCAGAATGTGCAAATACTGTGGGTGTACCCAAACACCATTGTATATTGTATATAGTCTATATTACAGACTATAAAAAATATTTGGCACACTTGCAAATATCACTTATGTGCACGTTGTAAAATTTCCAGCACGCAGCCGACCCAAACTAATTCCAAATATTTCTCCATTACCCTGCCACCATGGTCAATTAGGCCCCGCCTTTTATCTCCTTAACCAGGGTCCTCATCTACTGCTTGTGTCACAGGGCTTGCATATAAATAATTCAGGGGAGAGGGGAAGAATTTACAGCTCCCGTCTTACACAGTCAGGCTGTAAATTCTCAATGAGGGGAAATGGGAGAATGTAGTAGGGGAGAAGGAGAAGGTAGAGATGAGGGAGGAGAGGGACTGTGGGGAAGTGTTCCCTCGGGGGCCATAGTCTCACACAGGCAACATCATAAAGTCACCATTAGAATGCTGTATTTATAACAGAGGGTTTGCCCCAGGCTCAGCCTGTGATGCTAAGTTCCCCTTCAAACACATACACACTTACTGTCGCTTCCACTTTGGAGCACAATAATCACACAAGTACCATAATACAGTACACAATAGCAATGTACTACACATTGTCCATGTCCACATGATAATATCTTTTTTCCCTTAAGTCTTAGGAGAATATCTCGATAAAACACACACTGTGTTCTCCTCTTGGCACTACTGTCCCTATATGGCATTCAGCAGGGCGCCCGCATCACAGAATATCAATGGCTTAATGAGGCGAGGGCTCTTTCTGATGTGCCGCAACATTGCCTCTTTGGGGGGAACACGAAGAGTGAAACGGCTTTGTGAAGAGATATCAACGCCCCCCAACGGACTGCTGGCCAGCATGGAGCATGCTCAATAGTGCCTGACATAATGGCCGCCTGAAATGGTACCAGTGTATAAGAAGCCTTTTCGTCCCTTTCTCTGCGCTATACAATGCCTACAAATCATGAGCTTTTTCTTTTTACTAAGATATTTTCCAGGCGTCAAATACAAACATGTGTGTTATCGCAGGGCACTTATGCACTGGGTAGCAGACCAGTGAGAGCGGAAAGAACTGAACAGAATGGGGGGAAGCCATGATACCTGTGTTTTTCAAATACAAATACAACAATGTTTGTGACCAGCAGCCATTTTAAATGGATAATGACTGCCGCTCAGAATTAGGTTAGAAGAAAAGAAGCATAATGCTGGTGAGCAAAAGTGTTGAAAGTTATATCACACTCATACTAAAAGCTAGGGTTGTGTTCGACTAAGGACTTTCATAGTGAGATCTGATTTGGCAGATTTTCTCAACAAAAGTTGTTTTATTTTAATTTTTTTAGATCAACAAATAAACATGGTAGGTGTGCATCAACAGTATTTTCATTAATGTAGTGAGTCGGAAAGCAAGACAAACCTACAGTCCGATGCTCTCAGCACACATCAGACACCCACGTGTTTGCCACTTGCCCTCCATTGGTAGCTTTTAGATCGTGAGTGCAGCGTGCAACTAATGCGTGCTGTGTTCACTTCATGTACGGCTATTGTACGTTTCACTCATTGGGGACGTACGTGTGTGGGTATAGTATGAGGCTCGTGCAGCCCACTCACTTCAATTGCAAGACGGCCGTCATGGCTTCCTGTGGCACCCACGGCTATCGTCACCGGGAGAACCGGAGTGTACAGCGGGAAGGGTCGCCCGCCATTGCCGGTGCAAGGTGCATTTCTAATACGCTATGCGAGCATCTGCCGTGAGTCCACGGAGGTAAGAACCGCTTAAAGTTACGTGGTAAACTTGTTTCATAACGTACGTGGTGCATTTGACACGACAGGGCTGTAAATGG
Organism: Oostethus manadensis; assembly: GCA_024372805.1. Taxonomy (NCBI): domain Eukaryota; kingdom Metazoa; phylum Chordata; class Actinopteri; order Syngnathiformes; family Syngnathidae; genus Oostethus; species Oostethus manadensis. The sequence goes on along the minus strand of QODF01000049.1, from coordinate 1,738,136 downwards.
CTCATGTTGCCTCAGTCACTGCCGGTGTTTTTTTCTCCTGGCTTCTAATTAGGCTGGTCATATAAAGTCCGTTGGAAAACTTTCCTTGAAGCACTAAACACGGTGCATTTGAGAAAAATACATCTTTTGCAACTGAACTCTTGTTTTCACCTTTAGACAATAGTGAGAAAATTGTTATGGTATTGTACTGTCAAAAATAGTTTTCATAGGTTTTGTGTAGCCGTATTACTGTAGCCAAAATGAAAGGACTAACTAGCTCTGATATTCAAAATCCAACAAATACGCACCTCTCTGTTGTGTGTGTTTGCGTGTCTTCAATAGAAATCTACATACGTATAACACAGATAATGTATTTGATCCATGTTATGTAAGCCATTAAAAAGATATGCCAGAATTGTGCACCAATATTCCGGGGGACTTGCAAACACAAGATTCATTTTTTTCATGCAGTGTTGAAAAGCAATAAGAGGAGCTACAGTACCTTTTGTTTATCTGTACCATTCATGTGTTTATTGTCAAATCTTGTTTGGGAATATAATTTCCCTTTAACTGGCCTTTTGCCTTCCTTGGGCTCATGTCAGCGGTCTACAGTGGGGCTTGTGCATTGGAATAAACTCTTTTATTTAAAGGTAGCCAGAGGGGTCGGAGAGCCTGATCTGTCATTGGCAGTGTAATAAACAGAGAAAGAGAGTTCCACATAAACACCTCCAACCAATATGAACAGCCCACTACAGGAAATGAAAATGTGGCCACAGGAAGTTAACCCTTTACATATCAGGGGGCCTTCAAGAGAGGGTTGCAAATCCAGCGTTTAAGTGAATGCCTCCATCTCCTTTGTGTGGGTTATTTTAGGGGGCATTGCCCGAGGGTCTCTGAACATGCATTAATTGGTTGTCATGGAGAGATACGACTAAATGCGGACAGGGTGGCGGTGTCGGATCCCATTTAATGAGAGAATAAAACAACTCCCATTGAAGGCAGATAGGGAGAATCATATTGACCCACGTTGGTGCTCGTGAATAACCAGGTGTCTCCCCCAATCGATCAAAGCACAAAGAGACACAACAAGGAAGGGTGTCATGATTTGTGAATGACACACAAGGTTAAAACATGTGGACCTTGCCGTGATTCCCCTTTTGCCATATATCACTAATTTTGTCTTTGATCCCACACACATGCACTCGCATGCTTGCCTTGCCCCGTATTCTTCTGGGTGACGGTGTCCTCTCGGCTGTGTCGCTCTAGCTTCAACCTCTCACCCATGCATGGTCATTAAGCGCAACAGCGCAATTCCCATGGAGGCAGCACCAGAAACCGAGCTGACCCTTCAAGGGCGCCACTCTGACTTGTTACTCCGTCTCCTTCCTCTTCCTCTGTTCTCACTCATCTTATTCCCCGTGCACACTATGTCTGTCAAAGGGCCAAAGCTTTGGCTGCTTGTTGCGCATGCTAACATCCCAAAATGTGAAAGAATGGACCGAGAGAGAGAGGGGAAGAGGAAGAAGGACAGAGGCCAAGACTGTTAAAGCTATGGTCTCCAACCACAGACAGACTTTGAGAGTTGAGTGAATAAATGCCCTGTCTACTTGGGACCGGGTGCACTCACTCTCAAAACCCGGCACGCATGCATAAAACCCTCGGGGTCGGGGGGCTGAGGAGTGGAGAGATTTTCTGCAGAGAGATTGATAACACCCCCTGCTTCAAACAGCGGACAATTTAAGCGAGCCCATGTGACTTTTAAAAACCCACATGAATAGTGGCTGGAGATGGGTCAAGGGCAAGACGGGTGGAGGGCGGGCGAAGGAGGTTTTCTTATCAATCAGAGAGTCATGAGGAGAATGTGAGAAGACAAGGGCCGAGCTGGGATCATTTGTGGGGGGCAGGATAAAGCCCTACTGGTAATTGTGAAATGGAGAAACAGATGCAGAGAAGCGAGAGGAACATTTAAGCCTGGTGGTGGTAAAAACTCGAGAGTACTGAAGTTCCCAGGTTAATGTCCTTTGGACTGCATCATCTTGGGCAGGCTTCACTGTTATTCTGAAACCAGCAGGATCGTACGTATAGCTAATGCTGTAGCTATTTACAGCACATGTAATGTACTGTAATGTTGTTTATATGACTATTGTTGCATATTTGCTCAATTATGTGCAAGTATGTACCTGGCACGTGATTTTTAACAAGCAGGCTCTCAAGTTCTTTTATGGGCACAATTTCGGAGATGGATCTGTGCACACCCGAAGGGCACTAAACCAACATTACACCATCTTGTTACGGTGGAGGGAGGCATTGAAAGCTAGAACTACCATTTTCATTATTTTAAAGTTGCTTTTAAAAAAAGTCATAATTTTTTCAATCTTATCAATGTTTTTTTTCCAGACAGTATTGCCCAAAAGTTTTAGGAACCTTTAGATTTGTCGTTTTAGTAAAGCGTGACTACAATTTTGCCTAATAAGTGAGGAAACCACTCACTGCACGGTGGCTGAGTGGTTAGCACATTGGCCACACAGTCAGGAGATCTGGAAGACCTGGGTTCAAATCTCCGTTGGGCATCTCTGTGTGGAGTTTGCATGTTCTCCCCGTGCGTGTGTGGGTTTTCTCCGGGTACTCCGGTTTCCTCCCACATTCCAAAAACATGCATGTTAGGTTAATTGGTGATTCTAAAAAATTGTCCATAGGTATGAATGTGAGTGTGAATGGTTGTTTCTCTATATGTGCCCTGCGATTGACTGGCGACCAGTCCAGGGTGTACCCCGCCTCTCGCCCAAAGCCAGCTGGGATAGGCTCCAGCATCCCCGTGACCCTAATGAGGATAAGCGGTACAGAAAATGAATGAATGAATGAAGTGAGGGCAAGGTTACAGCAGAGAAAAAAAGAATAGACCTGTATTGGTGTTTGTTTATCTCCTTTATGGAGGTTACTGGTTTATTGCTTTATACGTGAATCATTCCTGAAATCATTGTGTTCACATTTACTGAACACCTGGAACCTGCCAGTTCACACTCTGTACATCCCAAAGGCATGCCAACCACTTACTGGATACAGACAATAAGTGACATAGTGCCACCACAATCCAGAAGTAAAAAAATAGCTACACTTCTACCACACAGTTCTGTAAACGGTTTTATGATTTCCGTGGAATTGCACATTAAAAAACGGATCAACTGTTAAACATGGAATCTCTTGATAGTTCACACAATGTGAATGCAATGTTTGCATCCTGAGGAGAAGAAACGCTTGCATGGGGAAATATACCTCCCCAGCTGACCGGTCATTTGTTGCGACATCTCCTCACAAACACTAACCCATCCCTTTCCGGACTAAAGATGTCCAAGCAGCCACCTTAAACATCGGTGAAAGTTGGCGAAAACACTTCAAAACTCACCAAGAGTGAGTGGAAGCTGACTATGTAGGCTTTGTTTAACATGATATTGCAGCTCTATTTGTGTGTATGTCTGTGTGTACACTATGTTTTGTTTTACCGCTTGCGTATGTAAGTGATGCCCGCTGACGTCGTGCAAGTTGTGAGTGAAATACAAACATGAGGCACGTTTATTCTTGCACCCAGCTCGACTTAACCGTTAAGAGGCATTTTTAACACACACCACTGCCTTGTCTAATTGTGAAAATTAAATAAGGGTGCCATGAAAAATAGCTTACACTAATAAGGAAATTGGAATTGCATCAGTGACTAATTTAATATACCTTCATCCTGAAATTTCAATTTACTGTATCTGTCTCGTTTACTGTTTTACTGTTTACTGTTTTACTCGATGTCATTAAAACAGCAAAACCCTTGGTGTAACTATGGATTCATGCTTTGTTATGACAACAAAGTATTTCAATGCTGAGATGTACAGTAGTGTTTAAAATATTTGCAGTCCTATGTGACCAGCCAGATGAATCACTCTTATTAGTATGTTCGTATTGTTACATGGCAAACAAGTTTCCAGTAGGTGCGGTAGATTCTCAGAAAACAAACAAGACCCAGCACTTAATGGTATGCATGCTCTTAAGGATTTGCTATTGGGTAATTAGTTGAAACTGTTGTGTTAAAAAAAATAGCAGTGTCTGCCATTGACTTTACAAACTCGAAACTTTCTAGAATTCTGCAATCCTGTGAATCACTAAACTAATATTTAATTGTATGAGCACAGTTTTTTATGACTGCTTCACATCTGTGTGGCATAGAGTCAACCAACTTGTGGCACCTTTCAGCTGTTATTCCACTCCAACATTCTTTAACAACATTCCACATTTCATTAACATTTTCTGGTTTTGCTACAGAAACAGCATTTTTGATGTCACCCCACAAGTTCTCCATTGGATTACGGTCCGGGGATTGGGCTGGCCACTCCATAACATTAATTTTGTTGGTTTGAACAGAGATTTTGCTGGTTTACTAGTGTGTTTGGGGTCATTGTATTGTTGAAACACCCATTTCAAGGGCATGTCCTCTTCAACATAAGGCAACATGACCTCTTCAAGTATTTTGACATATGCAAACTGATCCATGGTCCCTGCTATGCGATAAATAGACCCAACACCATAGTAGGAGAAACATGCCCATATCATGATGCTTGCACCACCATGCTTCACTGCCTTCACCGTATACTGTGGCTTGAATTCAGAGTTTGGGGGTCATCTCACAAACTGTCTGCGGAAACAAAAAATAATAATAATTTTACTGTCATCAGTCCACAAAATGTTCCTCAATTTCTTTTTAGGCCAGTTGATGCGTTCCTTGACAAATTGTAACCTTTTCTGCACATGCCTTGTTTTTAACAAGGAGTTTTCCATGTAGCCATAAAAATAATAATAACATTAACAGTACTGAATCTAGTTAGTGACATTTGACTGCTATTATTTTGAACAGTACAGGCAGGGGAGACTCATGAATTAAATAATAATGCCAATGTATGTATTGTATTATCTTTACCCCAAAGATGAATTGCACAAAGTGGGAGAAGTGACTTGAATCAGCTTGATTGGAAATGATGTCCTCTATTCAAAGAACACCCAAGAAGAATAACAGGTGGGAAGGTCTTTCATAATGGCAAATCAATATAGAGAATTTACAGCAGAGATCAGCCTAAATGCCACCACGCCCTTTGGCCTGTTATCAGCACCCAATCACAAGCAATCAAGCTCTTTTGAAGACTGATTTAACCCTGATGAGCCCTAAACTGGATGAACCTCACACGCGCACATACACACGCACACCCACACAAACGCACACCCATTCCGTCCCCCACCCGCCCACACGCACAATTCACCGTTTGCAATATCGCAGCCAAGATTAAAGCCACATGAAAGGTTAGAGACAAAGGTGACGTCTCCTCTTTTCAAATGGCAAGAGCCTAGTTTGACATGAAGTGAGTGGGCGGGCGCCTGGGTGAACAAAAGGGTGGCTCCGTGTGAGAGAAAGGGCACAGGCGGCAGTGGTGGGGGCAAGCCTTTAATTAAAAGGATTATATTGAGGTGCATCTTGCTGCAAAGGAGCTGTCCACTGGGTCTAGATTGACTACAGTAATGAAAACTATCCCTGTCAGAGAAGAAAGAGTTGGAGCGTGATGAGCATGGAATGCAACGCTGGAACGTTGACCAGAAATGATAAAAGAATGTCTTTAAAAAACCATAAACATAACGAATAAATGCAATGCAACAAGTGCTCATTGAGCGGATTTGGACGATGGTGGCTTAAGTAATAAATATACAAGGTCATAAAGAATAATAACAATGAATGAACTATGACATTAAATTAGAAGTTCTTGTAGATTAAAGTCATTACTGATATGCTTCCGGCCAACTGAGCTTCCCTCTTTTATGTAAATGAATGCTAAGTTTGGCATATCCATCCAGTGCCTCTGCTTCTCATTAATTTTTATCTCTGCAGATATAATGAAGTCATAATAGCAGGGGGTCTGATGAGTTGTCAATTAGAAACTTGAATGATCCCTGTCCTGAAGTGAAAAGACACCTCAGAGGGAAGGTTATTGATTCCGGCCTGTCTTTAACACAGTGGTAAGCATCACCTGTCATCTTGAACTCGGTCATATCCGTGTTTGTCCTTCATTCACAGCAAGGAGCCATTAATGGCAATTTTACGGGAAGCAACAAGGATTCGGCTTTTCAAGGAAAATGGTCTTTACTTTATGTCCTGTAAGTCAGCTTGTTCCCCAGTTGGATCTATTTAGCATGGAATATGCCAGTCTATAGAATCAGCATAACAGACAAGAAATGTACTTTCACACATGACCACTTGCAAACTTTCCTCGGTGGAGATAAATCCAGTGTGTGCCTCTGACTATATTTACGTTATCATTCCAATCCGTTGTGTTGTGTGTGAACTGCATGGTTTCCCACCGCTGCTGACCAAGATTAACATTATCTCTGACCAACCTGCCAGAAAACCAGACTCTGCACTAAATGAATTAGATAGAGGGAGGACAGAAATGCTTTACGTTTCGCCACCTACTGTCTACTACAGTATATTCCACTGCTCGGCCATTTTATTTTGTCTGTATCTCCTAGACTTGGTACTTTAGCATTGCCAACTATCTTACAAAACATGTCACGTCACCATTCTTCTACACAGTATTGATGAAAAGCAGACATCCTTTGGTAGAACCATTTCAACAATCTATTGAGCTCTAATACAAGAGCTGTATCATAAATAATATCAGACATCTCAAACATACTGTAATTATTGTCAATGATACTGTTTGCACGCCTGATCCCAAATATATTTCCTTCTTCACGGATTTATTCAATTTGGTAAACTGCATATATATTGTATAATATTTCTCATAATGAAAGATACTTCTGGTCTTGTTAGTTTTAGTAATTTGTTTTAGTTTGATCCCATTCAAATGTTGTGTGCTTGAAATAGGAATTGAGATCAATTGCACTCGACTTTGTCGACATACCTGCACATTTACGATTCAGCATTCGTGATGCCTTCCTTAATAAATGGCCGCTGTTTTGTGTCTGAGTGTAGACTATTATTGGTAAAAAAAAAAAAAAAAAAGCAACACAGGTTATAGGCATCAGTAATGTTACATGACATTACATTAGATTACCTTCACACTGAGAGGAAGTCAGCCATGGCTTGTCAACACTACATAGTTCTTACTTTGCCCTTCTTCCTCGCTCCGTTTGAAACGCTATCTTAAGTTTACAATAAGTACATTGAAGAGACTAACCAGTTAGCTTGGTAGTTGTTTTTAAGCTTTTTTTTGTAAGACAGTGGATTTTTGATACCTCAGATCTCATCAAAATGTACTAAGGTTACCAATGGAAACAGTCTTGTCTAATGGCCATTTGTAGTTTATCCATGGTTAATGGTTAATGATTAATAATTGCTTATTTTAAACTATGCACTATGCGGTCAAAACATTCAAAACATTTTCACCATTTCTGATCATGAATATGACAACTTTAGAGCTGTGATTGCAATTTGGGCCTTTCAATTTACAGATGAAACATAACTCCAAATTTGTTGAATGTTGACCTAATGCAGGTTTAGTGAGTTCTGTAATATCAGACCATATGTTATATAGTATTTGCAAAAAGTATGTTGAATATGGAGCGGCAGCTTGCATATTACGCAGCATTATGTATGAGTGCATCAGTCTGTCTTTATTAAACCAGATAATTTCCACTGTCAACACATGCACGTATATCTTATCTCATCGGGTATCATGGCCATGAACAGTGAAACAAATTGTAGTTTTTGGACGGCTGACCTCTGGTCACAGCTAAGCAGTATAGCAAACTAATTCAACACAGTGTCTTCCTAATAACATGATTCACACGTAAACAATTTTCCTCATTCTGCAGCAGGAATGTGACTGAAACTACAGCATACTGTTCATGCTACGTCCAAGATAATATTACCTCACATCATTTGAATTTATAAAGGTCATCTGGAGAAAGGCAAAGCTGTCACAGACAATTTCATACTTCCTAATAAAAAGCATGACTACATTTCAAGGTGCACTGTACTCAAGGACATATAATCTGTTAACATAGACTTTCTACAGATTTACTGTTGCTCACCTGTCAACTTTTTGTTACCACTAAATGGCTTGTATGAGACGTCTGACATTGAAGCTGCGTTAGTGTCAAACTAACCAAAAACATGTTCCAAGTTACAGACGGTTGGCCATTAAATGTCTGTTTAAATTTTAATTTAAAGCCACATTTATACAACTCACATTAAATCATGTCCTACATACTTAATACGCCTACAAATACTATATGAAGTACAGTGGAACTGTGGTTTACGTCATTAATCCATTAGACAAGGTCCGACTCCAACGTAAACAGACATTATGTAAATCCAGTTAATCCAAAATCACCTGGAGGAAGCATGGCGTTCAACAGGATTAGTTTTATCATCAGAACCACGATGGCCTGCCCTGTCCAACCAACCCACATCTCCGGTGTGGAGATGATCCAGCTTGTCCCTAGTGTTTTGCACCAGCTCAAGCACATCTTTGTGGGTTGCAAGACCAGCCTCTCTCAAGTAAAGAAGAAGAGTATAACCACCAATGCCTTGCTCTCAAAAACCCACTCGACATTCCGAGGTACAGCATTCATTGCGGAAGGAGAGACGCAGAGGACCAAACCAAATCCTTCAGAATTAAGCCCATTGGATTCAGCCCGAGTTAATGAAATCCGGTTTGATCTCGGTCAAAAGCTCACCTTCCCACCTGAAATCTCAGCGACTAACCTGTACCCAGACCTGGTCCTCTGGTTTCAATCCTGCCGGCAGGTCTTCATCATTGAGCTGACAGGCCTGTGGGAGGAAGAGATTGAAGAAGCTAATGACAGGAAAAAAACTGTGATATGACAACCTGGCAGCTGACACAGAGGACCGGAGCGCTGTAGTTTGCCCAGTAGAGGTTCATCATAAGGCTCCTAAAGTCATTCGACATCAGCGGAAAGGTACAACAAAAGACAGTAAAGGAACTCACCAACGTCACAAAAAGAAACAGACAGTTTGGGGCCTCAGTGCGACACACACCAAGGCTTGATCAGCCTGCGGTGGGCTAGCCTCGTGGAGGGGTTTCATGTGAAGCAATGCCGAAGCACCCAATGAGACTGATTTACAAAACTGATGATGTGTTGCACTGGTGGCATCAGTCAATCACCTCTGAATGCCTAATTCATCCTCATGTGGAGAACACCTCCCACTTTCAACTAAGCTGATTAGGAAGGTATTGCAACATCAAGTCCTAGCAGAATAGATCTTCTGGAAAGCCAAAAATGTTAACACAAAACACGTTTTTAGAGTTTTACAATTAAAGTCATAGAGGCATAAAACAATTTGGAATGCGTAGAAATAAAAAGGGATAAATAAATATTTAACGTTACTTTGTACTTCATTGAAGACTTGATTGTTGACATGACCCAAAGACAGCTAAATAATTCAAAATGGAGCCAAAGCACATTGCAAGTGCCAGCATTTGACAAAGAAGATAACGATTTTAAAAAAATGGTATCATGTTGGGGAAAAGTCATGTCTTCAATGAAGGTAAAAGTAACTTTAAAAGGAAAACTACACTTTTTTGGGATCATGGCCATCATCCACAATCCTTAAGTGAAACATTAACGCACATGTCCCTATTTAGTGTGTTTTAAAGACATAAAAAGAGCTCGGTAGTGCACGCAATGGGATACACCCATACCGCCTACAGAGATCGCTATTAAAACACCCACAAAAACCACCAACAATATTTTATGGTTTAATATTTACAGTAGTACATGCTGTGACCATGTAGCAACAGGTACATTCATGATGACATGTAATACTTACAGTATTTTGTGTATTTCATCCATTGTAACCATTTCTGGAACTTCCTTGCCCAGCTCACTGATTTCACATACGAAACGTTGTAAAAACAAACATCTAGGGTTAACTTTTCCAAACTCAGAAATAAAAACACAGCAGCAGTTAAAAAACCCCAAATACGAATATTGATAGTAATAATAAATAGTCCTTTTTGAAGAATAGATTTTTAACTTATAAATACCTACATATATATAAAAACACACCATATCGCACATACAGAAGGTGTCTCACGTATCCAGACGCATGCTGATGCATGAGTCTATTTTCCAACACAGTGGGGTAAAAGAGACATTAAGATGGATGGGAGTAATGCCATCTATTATGCCTTTTCTTGATCGCCTGGGGGAAGGAGCAGGTACTGAGAAGTTGGGACGACTTTTGTAACCGCGTGACGTAAATGATGTCCTTAGGGATTTTTCACTCCAAGCCCACTGGAGGCATTCCTCTTTCCTGACTAAACTAAGCAGGGTGGGTCACTTAAATTATCTGGCAATGATCAATTGATTGTTGATTCTATCTTGACTACAAAGTTGTTTTTTTTCTTGAAAACATGGAACCCTTTTGAGAAGTGACAAATTTAGATCACACTTAAAAGTTGCTTCTGTTTTGCTTTGTGCAAATGCATTCTTTTTAGTCCTTGAGTGTGCTTGAAGAGCTATGAAATCCATTTCATACCTCTTTCCCCTCCCTCATTTCCCTGACATTTTTAGCTGGTGACCTCTATTCAAGCTACGTGTCTCACTATTACAGAGCTAATCCATCCATGACAATGTTCAATTTCCTCTGGGGAATATTCACAGTGTTGGACTGTGTGGCCCATCCAAGATGCGTTAATGACACTTGCCTCATCTTCAACAGCCACTACTGTTTTGTTGGACATGTGAAGTCATGCAGGTTTTCTCCCTGAATATTAAAAACCTGAATTAAAAACTGCATTTTTTTCAGTTATATTGTCATTGTCATTTAAATGTGTTTGATGATCTGAAACATTTAATTGTGACAAATTGTGGTCCATAGGTAAGTATATCATTTTGCACACTTCATTCATTCATTTTCTGTACCGCTTATCCTCATTAGAGTCACAGGGATGCTGGAGCCTATCCCAGCTGGCTTTGGGCGAGAGGCGGGGTACACCCTGGACTGGTCGCCAGTCAATCGCAGGGCACATATAGACAAACAACCGTTCACACTCACATTTACACTCTAATGGACAATTTAGAGTCGCCAATTAACCTAACATGCATGTTTTTGGATTGTGGGAGGAAACCGGAGTACCCGGAGAAAACCCACACACGCACGGGGAGAACATGCAAACTCCACACAGAGATGCCCAACGGAGATTTGAACCCAGGTCTTCCAGATCTCTTGACTGTGTGGCCAATGTGCTAACCACTCAGCCACCGTGCGGCCTCATTTTGCACACTTGAAGTTCATATTCTATAGATTAACCACAGAGAAAGAAATATTAAAATAATTTATTTCCTAACTTTCATAAGTATAGCTTTCAGCTAATAAAAATCACACATTCATTATCTTAGCTGTCAATATTTTTTGTCATTCAATATTAAACTATTGAGTTCATATTCCAATCAGCAAATAAACTGAAAACTCATTCTGAGCCTTTATTGTTTTAGTTTTAACTTTGGCACAAAATTCAAATTTATCGAGATGCACCCATGTAGTATCTCAAAAAAGTGAGTACTGTACTGTTCTCAAGGGACAATACTATAGAAATGAATCCTAGGTGTACTTTACAATTGTAAGTGCACAGCTTGTAAACCTTAGGTGTGTAATTCAGCCGGGTGTACTGCAGAACAATTGTAGTGGTTTGCGAGGTCTGTTGAATGTAAAGCCAACAGTCTTTTAAAGCAGCTAGAGTTTTATGCAAAAGTTTAACAATAATTTTCAAGATTTTCCTTTATAAATCATTAGTTGTTTGGATCATATACCAGATGAACATGAGCATGGACAGCACTCTTTAAATCACACAACAGATTTTCAATAATATTCAGGTCTGGGGACTGAGATTCCATTCCAGAATATTGTACTTGTTTTTCTGCATGAAGGCCTCCATAGAATTTGAGCAGTGTTTAGGGTTGTTGTCTTGTTGAAGTATCCAGCCCTGGCGTAACTTCAACTTTGTCACGAATTCTTGAACATTGTTCGCAAGAATCCGCTGATACTGACTGGGATCCACGTGACCTTAAAGTTTGACAAAATTGTCAATACCCGTACTGGCAATACAGTCCCACAGCATGATGGAGCCACCACCAAATTTGACTGTGGATAGCTTTGTATTTGTCTTGGAATGCTGTGTTCTACATCTGCCATGCACCGCCTTCTTTACGTCCAAATAACTCTTTTAGTTTCATCAGTCCACAACACCTTGTTCCAAAATGAAGCTGGCTTGTCTAAATGTGCTTTAGAATAACTCAAGCGCATGTGCGCAGAAACGGCTGATTCCTTATACAGCATCCCCTTGTGCAAAGTGCGCTGAATAGTTGACCGATACACAGTGACACGCCGGACGGTGGCTGAGTGGTTAGCACATTGGCCACACAGTCAGGAGATCTGGAAGACCTGGGTTCAAATCTCCGTTTGGCATCTCTGTGTGGAGTTTGCATGTTCTCCCCGTGTGTGGGTTTTCTCCGGGTACTCCGGTTTCCTCCCACATTCCAAAAACATGCATGTTAGGTTAATTGGTGACTCTAAATTGTCCATCGGTATGAATGTGAGTGTGAATGTTTGTTTGTCTATATGTGCCCTGCGATTGACTGGCGACCAGTCCAGGGTGTACCCCGCCTTTCGCCCAAAGCCAGCTGGGATAGGCTCCAGCATCCCCGTGACCCTAATGAGGATAAGCGGTACAGAAAATGAATAAATGAATGAATGAATGAACAGTGACACCATCTACAGCAAGATCATGTTGTAGGTCTTTGGAGCTGGTCTGTGGGTTGAGTTTGACTGTTCTCACCATCCTTCGCCTCTGCTGGTCTGAGATTTTTCTTGGCCTGCCACTCTGTGCCTTAACCAGAACTGCGATTGTGGTCTTTCATTGCCTCACTCACAATGTTTCTCACAGTGGAAACTGACGGCTGGAATTTCTGAGATAGCTTTTTGTATCTTTCCCCCAAACCATGATGTTGAACAATCTTTGTTTTCAGGTCATTTGACAGTTGTTTTGAGACTCCCATGTTGCCGCGCTTTGGAGAAGCTGCAAAGAGGAGAACATCGTGCAATTGGCCACCTTAAATACCCTTTCTAACGACCTGTACATGTAGGTCAAGGTTCATTGAGCTTACCAAACAAATTTTGTGTTCCAATTAGTGCTGAAGGTGCCCAATTGTATGCACCTACCTAATTTTGTTTAAATAATGATTGCACACTTTCTGTAAATCCTAAAAACTTCATTTTACTTCTCAAATATCCCTGTGTTTGTCTGCTATATGATATATTTAACTGAAATTGCTGATCCAAACAACTAATGATTCATAAAGGAAAAGCTTGAAAGTTATCAGGGATGCCCAAACGTTTGCATACCACTGTATATCAACATGATAACTTCTGCTAAAATCCAGGTTATGTCCAGACTTTCAGCATACAATTGGCTATGAAAGTGCAGCTGTTTCACTGTGTAAATTATTTGTTTATTTTGTAGAACCCGGTGGACATAAGAGCAAAATTATTTTGGGCAGCACCTCGACGGGACAAAAATCAACAGCAACAACACACTTCTTTATTCTAACAAAAAGGGAACATTTGTCACCAAACATTTGACACAAAACACATCAACACTGCCACTTACAGATCACCATGAGGTACAGTCTTCTATAATTCAGAACAATAGAATATGAATAATATATCGAACTGAGATCCGACATCAATATCGAATCGAGACATCTGTAATAACAGTATAGATTAACAATCCACTGAAAATGACTCACAACACACAAGCTCTGGTTTCTGCCCTGTATTTGATTAGGAAATGTGCAAGTTCTACACATAAATCTATGATCACATAAATGTATTCTTTTTCAAATGATTCCAACAGCACTCCCTGAGTACATTAGATTACTTGTTGACTATGCCATACATATCAAAATGCCAATTGAAAACACTTAGGGATAAAGACATCTTTGTGCCCACCTTAGTGTTTTTGAGGCAAAGCAAACGAATAAAATAAAAAACAACCAATAAAAACATCTTTAGATTCCTTACAGTCAGTTTGCCAGTGTAATGATTGTTTGTTGCCGCCATGATGGAGCGTCAAAATGATATTGCTGCTTTTATGTTCTGCTTTCAAATTTAGCATCTACGATTTATGTTCTCAGTATAATATTGGCAGAACAATCATTCTGCAATCATGCTCAGCATATACCACCTTTAATACTGATTATTGACCCAGTCATCACTACCCTGCCGACCACCTCACAGAGACATCTGCTGCCAGTAGATAGAAGGAGAAAGAGACAGAAGATGGTGAGAGAGTGTCTGCGAATCTGTCATCTCTTTAATAAGCTGATCTACTGCTGTGTTTGGGACGGCGAAGTCAGTGACCTACAGGTGGCAATTAAATGTCAAGACATTTGGGTTCCAATTCTGATCTGCTGCTGAGTCGGTAAGTCATGTGGTAAATTCAGAAGTGTCAAACGTGTTAGATGGGTTCTATTAGTTTTAGGTTGCTTTTGGATCAGTCTTCAATCTGCACAACCTACAGTGCTTGTCATAGAGTATGTACCAAAGACTGGAAAACCAAGAAGGAATAAAGTATTGTTACTAACAAAAACCTTTTTGAGATTAATCGATGTTAATTACAAAGATCCTTTTTGTACTGAGAACATGACTGTCACGGTTAGGCGAGAGAGAGCATTGCAGCGATGACCCCAGGATGCGAGATGCGACAGAACCAAAAAGTAGGTAAAAAAGAGTTGAAATACTACTTACTGCCGTGCAGCGGCAGGGAACAAGAACTCAACAGAAAGGAAATGGCAAGCACTCCTCCGCCAACACCCAACAAAAGACAATGCTCCAACGAACTGAAGGAGCACACACCTGAACTAAATAGGAGTCATCAAATCTCTAGCAGATGTGAAAACCAAGGAATAAAAAAGAAGGCAACTACTGTGCAAAAATAAGAGACTAAACAGGAACTCAAGCACAAGGAGGGAAACTAAAGCAGGCCGTCATGCCGACAAAAACATGGAGCGTGACAATGACATTAAAATGTTTCAAATACCTACAGTCGTCAATTGCTATATCGCGGTTGAAATATCGCTCCCTCACATCTCTTTTTTCAAAAAATAATAATCAATTATCACTGTTTCATAGTTGACTGTGGCTTAATGTTAGTCAAAAAATATTGAAAGACAAGCTATATGTAGTATTCTGGTCACACTTACATTACGTTACCTTTGACACTGCATGGAGACTGGCTATATTGATCCAGGAAAGCCAAGTCAATAACAACAAAAAAGGTTCTCGTCTCATTCCGTGTGGAAGTGGGAAGTTTTTGGCACTCCACTCTTTCTTTGAAACACTTAACACTCTCTTGATTACATTAGAGGGCTTTAAATAATCTCTTATTGTATATTGTGTAATACCATGTCTGGCATAACATCAAATTAAAAGCATGGAATTAATACAGACCCACCATCCACCAGTGCAAGCCTAGAGTTTGTTTTTCAGAGAGGTTGTGCACCACAAATATCCACAATAGCACTCAATAAGGTCATCAAATCTTACCTTTATGGATTCTTGTTTAGCATCAGCATTTAACACCAACTATGAGATGAAAAAAGAGGAAAAAAACAGTATAGTAGTCTATCTGAGCAGCATGGCAGAAAGTTAGAAGGTGCATTCAAGGTCTGTCGAAGAAACTCTCTATGGTCGCATTAAACATACAGAAACTGTTTGGTTGCTAAATGTACTATATATTGTGTTATAGTTGGAGACCCCAACTTTACATCATGCTGGGGGATATGATGTGTTCTTTTACACATTCAAAAATACTGTAAGATTGCCACTTTTATGCAAGTGGCGTCTGTAATTTATAATGTAATATTTATATTATAGTATTTTTAATATGGAGCAACATCAGCAAACATAACCCTTGAATTGTATTTATTGTACACTATATCAAATCCAATCAAATGGTCCTGTTTTTCAAAATATATCGTTTTTTTAAATCATATTTTAACCTGTGTATCTAGATGTGTATGGAATCATTTACCACATACCACAAAGAGATTTGCATCCCTACTTGTTTTAGATGAAAACTTCTTTCTATCTGTGGTTAATTGCGATTAATTATGCGTTACCTCTGGACAAAATGTGATTAATCGTGATTAAAAATTGCAATCGTTTGTTGCTGATTTAAATGAACGTAAACATCATAATGGTCATAGCACAGGTTACTGTTGTGGCCATAATCCAGCTAAAATTCAATATTGAACCCCCAACGTCACTTCCTGTTCAAATGTTTGGAACACATTTACAAGACACTCGAACACCAGTCAGATTTATGTCTAAATGGCTTTTTTTCTCACATTATATCTACTATATTGGGTAAAACGATTGTAACGGTAACTAAAGGGTTGTTATTTTATGTCTAGAGGACTCTAGATGTAATAATGTTATTTTTTATATTGATACTAAATGTATTTAGAATGTTACAGCTTTTCTCTACTGTAACTGTGGAAATATTCCACTTATGAATAAGCAATCCAACTTTGCAGACATTCAGTCATCACGGTCGGTCTGAAACCAATTAACCACGATAAATCAAGATTGACTGAATTTCCGTACTTTTGTAGATCTTGAATTACCTGTGAGTGTAGAAGGAAGTGTGGCCCACCAGATGGTTTGACTTGTCAATTTAAATTGCTAAAATCTTCAGAAAAGTCTGTTTTCTTTGGAGTGTATGCTTTCAATCCATCACATTCAGCTATTTTTGGAAGCTATTTAGATTGTAGATTTGCTTCTAAACCTTTACAATACTCTGACATGTACACATCTCTGTGGTAACTGAACAATGGCTGCATTGAGGACTGCCTCTAAGTCAAGTGATTGTATTCCAGCAATTGTTTTGCCTCTCACTTGAGACGTGGATGGAGCAGTATGTGGTTTAAATTTGCTCCACAGCTCTAGTTGCAACAGAAACACTGAACTCGGGCTCCATCTGTACAAGTTTTGTCAGCCTTCTGGAAGGTTAGTTAGTCCCGGATACTGCAGGACTGCATGGGGTATAAAAAGTCGGTCATGTCAGCAACTTGTTCAGTGGGATTCACAGAAAATTCAATGTTCAAAGCTGCAATAGCACAAGAAACCTTAGAGCTAGGATCAAGTTGCTTTGATAACTTTTTGGATTTTTCCATCTCTGTCAACCTTCGGCTACTTTGGCCCTAGGTTTTTGGTATCACACAAACACTTTCTTACCAATGTATATATTTTTTCCTAACATTTCTGGACCACCGGTCTTACTGGAGACAGAAATTACAAATGTCAATCTATTCAAAAGTCCATGCCACAGTGCTGAGAGTATGAGATGTTTTTTTTATTTTCTTGATCCTATAAAATATCAGTTTGAGCTCCAAGCAAGGTATGAGATTTGACCATATAAATGACTTTTCATTGACTGCTCATTGATTCATTTTAAGTAACATATAAACATATCACAGGACGTTATGAGCTGTTTATCCTGACTACTGCAGCATATAATCATTAATTCAAAACCTGCCAATAAACTTTTATCTGCACAGGCAAACCGATGCACAGAAGCATCTTTGAGATATTGATATAGTGTATTTTTCCATTCTCATCACATTTCATATGTGTGCTGTTGGAAGTGCAAGCGGAATGTCAATGAGGAACGTGGAAGACATCCTGACATCCAAAGCATCTCCAAGGTCAGTTCTGAATCAGCGCTGTACTGAATTCAGTCTGACTCAGCCAGCCCATTCCAGACAGTTTCAGTCATTCCTGTCAAACAAGTTACCATAGAATCGGTTACAGTATATCATTCAAGACAGGAAGAGCAGGTGTTTCAACTTAATAGTTTCAGAATATAATAATATACACCACATTTTGTTTTGTGTATACTGTAAGACAAAGGTGTGTGGCAACAGTTTCAGTAGCCCATTGGTAACAATAAAAGAGAACCATCAACACCAATAATCAGAAAAATGCACACCTCTTACTTCAGGTGTCTGGTGATACCCTTATCACTATACCAATAAAAGGATTTAGTAGCCAAGGAAAACAGCATTTGTGAATGTTTGCTTTTTTATAATGCTTTTTGTTACTTTTATTGGTAAATTTAAAGTGTTGGTCATACAATATTTCCCTCCATGTCATGTCACACTGTTCACATTTTTAACATTATATACAGTTGTCCTTCACCACATATTGAACAGTTTGAGTTTTGCAACTTCACTCTAAAACATGTTTTACAAAAATATAGTAATTACGAAAAAATGCTGTTTCATGGTTGAAAACAGACTTAATAATCATAAATGTGCATATTTAAACACATTTTCCTCAAATTAAGCATTTTGAAGCATAATAATGGCTAAATAAAATACAAATAGTTACTAGAACGCAAATATAAGGCATTCAAAGGACACATTTAAATTGTGAATGCAGTATTCTACACTGGTCACAAGGTGTCAGTAATATTACTTTAATGTTCAGTTAGACACACACACAGACATTTATTGCAGGGTTGAATGATCTCACAACAGGCACATAATAATAACATACAGGTGTGACAGAAAAGTTCTAGGACTGTTCATGTGGGGCAGGGGCAGACAATCAGCAAGTATGTTCACAAAAAGTTCTTGCAGAATTTGCGTCTTTCAGTGCATGAGAAGAGTTAAGAGTTGTGGCAAGACAACTTATGGCTGCTCACAATACTTTCATTACCCAGAAGTTCCTGACCGGGAGGAACATCACAGTGCTGGAGCAACCTCCCTACTCATCCAACCTGGCTCAAGATGGTCATTGAGTGGATCAATGGATGTGAATGACATCAAGATTGCCTTGATGGTGAAACCTCAAAGGAACCCTAAGAATCCTTCCAGGAGTGCATGGTCATCTCCACAGTCTTGAGCAGGTTCAGGTCTAGGTAGTTCTGACCTCGCCATCCATCGTCTGCAAACTTCAGAACTTTCACAGAAGGGTCCCCTGAGGTGCAGTCGTGCAGTGGAGACACACCCTTGGGGGCGCCTTTGCTACGGGTCCGGATGCTGGAATTGACGACCCGGAGCCTCTCACTTGCTGGTGATCCACTAACACGTGGAGGCTGGCACAGTGAGCTGGGAGAGCTTCCCGTGGACAATCTCAGGGATGATGGTGCCGAGCTGAAGTTCACAAACAGGATCCTCTCATAGGTCCCTGGGCAGTCGAGGTGACTCAGAATGCTGTCCCATGTTGACTGCACCAGCCACTGACCTATTTGTCCTGTAGGCAAACTGCAGGAGGTCCAGCATGGGGCCTGTGGTGTGCTTCAGGTGCCTCAACACCAGTCGCTCAAAGGATGTCATGACCGCAGATGTCAAGGCCACAGGTCTGTAGTCATTTGAAGCGTTTGAAGCAGGAAACCACTTCACACAGCACCAGTGAATGGTAGAAGATCCGGGTCAGCTGGTCAGTACAGACTCTCAAGAAGGAGGGGGACACAAAATTAGCTCCTGGAGCCTTTTTGCTGTTTTGTCTCTGAAAGAGCTGATGCACATCCTTCTTCATAGATAGATCTTCAGTACATGCCGGAGGAGGAGGCCAGCTCTGCTCAAACCTGGTGTAGAAGGTGTTTAAGTTGTCAGCCCATCTGAGGTTTTCCATAGGGTGGGGGCTCTCAAAACTAACTTAGGGATGTTGTCAGCAAAGCTGTTTTTTTAGCTTCTCAGTGTAGCTCCCTTTAGCTACCTTGATCTCCTTTGTAAGGGAGTTTCTGGCCTGCCTGTACCAGATCTGATCCCCACTTCTGTAGACCACCGCCCTGCCCTGACGCAGCTGCCGGAATTTGTGTGTGAACCAAGGTTTGTTGTTGTTCTAAATGTGGAACTTCTTGGTCTGCACACACATGTCATCAAGAAAACTGATGATCTACTATACTGTGTAACACAAAAGAAAAGGTGAATTTTATGTAAATATTATGGTGTTATTTTATGTCGAGAGGGCTCAAATAGTGTTAAAAAACATATTTAGAAGGTTGAAAACAGGTGTTCTATGTCGTAACTACTAATTATTTCATATAAAAATAAGAAACAAGGAAGTCGTAACTATGTTATCCGTGCTGTAACTATATAATAGCAGTAAAAACAAATAAATCCATGAATAATTCACTTACAACGGTGGGGTGTGGAATTAATTAATCGTGACAAACGATCAACACTGTCCATTGAGAGAAATGTCTAACAGGCAAAATAAGAATAATCAGCCATGGATGACAAAAGGTCTGCAAAACGCTTGTAAGGCGATAAATACATTATATAGGAAATTTATAATTCAACAAACAAGGGAAGCCGAAAAAACATATAAAAACAAGTTAACAAATGTTTTGAGAATTTGCAAGAAAGAATATTATAAACAAATACCTCTTGAATCTAAGAAATACTATAATTATGCTATTTGGTAATAGCAGAAGAGATACTTGTGAAAAAATACAAACTGACGGGGAGGAAATTGAAAAGGTGAATGAACATGAATTTTTGGGTGTCATAACTGATGACAGAATGAGTTGGAAACCTCACATCAAAAACATACAACATAAAGTAGCAAGAAATACTTAAATATTGAATAAAATACAATTTGTCATGGATCAAAAATCACTCCAAACTCTCTATTGTTCTCTGGTGTTACCATATGTAACTTACTGTGTGGAGATATGGGGAAATAACTACAAAAGTAATCCATATAATCCAAGTAATCCATAAAGCGCTGTTTAGAGAACACACAAACCCACTGTTTCAAAAATCACAATTATGAAAATTTGCTGATTTGGTAAACCTTCAAACCGCTAAAATGATGCATAAAGCAAACAACAACCAGTTCCTAAAAATTGCCATACAATTTTTCTCAACAAGAGAAGAGAAATATGAAACTTAAAACACAAATATGCAAGACAAACACTAAAAACTTTTAGTACTTCGGTATGTGGAATCAAACTATGGAATGGATTAAGTAAAGAAGTAAGACAATGTTCTACAATGAGTGACTTCAAGAAACATTACCAACAGTTGATGTTTACAAAATACAAGGAAGAAGAGTTGTGAAATATTGTGTACATCCAAGGACATATTACTTCATTCCTTGGAGAGTACATTTTCTGTCTGTTGACTGTCAATGTTATGTTTGTTACTATCTCCTTATACGTGTACTAGGAACTTTACATCCTAGTGAGAACATTGTCTGTACTACAACAATGTTTTGTTATAATGATTTATGTACAATTTAGCACTATTATTATTTATTATGATTATCATTCATCAGGACTGCAATATAAATTATTTTTGATGTTCAGGGCATTGACTACTATTTAACACACTGTCACATGACCTTACTGATGCATTCAAACTTAGTAACTGCAGGAAGGCTACAAATGTATTGAAATAAGGGAGAGCCTACGGGGGTAGGATTTATTAGGCTTTATTAGGCTTATCCTACTCCTTTTGGACATGTGAAACTCAATTATATTGAGTGATGTATTCCTACGTAATTTAAAAGCATGTTCAAATAAAATTAAACCATCAAACCATCATATAACTGCAATACAAATAAATAAATCCATATACATCCATTTTACAAATAAGGATTTCTACAGGAAGGAGTGTGGAAATTCACAAGTCACGGTGGGGTCTGGAATCAATTAATCGTGACAAACGAGGAATGAGAGATTAATGTATTTTTATAGATTAATGTACAGGGTGACACAAAAAAACAGGAAAATCCAATAAAACCAAGAGTGATGGAAGAAAAATATTTTATTCATAGTAATTGAAACCGGCCGCACGGTGGGTGAGTGGGTAGCACGTTGGCCTCATAGTCAGGAGGTTTAGGGTTCGAATCTCCGTTGGGGATCTCTGTGTGGAGTTTGCATGTTTTCCTCATGCGTGTGTAGGTTTTCTCCGGGTGCTCCGGTTTCCTCCCACATTCCAAAAACATGCATGTTAGATTAATTGGTGACTCTAAATTGTCCATAGTAGTGTGAATGATTGTTTGTCTACCCTGCGATTGACTGGCGACCAGTCCAGGGTTTACCCCGCCTATAGGCCAAAGTCAGCTGGGATAGGCTCCAGCATACCCGCGACCCTAATGAGGATAAATGATATAGAAAATAAATGAATGATTTACATGAGTTTGTCTGCCCTGCGATTGACTGGCGACCAGTCCAGGGTTTACCCCGCCTATGGGCCAAAGTCAGCTGGGATAGGCTCCAGCATACCCGCGACCCTAATGAGGATAAACGGTATGGAAAATGAATGAATGAATGAAACATTGAAACCTTAAAATCATGCCATTTAAGAAACAATGATGAAATTTTCATTTTTTTTAAATTACTTTAAAACATCTAAACTCCCACTGTGCAGCGTCAAACTATCACTGTTTTTATAAAACATTTTTATGGCTAACACATGATGTTGGCGGGGGTGTGTTTACTTGCTCAAGGTCACTGTCTCGCTTGCTCATGTCTGCCAATACGCACTTCAAAAATTCCCGTATCTATAAAAATGACTCGTTTTAAAATCGAACTTACAAAACGCCACTAGGCATAATGTCCCTGGACAATTTGAAATACAGCTTTTGTAGATCCAGCGCAGATGTTTTGCTTCAAGAAGAGTTTAGCACTTCACTCATCTCACAAGTCGAAAAAGCTATTAAAAAGGACTTAAGTAAAGTGAGAGCTAGGAAAGGGTTTGATTCTCCAAAATAATGGAGGTAAATGTGCTTGCTGACAGCTCCGTCTGATTAGTGTAGAACACCAGGATTATGAGTGATATAAAACGCATTAGGTGCCGGCAGAGTCGTTTGTGATGTAAGTCTGTGTGCAACTTTAAAGCCTGCCTGTAGGGACCTAGTTGGGAATAAACGGAACTCATGTTTGCATACATTACTGCTATAAAGTTTTAACGGCCAAGAGCTGAGCTGATTACACACTGGCTCCCTACAGGAGAGCAGCCATTAGCATTGTTGTGCAGCTGTCAGGAACTCTTATCCAAAAGCTAGTAGCACTAGTAGTCAACCCCATGAGAACCGTAAGTAACTACATTACTGGCTATAGCGGGTCATTGAACGTACCATACGTGGCTTGAAGCCACGGATCAATAGGCTGTCACCAGCTCATTTTGGGCTTCTCGAATGGGCCTTTTCCCCTTTCAACTGCTGGGTATGGATGGATGATATGGATGTTTTACTACCCATACCATATCTCCATGGAATATTCAGTGATAAATGGATTGCCAATTTCTATTATTTGTATAAAGCAGCACATGCAGGTTTAAACTTGTGTCACACTTTGCTGCTATGGACAGTTTTCTTTTTTTTTGTTTACACAACACAACCTTAGAATTTACTGCAGGGCCAAAGAGTAAATGTGTGTATAATGTCAAGGACGGTTGTCAGTATTCATACATCATGCCCACGTATGTAATACATAGCTGTTAAATATACATGCTCCCATGAAATAAACATGACCATCATTTATACAAAGCTTGTGGCTGTGGTGGGATTGGTTGGAAACCCCGGCAGGAAATGCATATCTCCCACAGGTGCTTCTCCATCTGTTCTCTTTCTCTTTCATTTATTACCGGCCAACATTAATCGCATCAACTAAAAGCACACATGTTGTGTAATGAATAATTGGGTTATGTAATAGTATGCTTTAAATTGGGACGTTTGTTTTTGAATTCAAGAATTGTGCACTGTGCTGGAATTTTATTTAATTTTATTTCACCCTCCTGCTGTGTGTGGGTCTGGTCTCTGTGCACACAGACTTAATTTGTCAAGGAGATGTGTGTGTGGCTGAGTGTGTGTGTGTGTGTGTGTGAGAGAGAGAGTGTTAGTGGGTAAAGCGTTCCTGATTATCAGGGGATGAGAGTGCTAATAAAACACAGAAGCTGCAGGGGTCCTGAGGTCAGATGCACATGTAATGAATGGAGAAATTTAACTCATCCAGCAAGACAGAGCAAGAATCCATAGTGTTACTCTGGGCAGATAGCCCAAATGCAAAACTAATAATGTCAAACGATGCCCCTGCCTGATGGAGTCTGTGCGTAGTTTACCAGGATTGTGTAGCTGTTAAAAAAAGTTAGCTGTGTGTGTTGATTGGCACGGAAGCGATAATTTACGGTGATTGTTATGTCCCAGAGTGGGTGTGGCTTCTGCAAGTGGTGACACGCCTGGAAGGTGCATCCCAGGTGTGCTGGATTGGTAATCAGGTAAAGCTGTCATAAAGGAGGCAGAGGGGGAGCACATCTTTCTCAATCCTCAGTGCGTCAGCCAATCCTCAGCTGTTTTGTTTAGACTTGTGTGGGGCTTTTTGGATAGAGAATTGTACTGACTCTGACCATTTACTGGTCAGTCTTTAGTTCAGTTTTTGGCAATTTTGTAATTTTTGCTTTACTACTTGTTTTACGACCTAATTTTGGATTATTTGTGGTCCACCCCCCTTTTATGGGGGTTATTTTTTTGTTGTTCATTAAGTTAAATCCTTAATTTCCTTTGACCTTTAGATTGGTGTGTTATTATTTTTATTATTTTTTACACTTTTGTTCATCCTATCTCACCCTTACAATGGCGTATTAGTGCCATATAAAAATACGATTTTGAGATTAATAGTAATATCACAAGAAATAAAAATTTGTAATTTAACCTTTGACCCAGGTCAAGAGTCACACAAGCCCCCTGTGTTTATAATAGTTTATAGAGTATTACGTGTCATCCATGTCCGAGGGAAACTATAGAAGTTTTATTTATAACGGGACAGCAAAACAGAGCAGTTGGCCACAACAAGGTTAGTATGAGCTAGCGTCGTCTCACCGCTACACTCTATTACCCCGCCCCTCTACATATGGCACCCGGTTTCGTAGCAGTCTCAGTCAATGCCTATAAAATGAATTTACGACTTTTATTCCTGTACAGTCGCATTCTTGATTATTTTAATGCTTCTTTTAACAGGCATTGTCTGAGACACCTATAAACACAGGGGACTTGTGTGACTCTTGACCTAGGTCAAAGGTTAAAGTACACCTTTTTTTTTCTGTAAAATTACGACTTTTAATCTTGTAAATTTGACTACCTTTACTTCTTTCTTATTTTTATTTTTTTTTTTTTTGTGGCCCTATTATGCCGTCGTACACCCTAGACACCATTTGGGACATAACAGTGATATTTATATTTGTGTGTACATGGGAGCAAATGCATTTGTGATTGATGCTATGCAGCATTTAAAAACGCTTCATTTTCACTTAGTTGAATCAGTGCGGCTGTAACAGCTGATGGACTGTCCTTTCCTTTCCTATCAATGCATAAATGTAAGGCTGTAGTAGTTGCCACCTCAGTTTGTGGTTACTGATCGCTCGGTCTTCAGACACATACATTTGACAGGAATCATGCATTTATTGGTTTAATAAAAAAATCAGACGCCAGATATTGTAAAATATGCATTCAATGTTGATCTTTTAGATTTGCTTAATAGAGAACACATTACCCTACATGGATAGATTTAGACACAGTTGTGCTAAAATCACAAAATTTCCACTTTTAATCAACGGCCACTTTAATCAAACAAAAACCCTTACATGCTCTAATGTTGTGTTCTCATAAGAGAAGGGCCGAGAGAGAAATTAAAATCCTAATCTGATCTATTTTGCTCATTTTTATTTTGATTTGTTTTCAAATTGGGAGCCATTCTCCCTTGGAGGCAGAGTCATTAGACTTTATACATAACCATAGCTGCCACATTAAAATCACATTACACAACACTGATAATCATTGCATTCAATTACACATGGTAATAAATACCGACCACCATCTTCAGTAAATCCATTAGCCTTGGAGACAAACACAAATGCGCACAAACACACACAGATGCAAACATGAGATCTGGATGTTTAGAGCCCTGTTTCATAGATACTGTCGTCCCACTAAAACGAGTGAAAGGTAGTATTGGGTGGATGCTCACTTTTTAGACCACCCATTCATAGGACAAACATTCAGACAGGCAAAACGGACTCTGCATGTCAATGGCAAGACCTTTAAAAATGCGCAATAGCCCTCAGGTGTGTGAATAATTTGCCACAATCTGACTGGATACTTGTTACGCTACAATTTTCAGGTTTCGGTTGGAACGTTAGGTTGACTGGTGGATCGAAGCAGCCACCGCAGTAATGTACCGGACCCTCATAGGGAGCTGGCAAAACTCAATTTGCTGGTCGATTTATGTTCCCACGCTCATCTATGGTCATGAGCTTTGGGTCGTGACCAAAAACAAACGAGATCGTGTATACAAGCGGCAGAAATTAGTTTTCTTTTGTAGAGTGGCTGGACTCATTCTGTGATATAGGTTGAGGGTCTCGGTGCTCCTTAACATCAAGAGGTGGCTCGGCCATGCCCAGCCGGGAGGAGACCCCGGACAGACCTAAGACACGCTGGAGGGTGCATGCCTCATGGCTGGCCTGGGAACACTTTGGTGTCCTCCCTGTGGACCTGGAATAGGTGGCCAGGGACCGGGAAGTCTGGACTGCTTATCCGGACTGGGATGAGTAGAAGAAAAGGGATGGATGGACAGTTTTTTAACAGTTTGCAAATGTGTACCTGAACATTATTTGACACAGTTGGACTTTCACAATTCTTTTGACATCAGTTTAATGCACCGTCAGTCATTAAGACTTAACCAGAAAAACTAGATGCAATGCTGTTCAAATGTTCTGTGCAGATCAACGGTCAAAAGAGGATAACATAGGATAAAACTAGGATAAACTATTCAAAGAACGTATTTACCTAAACTCCAGAGTCTCCATGCTCGCCTTGAGTGTATCTATTGCAACCTTCATTCATTCTTTGTCAATATTTGAATGCATTGGTTGCTAATCAGTCTCTTGTATGGTTTTTGTTTATTGTTCTGTACCTAACTGCTGACAACTTCTGTGCATCGTCCGGTTTTAGTTCATTTTTAGTGGACTTGCTCGGCAAATGTTGATTTAACGCTTTTGTATATTCTCCCCTTGCCCACTTGCCTCATATGGTGTCAGACAATGAAAGGGGTTCAGTGGTAAAATAAGTCAGTGTGTCTTACAAGGTCCATATTTGCAACACGTTGCTTATTTACACTATCAATGATTTTGGTGCATTTCATTTTTATATGCGCTGTTTTCAACCACTCAATACCACATTACACTGGCCTTTTCCCTTCTCTACACTTCTCTCCCTCTTACTTGATGGCAGCCTCGCTTGTAATTAACTGTTATGTGGGGGATTGATTGCATACAGCTTAGCATTGACCAGCTTCATTATGGAGTCCCTTCAAAGTGGGATTCTGGTCCTGCCAATACTCCTGAGTTTATTTCAGTGAAGGGATCAATAGCTAGCGCATTAAAAGCTTTATTTGGGCTTTGTCTGCCCCTTGAGTACCTTTTGCCCTGGTTGCTATGTGGATTTTTAATGGTACTGCCATGATAGCAACAGCAACGTTTCAGAACTGGGTGGTCAACAGCTTAGATCTGGTTATGGTTTTTGAACTCCCTACTCATGTTGGAGCTCAACCCAACTGGTCAAGACAGATGGCTGTCTGGGTTTTGTCCAAGGTTTCTTCCCCAGAGTGCTTGCTCATGTGGGTTTTCAGAGCAGAGTATTGGTCTAGCTGTCTGATGACATCATCAGTGGTTGACTCTCAAAGATGTTAACACAAAAAACATTATTATAGTTTTAAATGCATAAAACAATTCTAAATGCATATAAGGGACAAATGAGCATTTTAAGGTGACTTTGACCATTACAAACCCTACTGATTTTAAGAAACAACTCATGGAAAAACAGGTGTTTGTGTTGATCTTGCTGCCACATTGTGACTTTGAACAATCACGTCAAGAATGATGTTTTCAATAAGGGTAAACTTAACCTTTAAATGTTTATATATCCTTTTCATTCATCACTTATATTTACGTGCATTTTGACTTGTTTTTGCATGATACAATTCTAATTGTAAAACTGTAAAAATGTGCTTTGATAACATTTTTGGCTTTTTGGAACAGATTAATTGGATCCATCCATTTTCTATTCCACTTATCCTTATTAGGGTCATGGGTATGCTGGAGCCTATCCCAGCTGACTTTGGGTGGGAGGGCAGGGCAGACAAACAAACATTCACACTCACATTCATACAGACAATTTAGAGTCGCCCATTAACCTAACATGCATGTTTTTGGAATGTGGGAGGAAACTGTAGTATCCGGAGAAAACCCACGCACACACGGGGAGAACATGCAAACTCCACACAGAGATGCCCAACGGAGATTTGTACCCTGATGTCCTTACTGTGAGGCCAACATGCTACTCACTCATCCACCGTGCAGCCAGATTAATTGGATTTACATTGTAATGAGTAACTTTTATTTGGCTATATTCAGACTTTCTGCAACCAAGGTTGTACTATATTTCACTGTGTGATCGAGTGGTTGCTTTTTGCAGAGGTGTCGAACCACACTAACATAGGGCAGGTTTTTCCTGACATTTTGCCTATCTCATGTTAACTGCAGGAGCTCCCAAGTCCTATATGGACTTGCATAGTGGATTTGCACCCAAAGTGATGAGTGGATGTGACTGCCGATTCTTCTTTAGTAATTCCTTCTACTTCTGCAGATGTGCAGACACCCTACAGATTTTTACCAATACCATTAAACGTTTGTGGCCCATGCAACACAGCCTGCCACAGTGCGGCTCCAGGAAAGCATGTACACATCAGGGTGTCTAGGGGCTTTCCTCCAGCTTCACACATGCACAGAAATACGCCATTGCACAGGTGGGGTGGTCCTCTGATGAGATATCATTTTGTCATTTAGCATGCTGTGTTACACGATGTATCTTCTCCAGCAAAGTGTCAGCCGCAAATCCAACTCTGTCCTTGTCTGGTGTGCCCCTCAAGGCGATACACACCGCCGAGGAGCCGCACGCACCGGGAGATGGAGCGAGCATGGCAGCCACATTATAAATGACTATGAGGATCTCGCTTTTATTCTTCTGTTGCTCTTTTACTTCCTACTTGGTGTCTCTGTCCCATACGCACATCCATGAGCACACAGACACACATCACTTGCTGTGCAAGACCATTACAAAGTTATTCCCCGTAGGAGCCCCATGGATAGAAATGATGACCTTGCCCTAAAGCTTTTCCTCCTTAACCTGCTAGACTGTCGGAAATGGATCTAGCAGGGGAGTTTATGAAGAGAAATAATTAAAAATAATGCTTGCGCAGCAAAATAGATGCCATCTTTTGTGACCTGTTACTCTTTAATTACCAGCTCTTCCTTTAGCTTTGGTTAAATAATTTATAGTAAGGGAGATATTCTTACTCTACGGCACTTGACCATAGTGTTGATTCTCCTGTGCCTCAACAGAACTAATGGCCACCACAATCAGCGCCGAGGCAGCAGAAATGGCAGACTGGGCCCAAAATTCCAAACATTTCTTACTGATGCCCTGGACAGTGGCAGTGACACTGAAATAATAAGCGCTGTATTGCACTTTTCCGTGCGGTACGAGGCTAAAGTTAACTCATTATTTTAGTGGAAAGCAAACAAGTCACATTAATATTCACAAATTTGTAAGGTTTCGAACGTTAGGAAAATATATTTATTATTTTTATTTGTATCTTATTTGGGCATTCTTTGCTATAATAATATTTGCTAAACTGTTTTTTAAACATTGAAGTACTGTTTTCTTTCTTAATGTGTACAGGTGGTCCTCAGGTTACTGTGTTTTGTAGTTACGGGTGTGTTCCCATGCATTAATTACTATGTACAATGTGAGTAATTAATTTCGGTATAAGTAAAGTGTACACACGTGTGTGTGTTTGTTTAAATACTGTTTCACAAGATTATCAGTGTTCGTAAGCCCAAGAGGAATCGATTATAGCAACAAAAAAAAAAAAAGACTTTGAATAGTTTTTGTACAGATTCTTGTGAGAACACACTGCACATACACATACACATTGGACTTTAAGAAATACCAAAAGGACTGCATCTCAATGCCTTTTAATTTCGTATAGTTAGGAAATCTGTACTTTGTGACTATTAAGCAACACTGCAAAGTCTGTTTCATAAATACTGCACTGTGGTAAAAAAAAAAAAAAAAAAAAACAGTACTTGGCTCCTTCTGTGCAGAATCTTGTCTGTTCATTCTTCCACATTTCAAACACCACCGGATTAGTTATTATCTACAGAGTATGTCCGAAGCAAATATTTATTCATGGAAAATGTACCTTTAACAAAACAAAGGGAGGCAATCAATAGATAAAGCAACAGTGTGCAAAAAAAACAAACAAAAAAAATAATGCTCAATAGATCCGGATAGCAACATTACTGACATTCAGGCCTGTCAGAGAGAAGAGTATTGCCTAATACCATTAAGTAAATTTGTTGAGGCTACCGAAGGGTGTTGCCGGATCCTTGTGAAGGGGAAGCAAATTTGCCATCGTAATCCATCTTTGGGTTTTCTTTTGGAACTGCGTAAGCAGGCAAAACTTTTAGATGAAATTTGATGAGAACCCTCTGCCGTTTGCTACAGTATGTATTACATACTGTGTGTGTGTTTATTTATACATATAAATGAGTGTGTGTGCGTACATTAGGGGTGCAACGATTTGTTTTGACGATTTGATTTGTAGCACTATTCATGGTTGCCGATTTGATTCAAGGACAATTTTGGTTCCTTTAGAACGATACGATCCAAAAAGATTTAGTAACGTTTTTGGCAAAAAATCAAGAAGTATGACGTGAAAAAAAAAGCTGGATACTGGATATTTCCTAAATATTTCCAGGTGTAAATTAATAATTCATTATTATAAACAAAAAAGTAAACAACAATTGATGGTAAATGCATTCGTGTTTTATTTGAATAAAGTGCAATCAACACGTCAGGGTGAATTAAGATTTAATTAACAATCTGAATGATTAATTCTATCTGACAAAACTTGACTAACTTTAATTTGATACCTCATTCAATTCTCTATCAAAAGTATTAAATAAGTTATTTGCATCACCAGGTTCATTAATGTCTAGATATATATTAAAGTTGAATGAACATCCTACGTACTGTAACGTTTGCAGATGCTTTTAAAGCTTTGAGGAGGTGTTTGATCAACACGCTTATCATTGCAAGAAAAATGGAACACACCAGAACAACATTGGCTCCCAAACGACATGCCCCCCATTCAACCAGAAGACAAACATGCACAAACTTAACGCTCGCTACGTACCTTTTATCTTGTCCTGACATTCCCATTCATGAGTTTCAAGGGCTTCAAATTGGACTTAACTTTGGATGTGGTCCAGCACTCAGTATAAATCCCATACCAAATTGAAGACGAAGTCATCTAGCCAACAAGCACGTATAGCAATGAAATTACACCCCATATCCTATGAAAAATTTCATATTTTAGGACGTCCACACGGACTTTTTCTAACAGATCGCGCACGATCAGCGTCACATGACATCATCCATGCACCCCAGTCAACAAAACAAACTGTTACAAAGTATTGTTTCTCGTCTTTGTCATTAAAAAAGCTATAAACAAGCACATCCATGCAAAACCATGCAATACCTAAATCCAATGATTTTTTTTCTAGTATCGATTAAATCGACTGATTACCTTTCAAACGATGTTGGCTATGTGGTCTGGAATGGCAATTTAGTGAACACAGATCGATGTAGTTGGATCAAAAGGATATAAATCGATACATTGATGTAATGAATGAATTGTTACACCCCTAATATATATATATATGTGTGTGTGTATACTTAATATGTGTGTCTGTGTTTATATATGTTTGTATATATACTATATACAGTATATACTATATATGTATATGTACACATATATACTATATACTGTATATATATACTATATATATATACTATATTCTTATTTTGTAGGTATTTCCGGCCTTCCCTTGTTTTTCATTTTCCTCAATTACTCACACCTGTGTCTTGTCCCTCACTTTCTATTTAGTACAGGTGTGCACTTGTTTTCGTGTTGGAGCATTGTCGTTTGTCCTTTGTTTGCTGTTACGGAAGGACTGCTTTATTTTCTCCTTGCCACTGGATCGCAGGACCACTCCTTTACCTGCATCCTGGTCCTGTCTCTCGCATCCTGGGGTCGTTGCCACAATGCTCTCGCCAGGACGTGACAATGCTCACCCTATAAAGGGGGCAAATCAAAGACACCCCAAAAATGAAAGTGAAAAAAATGATGCAGCAGACTGGTCCATTTTGCCAGAATGTAATTGTAGCAGCTTTAAATGATTCTCAGTAGTTTGTACGCCCCCCCGTGCTTGTATGCATGCCTGACAACGTCAGGACATGCTCCTAATGAGATGACGGATGGTGTCCTAGGGGAACTCCTTCCAGATCTGGACCAGGGCATCACGGAGCTCCTGGACAGTCTGAGGAGCAACCTGGCGGCGCCGGATGGACCTAACCATAATGTCCCAGAGGTGTTCTATTGGGTTTAGGTCAGGTGAACGTAGGGGCCAGTCAATGTTATCAATTACTTTAACTTCCAGGAACTGCCTGCATACTCTAGCCATATGGGTATTATTTAGACTGTATATAACCTGGATAAGGGACATGATGTTTGCTGAAAGATATGTGCTTGGAAGTTCATAAATCTTTAAAGTTTGTTTAATCAATTCAGAAACTGTACATACTTGATATGCTGAAATAATTCAACACAAGTTTCCCATTTTCCGGGCTGGACAAATGTCAATATTCATAGGCAGTCTGTTCTTTCATAAAATCTCCACATGAGAGAGGGTGGCTGTCAAAACAGCCACATGTCAAGATGAAACAAAGGAAAGATAGCTGTTCAATTCTGACGTTTCGTTAATGAATAATTTTACCCTTGCATAAATATTAATAGATAAAAGAATTAGTTAATTCATTGATGCGGGAAAAAAATCAACAGGGAAGTTCTCCAATTCAACTGTGTGCATGAGCTCATTTATATTCGCGTACTAATTAATTTCTGAATTTGCAAGTTCAGCAGGTCGAGTGTTTTGTTGACTTTG
The DNA here is from genome assembly GCA_024372805.1 of Oostethus manadensis. Lineage (NCBI taxonomy): Eukaryota > Metazoa > Chordata > Actinopteri > Syngnathiformes > Syngnathidae > Oostethus > Oostethus manadensis. Next base: position 1,705,004 of record QODF01000049.1, on the reverse strand, counting down.
TTATTTATTATACTAAAAGAATATTAGGCGCACATGCAAAATTTACTTTGGACAATATGAGATTTGTATCAAATACATCCAGACTGCTTTTTAACTAAAAAATACAGAGTCGTCCCTTGCCACTTAGCGATTCGAATTTCGTGGCTTTGCTCTTTCACAAAATAAATAAATAAATAAATAAATAAATAAATATATATATATATATATATACACACACACAGTGTGTATATATATTTATAATGGAATATTTTCATAGTACACAGAGTCTGTTTATGACCTAATTATGTTTGTATGTGCCACAAAATAAATAAATAAATAGATTTATATATATATATACACAGTGTGTATATATATTTATAATGGAATATTTTCATAGTACACAGAGCCTGTTTATGACCTAATTATGTTTGTATGTGCCACAAAATAAATATATGTATATATATATTTATAAATCATGCAGTTTTGTGGCAGAAGGCTATGAAAACATAATTAGAAGGTCATAAACAGACTCTCTATACTATGAAAATATTCAATTTACAAGTAAGAAATCCTACTTTGCGGAATTTCACCTATCACTGTTGGGCTTTGAGCCAATTAACCCTGGTAAACAAAGGATTACTTCAATAATTTACTCAGATTACTTAGAAGTATGTACTGCAACATACATAAAACTTTAATTGGTTTGCTTATTTAGTAACACAACATGAAATATATCACCAGAAAAAAAAAGCCGACGGAACGCATGAGTTGTAGCTGATTATCGCTAAAAGCAACTCTCCAAGTTTCAAAACAACTGGTGCTGAAAAGGCTTGCCTTTCTCGTCTGTCATTTATTTTACATAAATGAGTTCAGACGTACCAAATGAGCCATCCCCGCCCTTAAAACAGCTAATAGGGTAATCATTAAAGACTACTCTGTTGACCTTTTAAAATGCTGGCTCCCAACTCCTCACTCTAAACCCTCTGCTTATTGACTTGGCAGCATCTTCAAATGCTCCTCTTAAAGGAGCAGTGCATAGATTTTTATTTTCTCCCCCCCTCTATCTCGTCGCTGTCCCTCGGCTATACTGCTCACCTCTGACCCCGGCAGCGACGCCCTGGGAAATGACTCAAGTCTTAATGATGTCCAAAAATGTGCTGCTGCGGCCAGACGAGTTCACACACTGTACAATTAAGTGTGCATGTTCTCAAGCAGCATTTGCAACAATGCAGACATTAACGAGCACAATGGCTGCCTTTACAGTGCAAGATCAGCTTTTGACTTAATGCTCTCTTGCACTAATAACATAACATTTACTGTCACTCTCCTGCTGCTTGCTCCTGTTCGATGGCAGACAGCCTCTGTGTAGCCTGAGGGCTGTGATGACACCGGGAACAACTGCTCCGTTTATGACACCTGTGAAATGAGTGTGGAGAGGGGAGAGACGTGTGATTTGACAGAATAGAAGAAATTGAGACAAATGGCTATAAAAATGCTTCTCTACACAAATAAATCTATTATGAGTTGATGCAATATACAGAATATGCCCGATAGAGATATGTTCTGCATGCATATTAAGCAATGATGGACATTCTTCTCATGTTGAATTTTCATCTTTTCAGACAGGAAGCATTATTATAACATATTCTTCATAGTTTATAGTTGGTGAAACGTGCTAGGCCTATATGTTGGTTGTCAAAGTTCTCATCAGACTATTTTTATTGCATTTTGTCCATCTTTGCTGTTGCCCTCCTGTATGGTATTCTGTAATTTTCTATAAAAAAAAGAAATCCAGTTCTTTCCAGTACTGCCCTGGACAATGCTGACAATACCCACGCTTGAGCAACAGCACAGTGGTGGTGGATTATATTTCCAAATTCAAATATTGACAGGTATGGTTCTCAAGCACAGGCCAGTGATCTGTTTCAACAACATGCATTCCTTCCACCTGCCCATTTATCATGTCTTTCTGCACCGTGGGTTGACCGTTACACTAATGATGCCAATTAATTGAAAACCGTAGTGCATCACAAAGATTAACATTCCCAGGCCACACAAGGAAAGAGAACATGGAAAGAGGAGGTGGTGGGAATGAGGATATCAAAGCCTAAACTAAAGCTCATTGATGCATTGTTTGGCTTTTGGTGATTAATAGGGAAACATAGGTTAAGCAGAGGGGGGAACCAAAGTTCCCTGGACACTGTGATTAAAGACATGAGGTGTCTTGGTAGAGAAGAATGGGAAAACTGTTCAGGAGTTGAAAACAGCTGTGATCAGCGGAGGAATTTTGTCACATTTGCTGCAGATGTCACAATAATGGCAGGTGACACATTCAATTCCTGTGTGCTTTCCTCACACCAGCTGACTGAAGAAGCTGTTCTTCAGTTTGAGCAGTGTGGGAGGTTCTGGTGTGTCGCAATCCCAGCAGCAATAATTTTACCCCAAGACAGGCATCCACTTACAGGTATTGGAAAGTCAAACAGTATTGAATAGTACAGTATGTTTAAAGATGCACTCATTAGCCACTACAGTGTAATAAAATGTAAACAATACTATACTATACCAATTCTGGTAAGTAAATCAAGTTTGTAAAACCTAAGACTAATTTATTTATGTTACCTTTGACATATATTACCTTGCATATTATAATATATGTGGATGTTTTGGTAAACATAGCATTCATTTGATGGCAACCAACAAATATACACCCCAGTCAAATCAGAATGACATAGTTTGTGCGAATCGGAGGGCAGTTTAATCCATAGCTACTCATGTGACACCGCTCTACAGTATTCTTAGTTGCCTGTTGCCTTTGGCTTTTGTGTGACATATGAAGCTGTTTGGGACATTGAATCAAAACTGAGACGTTTATGTCTTTTATGCAGGCATCCCTTCTTGCGCCATACATATCAGAAGTTGAAGCCTGCAGCCATGTCTCTTCCTGTGTAGCACACACAGGACGTTGTAATGGTTTCCCTTTTACGCCCACTCGCACATACATCATACAGGTTGTCATATTAGAAAATATGTTCTCATTGTTTCAAAGGTTGTAAAAGAACACGGGACGCCCTTATGTTTACTATATTGTATTGTCAAACCAATTTTTTTTTATTAAATGCTGTTTTGATTTTTACATCCTCTCCAAAGAAGAGTTTCCAAGTTAAGACATTGCCTTAAATGATATGCAGAGCCGGACCTTTCATGGGTGCACTCAGTTTCATAGAAACCAAATGAGCTGGCAGACTCGCTCCCAGTCCTGGCAGGGGAGCAGTGTGCCACATGCCTGGCAGACAGCGAGGATGACAGTAGAGAGATGATTCCAGGCTCCCAGCTTCAGTATTAGCCAGGTGTCTGTGGGGCAGCTATGGGGAGGGTGAGAATGAATGAGGGCGGGGCGGCAGAAAAGTGCAGCAGCTGCTACTAAGTCCAGTCTGAAAATTTGAGGTAAGAGGTAAATACAGTCTTGTTGGAAATACTTTTGTGAAGGCTTTTTAAGAAAATATTTGCCCCTTAATTGATCAAACACGATTGCCTAGATCCGAAATTCACATTAAATGTCACAACCTCTTCATGCCTTGTCGTAAAAAAAACAGATTTCATGAGTTAACATCACAAATGTCAGTACTACGTGAAGTTTGCGTAATTGCTTATGTCGGCAGGTGTGCTTTCAACATGTGCACAAAAACATTGAATGGTGTGGCCTGACAGTGGTCCATTTGCAGCATTGTTTACAGTTTTTTTATTGCCCAGCTTGCCAGCTGCTCCGTGCTACCCAATTACTGGAGCAAAACCCTGGCTTGCTCTTCCCAGAGCCCTGCACTGCATCCTGCATCTATCTTGAGCTCCAGAGAGCGTTCTCTCAGCCCTCCACCAATGCCATTTACACCTCCCAAGCCACCATGGCTTAGGTTCCTTCCTACTGCTATTTAATGCAAGCTACAGCCCCCCTGCAGGCCTACGAACCCAGTATACAAGCAAAATTGTCTTCCTGGAAAATGAAGACAGTGAATGTGACGCAGCACGACATCTCATTACAGCAGTAGAAGTTTTTCCGCTGGTGTTTGCCCAGGCTTAGATCATCAGACGCGGGGAGAGATTGCTTGAGCTTGGCGCCATGGTCTTTGCCGAACAGGAGGAGGGACAGAGAAATGAAAAGAGAGGGGGAGGGAAAATACAAAAGTAGGGGAGCAGTCAGTGAAGCTGAGAGGACTCTGTAGCAGATTTACTGCAGTGGAGCTAAGGTTCTAAGCATGTGGCAACCAGTGGTAGCAAAGTGTTATAATGCAGACAATCGAGGCTCCCTTGTAAGCAGCGTGGGTCCAATGCATTCCCAACAGCCAGCTGCCTAATGACAAAAAACACATTACAAAGTAGTATTCCAGATTGTTTAAATTATCAAACAAGATGGTAATGGTAATGGTTTAATTTTATTTGTATTTAACATGCATGTATATTACATTGGAATATATCACTTAATACAATTGACAGGTCCACATGTCCAAAAGGAGTAGGAAGAAGCAAAGCTTATTAAATCCTACCCCCATGGGCTCTCCCCTATTTCAATACATTTGTGAACTTCCTGCAGCTACTAAGTTTGAATGCATAAGTAATGTCATGTGACAGTGTGTTAAATAGTAGTCCTTGTCATGGTAAATAAATTATTTTGCCGTCCTGATGAATGATACTCATAATAAAAAATAATAGTAGTGATGAGTGGTGAATAACAAATTTAACAAAACATTGTTTCGTACAGACAATGTTCTTAGTAGGATGTAAAGTTCCTAGTACACGTATAAGGAGATAGTAACAAACATAGCATTGACAGTCAACAGACAGAAAATGTACTCTCCAAGGAATGAAGTAATATGACCTTGGATGTACACGATATTTTACGACTCTTCTTCCTTGTATTTTGTAAACATCAACTGTTTGGTATGTGGAATCAAACTATGGAATGGATTTGGTAAAGAAGTAAAACAATGGTCTACAATGAGTGATTTCAAGAAACATTACAAAGTACTAAAGGTTTTTTGTGATGTTCTTGCATATTTGTGTTTTAAGTTTAGTTTATTCCTAAGATCATATTTGTTTATGTACTATACTAATTGATCTTTTTTGCAGTACATCAAGCGAGTGAAGTGTAGTGTTGTATTTATTTCCCCATATCTCCACACAATAAGTTAGATATGGTAACACCAGAGAGCAATAGTTTGAAGTGATTTTTGATCCAGGACAAATTTTATTTTATTAAGTATTGAAGTATTTCTTGCTACTTTATGTTGTATGATTTCCCAACAAGTGAGGTTCCCAACTCATTCTTTCATCAATTGTGACGCCCAAAACTTATGTTCGTTCACCTTTTCAATTTCCTCCCCGTCAATTTATATTTTCTCACAAGTATCTCTTCTGCTATTACCAAATAGCATTATTTTTGTTTCACTTAGATTCAAGGATTAGCTGTTTTGAATCAAACCATTGTTTTAGTGTGATCATTTCATCTGAAACTTTTCTTATTAGCTCTTGTGTGTTTTCTCCAGAGCAAAAAGCGATGGTATCATCTGCAAATAGTAGCAAATAGTAGCTTTAGGTGTTTTGTCACTTTGCAGATGTCATCAATATATAGGTTAAATTATTTTGGCCCCAAAATTGACCCTTGTGGTACGCCACATAATATCTCCAAATTTGTAGATGCATATTCTCCTAGCTTCACATATTGTTTCCTGTTTGCAAGGTAGCTTTTAACCCAGTTCAGAAGTAACCCTCTGATTCCATATTGTAGTTCGGATGTTGTGATTGATTGTATCAAAAGCTTTCGTTAAATCCATGAATACCGAGGCTGCACGCTTTCTATGATCTGTAGCATCCGTAATTTACTCTGTGATTTCAATCAGTGTCATAGAAGTGGAAATATTAGCTTTGTATCCGTATTGGCTCTCCGCCAGGATGTCAGTCTTGTTGAGGAATATGTCCAACCTATGGTTGAATAACTTTTTGATGATTTTGCACAAAATTGGTTGATAGTTTGTGAAATTATGTTTATCTGTATTTTTGAAGATTGGAACTACTTTAGCTGTTTTCATTTTGTCTGGGAATTTGCCCGTCTGGAATGACAGATTGCTGATGTGCTTTAGCGGTTCTGCGATCTCATTGATAACCATTTTTATCGTATCCATTCCAATTCCGTCACAATCAGTTGATGTTTCTGCTTTACATTTATGTACAATGTCAATGATTTCCTCTTTGCTCACATCAGTGAGAAACATGGAGTTAGGGTTCCTGTCTATAGTCTCCTTCTCTTCCTCCACTGACCAGGATTTTGGGATGTCCTCTTCCAGCTTTGGTCCAATATTTACAAATTAGTTATTAAACTTCTCAGCTATGTCGCTCATATGATCATTTTTAACATTTTCAACTGTGAAGTATTGAGGATTGTCTGCTTTCTTTGTGCCTTTTCTAATAGTAGTTTAAAATGCCCCATGTAGCTCTAATGTTGTTTTTATTCCTATCTAGTATTTGTTTATAATATTCTTTCTTGCACGTTCTCAAAAAATTAGTTAACTTGTTTTTATATGTTTTTTTTCAGCAACTTTTGTTTGTTTAATTATGAATTTCTTATATAAAGTATTTTTTGTCTTACAGGTGTTTTGCAGACCTTTTGTCATCCATGGCTGATTATTCTTCTTTTGCTTATTAGACATTTCTTTCAATGGAAGGTGCTTATCATACAGCTTCATGTAAGTCATTAGAAAGTGTTCATATGCTTCATCTACATTGCTTCCACTGTACACACTCTCCCATCTTTGTTCGTCTAAATCTTTCTTGAAAGCATTGATGCTGTCCTCTGTGTGTAGTCTTTTGCAGCTTTTTTTGTCCTCTATATTTCGTTTTTTGTAGTTTTTGTTGTAAATTGTAAACGTTGAAAGATGGTCACTGATGTCATTGATTAAAAGGCCACTAGTTGTGTCGTTATCAAAGTCATTAGTGAATATGTTATCAATTAACGTGGCACTGTGGTCTGTTATTCTGCTTGGTCTTGTGGTTTTTGGGTATAAACTCAGACTGTACATTGTATCAATAAAGTCATCTATTCTACCTTGCTTGTTTTGATTCAGAAGATCAATGATGAAGTCTCCACAAACAAAGATGATTTTTTGGTTGATGTTTGAGATGGTTGCCTTGATCCAGTCCTCAAATATTTCCATACTTGACTTAGGTGTTCTATACAGACAGCTTATTAGAATGTTTTTGCCTTTTTCTGAACAGATTTAAATTGTTATGCATTCTAAAATGTTGTCAACAGCAAATGACATGCTCTTTACCATTTTGTGGTTCAGATGTTTTCTCACCCTAAGAGATAGGGTGAGGAGCTCGGCCATCCGGGAGGAGCTCAGTGTAGAGCCGCTGCTCCTTCACATCGAGAGGAGCCAGTTGAGGTGGCTCGGGCATCTAGTCCGGATGCCTCCCGGGCGCCTCCCTGGTGAGGTGTTTCGGGCATGCCCAGTCGGCAGAAGGCCCCCGGGAAGACCTAGGACACGCTGGAGGGACTATGTCTCACAGCTGGCCTGGGAACGCCTTGGTGTCCTCCCGATGGAGCTGGAAGAGGTCGCTGGGGACCGGGAAGTCTGGACTTCCCTACTGAAGCTGCTGCCCCCGCGACCCGGACCTGGATAAGCGGTGGAAAATGGATGGATGGATGGAGATGTTTGTCCACATACTCCACTCCTCCTCCACTTTTGTTGTTTCTGTTGATGCTGTTCATTCATAACCTTCCAGTTCAAGGTCCATATCCTTGTCAGCATTTATCCAAGTTTCTGAGATAGCAATTACTTTAAAGGGCTATTTAAATTGATCCAAGAATTGCCTAAAGTTGTTATGATTTGCGTACATGCTTCTGCTGTTTATGCATGTTATAGACAATTTATTATCTGTGTTTAGATTATTGTTGTATTCTTCCTCTGTGTAGTAGTGGCATTCAATTTTGATATAAAAAAAAAAGTTTGTGTCCGGGTCTATGTCTTTTCAAGATCTGCTCTGGCATATGACCTGGGCTTGATCCTGAGCCCAGTCACGATCACATCGCTATTTTGGTTATTCTGATCCATGTCATCAACTGTGGTCTGCAGTTGCCCGATGAGTTGGTGTTTTTCTTCCATGTTTTCTATGACTTGAAGAGCTTGGAGAGCAGTAGCTAAGGCAGCATTACTATCTTGTAATGCCTTGTTCTCTGCTCTCAGATGTTTTACTTCCTCTCTCAAAGGTTGAATCTCCTTTTTTATGATATCAGTTATTTTGTCCATTTGTCCTTTCATTCCTTTTTGGGTTTCCTTTTGCAATGTCTTCAGAATCTCAGGTTTTCCTACAGACTGTTCTTTTCGCATTGCTTCCAGAATGTCCACCATTATCTTTGTGTTTTACTGGGGTTCCTTTCCCAATTGATCTTCCAGTTCCCCAGATTTCTTTGTAAGTCGACGTGTTGAAAAACACTTTTATTTTGTTAGTTCAGGATCGCTGGTGATCGGCTTTACTGAGAAAGACTCAGACACACGAGTAAGTAATTTTGTCAGCACTCTCCTCTTTGTCAGACGCCGAGGTTTGATGTCCTTCGGCTTGTTGTTCTCAACCTCTGTTTGGCAGCTGGGCAAGTAGTTGCCCTGTAGCGGCTATCAGTGCTGTTTTTTATTTCTATTATAGTGAAATGTGCCTCCTTACCCGTTCTAGTAAGTCTTGGCATTCTCTTGTGGATGTATGATCACAATTGTGGTCGATAGATTCCAGAAGGTTTTTAAAACCTTCAGTGGCAAAAGCAGACCTCTTGCCGTGAACGTCCGTTCACCAGGAAGTATTTTTGTTTTATTTTTTTAAATAGGTTGGTTGTTTATGCAAATGCAGGCACCTGGAAAACAACTTCCAGCTGGCTTTAGACGAGAGACAGGATATAACCTGGACTGGTTGCCAGTCAATCACAGGGCACGTACTGGCACTGAGGACAAACGGGCATTCACTCGCACATTCACATCTGTGGGCAATTTCGAGTGCCCAAACAACCCATCATAAATGTTTTTTGGGATATGTAAGTATGGAGTATATTTTGTGTAATTATATTACAAGACATAATGTATAATTACAACATAATACCAGTTATTAGTAGCTTAACTGTCCCTGTTACACTGGAGGACAGCTGAGGAACTTTGGTGTCTGCTTTTTGAGGCTGCGCTTTTGACATACCAGGTTTGATTTTGAAAATATTGTACAGTGGCTTACTGCAACACCTGAAAAGTCCTCAATGTAGCTGATAGTAACTGAGAAATCTCAGAAGTTGCCTCATATCACCAACTACAATGAAAGTTTTAGCACTGAGTGACTGCACAGCTTCAATATCCTTTGGACTGATATGCACACCTTCACATGAAACCAGACAACCCACGTATCTGACTTCTCTGCAAACACAATCAAGTTTACATTTTTCCGGCCATAATTTTAAACCGTTTTTGGATTCCTTGGGATCCAAACACACTGTCTCTGAGCCAGATAAGCATTTCCCCCAAATTCCCCAAAAATGCTACGGGAGTGTTGGTGAGACCAAAGGTTATTCTTACCCACTCGTACCACCCCAAAGGAGTTACGATGTTTCGAGCCTTCTCCGATAAACCTTGATGATAGGCCATGTCTTGTTTAAAGGTGCTGAACCAACCCGGCCCCCCAAGTGTGTCTGTCAGATCTTGATTAGTAACTTGAAGTAGAAGCACTGCTCCTCCGCATTCAGAGAGGCCAGATGAAGTGGCTAGGCTACCTGGTCAGGATGCCTTTTGGACGCCTCCCTGGGGAGGTGTTCAGGGCACGTTTGGCTTCGGGGAAGACACTGTAGAAGTTGGAGAGACCATGTCTCTGAACTGGCCTGGGAACGCCTCGGAATCCACCGGGAGGAGCTGAACGAAGTAGCAGGGGAGAGGGAAGTCTGGGTTTCCCTGCTTAGGCTGCTGCCCCAGCAACCCGACCTCGAAAAAGCCATAGACGATGGATGAATGGAAACTAAAGGAGCTGAATAAGGATATTTTGACTTGTCATCTTCTGGTGTTGACCGGCATTTGTAAACATTAAATCACTTGAATTCTTCACAAAAGCAGATGACTCTTTATACAACATCCTGGTCTCAATTTATTTATTGGTCTTCAGTCCGGTGAGCCATTTCAAATGGTGTCTGTCTGGGTAATGGTGCCTAAATGCTTTTCGTTAATCACTTGAATATCCTGAGGGAAGGAACTCACGAAGAAAGCTATATTGATGGATAGGTTGGAATCTTTATTTCCAGGTAAGTTCAGAAAAATGACAACCCATCTTTCAAAAGGAATACGCACTACATTTACAGCATACTCATGCAGCTTTGTTTTACTCTCAATGAGTTCTATGTGCTCAAAGTGTAACGTCATGTCAATTTATCTTGATAGGATTGTGGAGACTTGAATGGCAGCGTCCACAAGGGTTTTAGGGGCCAGGCAATTAAGGATGCATTTTGTCTGCATTTGTCTGCATTCTGCCTATCATTTTAGCAATCTGATCAGTGCTGGAGGGTGGAGGGTCTTGTGCAGTCATTTCTGTTTGTTTTTTTGCTGCAACTCTTGCTGTTTCACTGGCTGTGTTTTCTTCATTGTTTCCGCAGTTGAGTTGACGGTTACTTAATGTAATGCAATGCAAACAGTAGTGTAAACCCATTTTGGGTTGGCTGCATTTTGGGCATTCATATAGTCTCTCTCTTGGTCATTTGGGATTCACCAGGTGAACAACTATACATGGACTTCTTGGGTGAGTTGACAAGGTAAGTGACAATATCAATCACGTCAGAAAGCAGCTGCAGAGTGTATTTTGTTTCTTTGTTCAGTAGTCTTTCTCTGCATTTGGCTGCTTTACATTTTCAACCCCAACCCGTGACACTTGTTTCAATTCCAGTCTGCAGTCGTTCACCATCATTACTGGTTATTTGATTATTTGTTATTTTCATGGCATAATATTTATGTCCTATTCCTTTGCATACAGTGTGCAAAAAGACATTTTGAACAGTATTTCGGTTACAGTTCTCATTCCTGCTGAGAAAGTACCCTTTGTTTTAACCCAATTACTTTGTAGGGAAATTGTTGACTCGTGTAATTTAGTTCAGAACATATTAGTTCTTGAAATAGTTTTGTGCCATTTTTTTCTCCTGAGTATGACTGCAAAAATCGCTTGAACTCAGCTTGCGCTACGTGTTTCTTGTTGACAAGCATGTCTTTGAAATCTCCCTGCTTTATCATTCTAAGCACACTTCTCACAATCTCAAGAGTCTGTCAAGTTGTCCTTTACAGCTTCCTTCATCTGCCTACACGCTGTAACTTATGTTAGAAGAGTGATCACTATTTGGCCTCCCTGAACTTCGAACTCATGCCTCGGTTGGAATGGAGGTTCTTTAAAGGACACTATCAGCTCGGGTGCGTGTGGTGTGTTGGAACTTTTGACTGTGTAGTATGAAAGGACGCTGTTAGGTGGTGTCAATGTTAGTTGTGGGATAACCTGTGCAGTAGGGAGGTTCACCAAATGAAGTAGCTTTTTACTCAAATCTTCATAAGTCGGTAGCAATTGTTGAAAAATATCTGACAAAGTATAAGCATTGCTAAGTGAACCACTGGAAAGCTAGTGGATGCAGCATCAACAGATACATTTGCTACAGTATTAGACAGTCTGAGAGGTTGCGCGAGCTGCAGCTACTTGAGCTAACCCAACAGAAGAGGAGGGGACCGGTGTGGAGATCCATTTTGCACTTGCATCCATTGAATTGATAATGTCGCATCACTACCAGACTGTACAGTGTCATCAATAACATCATCGAAACCAGAAATTCAGTTATGCGCATGTTCTCTGAATCTATTAGGTCGTTACTGTACTTGAAGGTGTTGATGTATTCATAGCACCATTCTGCAACTTTACTGGAATGCTTTGACGACGTTCTGTCGGGCACTAAGATAATCTGCTGAGCAATCCAAAAAAGTGAATTGGTGATGGTAAAAGCAGGCTCTTACAGATGTCCCGCACCAGGCTCTTCATCATCCGTAACATCTTCTCCAGGACTGTGGAACTATGGAACGGATTAAGTAAAGAACTAAAACAGTGCTCTACAATAAGTGATTTCGAGAAACTTTACAAACAGTTGATGTTTACAAAACACAAGGAAGAAGAGTTGTGAAATATTGTGTACATCCAAGGCCATATTACTTCATTCCTTGGAGAGTACATTTTCTGTCTGTTGACTGTCAATGCTATGTCTGTTACTATCTCGTTATGTCTAACTTTTCATTCCTAGTGAGAACATTTTCTATACTACAACAATGTTCTGTTATAATTGTTTATATTCCACTCATCACTATTATTATTTATTGTGATAGATATTTCCAATGATACGGACATTGACTACTATTCAACACACATTACCTTACTTATGCTTTTTAAACTTACCAACTGCAGGAAGTCCAAAAATGTATTGAAATATGGGAAAATCCTACGGGGGTAGGATTAAATAAGCTTTGATTCTTCCTCCTCCTTTTGGACATGTGGAACTGTCAATTGTGTTAAGTGATGTACTCCAATGTCATTTATGTGCGTGTTCAAATAAAATTAAACCATTACCCAGGAGAGGATCCCAGACGACCTCTCAAGACAATCATGGGGAGTACGTTCAAACTCCACACAGAAATGCTTTGGTCCCTCGATCTCCTGAGTGTGAGGCAGACAGGCTAACCGTTACTTCACCATGCTCCCTGCGTACAAACAACAGCAGCAAAATAATGTCTGTGACTATTGTCACTTTGGGGCAGCTCTTGCTGAGTGGTCAAGAATGCAGCTTGAAGGACCCCAGGCTTGGCTGTTGAGCAAGGCCCCAACATCAAACAATTGGTCTAAAAGGGTGTCTGAATCCTGTTTATAATCATTATTGCTGCAAAATCCATTAAATCCTGGTCAGTGTCTGCTTGCTCCAGTCTACTTGATACAGTTGTTTGAAGGTGTTGGACCATGTAATGAGCAGTGAAGTTCTTCCTTTCTTCAATTATTCATTTATCCATGACCCCCACCCCTGAAGCTGTTGCTCTACAGGAAATTAAGTTGCACTGGGAGCAAGGAAAGGAAGAGGCAACATGAAGATGGGCTAGATGTGGGGGCAGGCAGAAGGTGACAAAGCCATTGAAGCTGAGCAGAGGTTGAGTGGGGTTGGAGCCACACTGTAAGCCCTCCTTTCCCCAGAGACAGGCGGAGTTAGAGAGCCAGGATGGGACTGGGTTACAGGGAAGGACCTGGGGCCATTTCATTACAGAAAGTGTCTGTCCAGAAGATGGGAAAAGGATTATCCCCCAAACAGGATTTATTGGAGGGGATAATTCCTTGGCTGAACCCAAAGTGGTAAAGTGCCATATAGGTTGAGGTTACAATATCGGCTCATTCACAGCTTCCAACTGCCTGATTTCCTGCCATGTAAGTGTGTGAGACTGCGTGCCTTTGTAGGTTTAGAATAGGAAAATCACAAAGCACGGACATTTCTAGAGAAATTAATATATCCATGCGCTTGAATGCCTGTGCAATTCTCTGGTTGGAATTGTGCCAGATACAACGTGGCATCTTTCCTCCCGTTGCTGGCTGCATTGTGAGGCACCATGAGGCTATTTGTGCTGATTTAATCGATGGTAATAATGGAAGCAAAATACCTGTCACAGTCATTTAGGTGACAGAGCGCATCCCAATAGCATAATCAAAAAGTTCAACTTTTGTGGGGAATGTGTAAATGTGGTTTGTTAGAAAACAGCTGAGGTGATAAGAAAAAATAGGAAAAACTATAAATTGGGATTCATTTGCAGACTTTGGACCTGGAGGGTACTTGACAAAACAATAATAGAGACATTGAGGAACACTGGGGAGATTTGCATTTAACAAACTAATGCCTCCTGGCATGTCAGGTTGTATTAATACTAAAGGAATATTGTTGTGTTCTGGTCCCTCCTAATGTGGTAATAAGATGAGTTTTAGCCTCTTCTTGACCATGAGCATACATTCCCCATCAAAATCTAGGTGGAGGATCCCATTCCACTCCATGCGTCTGTGTGCATCCACTTTGTGCCCTTTAATATTTTTCCAAGGGTTGCAAGAAAGCGCCTGAAATCATTCCCTCAAAAGGCCGTTGATTGGGGTGCTGGGGTCTATAATTTGCAATTAACGACCAGGCTCTGGAATTTGATTTGGGTCAAGGTCTTCATTTGCATACTCCTTCCTGACTAGTAGAGAGAGACTCCAGGGGTGCTGGGTCTTGATGACGGTGTCTCGTTGTCTGATTTATGTTCAACGGTCACGGTGAGGGAAAGAAAAGTAGAACGCTGCTGCCCTGTGCCACCTCAATGCGCTTCCTGTGACTTGTCACTCTCTTTCTTTTAATGAATTCTGAACACAAGCAGCACTTTCTATTGGTTCTCCTCAATTTCTCGATAATGGCGGGGTTGTAAGGCTAGGGAAACATCAAAGTCTACTTCCACTGGTTGCGGCAGACGGACAGCGCATTGTGCTGTGTGTGTGACCTGTAGGCAAATATCACTCCAAACTTACCTTTGCATTGACCTTTACCAAAGCACAAGCTTTGTAGGACATCATCAAACTGCAAATTACATTTGTGGGTACTTTTTAGATTTGAGGTAGAGTATAGTTTCATATACTTCTCAGAATTATGCGATCCAAGCTGAGGGGCATCAGAGCGGCTCCCAGCAAGACACATCAGGGCCAGAAAATATGAATATTTGATTTCCAACTAGTTATCTTGGCCCTTGTACTGTAACATTATCTGCAAATGGTCCCCATGGGTGTTCTAGTTGTACACTGTACATAACAAAATATGGTTAACTTTATTGCTTACAATAAAAACAATCTTGCTAGATTGAAAGTCAACGTGAATGAAACTTATCAATAAAAGACACACTAAAAAAAACAAAATCCTGTACATACAGTATTAATAGAACATACACAAATAATGAATAGACACAACTAGAATAACAATTGTAGGAGTCTGATCACTGATGTGAGTGATTAGCACAATAATGTGAATACAAATCCAGATGTGCACGTGCAAGTGATTTTACACCTCAAAACAAATTATATGTGTATACATTGGGAGTGAAACAATCTTTAATCATATACATCAGATTATTGATTATAGCCACTAATCACAGAAGAAACTGATGATCTAAGCATGTACATACACATTTAGACATGAAGTTGGTGCAATGTGGTAGGATGCAACGGCTGGGTGTTCATCTGTTTTGTCATTTTTCTGTGCTGTAAAGAAAAACACTCTCCTAATGTTTTAGATATTACATCCCAAAGGTACTGATAAACATAGCATGCAAATCCTGTAAAAATCAGTTCAGGGATCTGAAATTGTGGGTGCCAAAAATGACCCCACAAAATAAAAAAAAATCTTAAATAATTTCATGTATTGAGAATATTAAAAATCTGATGCAGACTTAAATCTTGCATGAAAAATCTCAAGGTGCAAAGATTGGTTAACCTAGCACTAACAGTTTGGGAGAAAAGAAGGATTATATTTAAACTTAGATGGTCGCGAGTGCATGGTTGCTAATGGCAACCCAAAATCTTTAATCCAGAATTATTTCCTTAATAATTGGAGTTTGGAAAAAAAAATCTTCTTTTGTGTGGTATAGACAAGGGGTGTGGTAGGAAAATGTCCCCTCCATTGGTTGAAATGACATGGAATGACCCTAAGAGACGGCCATTGCAAGTTACCAAGCTAACAAGTTAGTGTCCAAACAGAGTGCAGAAGAAGGACAATGTAAGAAGCCAAAAATTTACCACTTCCACACAGAATGAGAACTTTTTTAAAATTCTGTCTTGTCGGACATGCCATGACTATGACTCTGCAGTGTTAAGGTAATATAATGTCTCGTCATTGTACCATTACTCTCGTCTAGTGACCAGAATACTACATGTGACGTCTTTCAATATTTTTTGACTAATAATAGACCATGGTCAATCACGAAACAGCAATCATTTACCAATTAATTAATTTTTGAGCGATGTTTAAACCTTGATGTACAGAGGGACAACAGCGTTGCATGGGGTGTCTTTAAGATGGAACTGCTTACTTACATCTGAAAAGGAAACCTTTTTGGTCAACAACCATTGATGTTGACCACAGGCTGTAGACACAGCCCTGAAGCTGGACTGTCAAGTGCAATTTGCTTTAGTAACAGCTATAAAGTCTTGTGTCAAGAAGTGGAGCTGCAGAGAAAATACATACTCCCATGATGATAATCTTTTGGCCTCTGTTTGAAGTGCACTCAGGCCCCTGCTGCTGATGGATGAAGTTTCTCACCATGGGCTGGTGAGTAGGGGATGAAGGGGTGGGATAAGACAATAGGGTGATGCCCTTGGGAGCTGCTGGCTTTCATACTGTTGACTGCACTGTCAATTTATTAACCGCATCCTCTGCTTCCTTCTTACAGGAGGACACGTCTCTTTGGAATAAAGTCATGACTTCAGTCATTTTAAGTCCATATGCTGTGACGTGTCATAACACATTCCCTTTTTGAGTCTGACATTTGTTTATCTCTCAGTAAACATCAGTTTAACATTCAAAGGAGAACAGTTGTGCAGTGGCCCCTCGACTTAAGAAAACCTTATTATACAAAAATTCATAATACAAATTGGGCTTCAAAGATATTTGTGTCCCATTTAACACACCATAGTAATGGGTGCCAACCGCCGTAAAACCGAAGAAGAAGAAGCTGCCCACCCATCATCCTCTTCACGGCGTCCTTTTGCTCAGCTCACCAAAATCCTCCTGTCCATTGTTTAAAAATTAAAATTCCAAAAATCGTAGCGTTAAACTTAGTATGTAATGTAGTGTATTCATTTCAATAAAGTTACAGTACTTAAACTTGCATATGATTTCTGCCATCAAAATTGTATTCGGTGCCGCCTCCTCCGCCATGAAGCTCACCCTCTCAACCCGAAAGATAAAGTGTCATTATTATTCATAACATTTATTATTTTTGTTAGAATTTATTATATTCTCATTGTTTTTTTTATGAACATATTTTGATGTGAACATATACTTTCGGGTATCCGTGTGTATTGCATTTAGTCAGGGAGCCTGTGATCTGACAGTCACCAGGGTGGAGTGTGTTTGTTTAGGGCCACTGCTCTACTCGGACACCGAGATGCAGATGGTGGAGGGAGCCGGCCCTGGAGTGCCTTTGGACACGCTCTGGCAGAGTGCAGGGTCATGTTCTCTTGCCGACTACGAGACAGGAAATCCATTTAATTACCTGTGAAGCAGAAGAAGGGGTGTGGAGGCCTGACAGTGGCAGGCTGTGTTCTCTGTGCACTTTGCCAGTGTAGGTGGACGGGGGGAGAAAAAAGCTTAGTAAGGAAGGAAAAAGAAATGAAAGAACAGTAACTTGATGTTATTTCTGTTGAATGAAAATATACACCTACAGTCTAATGCAACCTTAGCAAAATGCTGAAAGTGCTAGTTAATTATTTCTTGTGCGACCCGGTACCGGTCAGCGGACCGGTGGTCGGGGACCACTGTCTTACACGACGGAGTCCATACGGAAGCTGCTGAGAGAATTGGCTAACAGATTGTATGGGACTAATCACCCTGGCAGCGGGTGATTGTTTTGCCTTTGCTTTTAGTCGCCAGTTTGTATAGAACAAACGGAAAAGACAAAGACAAAGCAGGGAAATCAAAGACAAAACGTAAAAAGCAAATACAATGCAGAAAAAGATGTAGTCATGTAGAGTGTAAAAGCATTTTTGTTTTTAATTTAGGTTTGGCCTCAGGATATAAAATATAAATGTTTCCGTATAAGCTACTACTTACACTAACAGTTACTGTTACCAGTACTTCTGTGGATGGGGGGCTTTAGCCTTCCCCAACTTACAATCAATAAAATCATTGCATCTGACAAAATTGGATGTAAGATTACCAAAATTGAAAGATTTTGGATTTCAATCACAAAACTGTATAGAGAATTCATTTCTTCTGAGAGCAAGTGGACTTCATTTATAAGGCGGCACTACTGTGACAGAGATAAGGGACATTTACAAGTGACAAGGAGCCGATTTTGATATTTGTCAATGATTCTCTGAAAAGGATTATATTTCATTGTCAATCTGCTATTCATAGCAGTAGTTTGGAGATTAGTGACCCTGGAACATCAGCTATGTATTCATAAGTAGGAATAGAAGAGTGAGGTTGAGCAAGTCGAGAGACTTTTTTCCCCCTGCATGCATCAAGGGGTCACAGATTTCTGTCATGTTCTGAAGTAATGCCCCTGTGTCCCTCCCATCACCCATTGCTCCTTTTATTCCTCCAGAATTTGCCCATCTAAGTCTTCACTCCTTTTCTCTTTCCTGGTGGGTCAGCCAGCTAACGATCTGGCCCAGCGAGGATCCCCTGGGACTCGGTTCAACTGCAGTTCAGGCCGTGGCTGGGTGAGAAATTGAAAGAGAGAAAGAAGCACAAAAGGTATGCACAGTATTCATCACCATCCTTGGCCACATCTCATTCTTGCCATTGCTCTATAATTGCAGAAATTGTGTTTATCATTTTATCTTTATGTTGAAACTATGTACATGCAAAAATATTAGTGTGATTGTTTTGCTTTAACAAATGCCAATTTTCAATTTCAGAGAAATCCTGGCTGAAAATAAATGATTGATTAAAAGCATGTTGACTTCATCCAGAGCACATCACTAGAAATAGTGAATGATGAAAGTTTGCCTTCCGATTAGCTGTACCAATGTGGTCTGGACAAAAATGTAAAAACATACAATGAAGTCAGCAGCCTTGCATCACAGTGTTTGTGAATTGAGCAGCATGCAAGTTCCCAAAAACTCTTTCCACAGAAAAAGTTTCTGGTGAAATTGGTGTCCTTTATAAATCACTCACAGCCAGCAGTGATACTGAGCAAGGTGTTTGGAGATGATACTTTGCTTGTGGGAGCAGCAGAGCATGAACTTGAGTTGCTAGAGATGTGGAGTCGTGACACTCCTGTTCTCAGCCACCTGCGTGCCTGTGTGTGTGTGTGTGTGTGTGCGTGTGTGTGTGTTTGTGTCTGTCTTGTGTATGTGGCAGTTTGGAACAACATAGCAGGTGGCAGGTAAAGAAATTGTTATCCCCAGACGAATCCTTGGGCGTGAAACTTCAACTTAATGTCTCTCTCTCTCTCAATATGTGTGTGTATATACAGTATATATATAAACATAGTATATATATATACAGTAGTGTTCCAAATAATAGTAGTCCAATGTGACTAACCAGATGAATAACTGTTATTAGTATATTTTTATTCCTACATGGCAATCAAGTTACCAGTAGGTGCAGTTGATTCTCAGAAAACGAACAAGACCCAGCATTCAGGATATGCACGCTCTTAAGGATGTGCAATTGTGCAAGTAGGTGAAAAGGTTATGTAAAAAAAAAAAAGCAGTTTTTGGTGTTGACTTTACAAACTCAAAACTATTTTGTACACGCCTTTTTGTTATTAGGATTTGCGATGCAATGTTTAGTTGTATGAGCACATTTTTTAACAACGCCTACATTTTTTAACAACATTCCACAATTCAATAGCATTTCTTGTTTTTTCTTCAGAAACAGCATTTTTGATGTCACCCCAAAATTTCTAAATTGGATTAAGGTTGGGAATTGGGCTGACATAATTTTGTTGGTTTGGAATCAAGATTTTGCTGGTCTACTAGTGTGTTTGGGATCATTGTCCTGTTGCAACACCCATTTTTAGGGTATGTCCTCTTCAGCTTAAGGCAACATGACCTCTTCAAGTATTTTGACATGCAAACTGATCCATGATCCATGGTATGTGATAAATAGGCCCAACACCATAGTAGGAGAAACATGCCCATAAATGCCCCACCATGTTTCAATGTCCTCACTGTGTACTGTGACTTCAATTCAGAGTGTGGGGTTCGTCTCACAAACTGTCGTGGCCTTTGGACACAAAAAGAGGAATTTTACTCTCATCAAAGCCAGATGATGTGTTCTTTGGCAAATTGTAACCTCTTCAGCACATTCCTTTTTTTAACAGAGGGAGTTTGTCGGGGATCCTTAGAAATAGATTAGCTTCACACAGACATCTTTTAACTGTGACAGTACTTACAGGTAACTCCAGACTGTATTTAATCATCCTGGATTTGATCTTTGACTGAGACTTTGCCATTCTTGCTATCAAATCAATCAAATCAAAGTATGCTGTTCTTCTGAACAATGTCTTGAATTACCCATTTACCTCAGGCTTTCAAAAATAAATGCAAGTTCAAAAAGTGCTGGTTTCATCCTTAAATAGGGGTCACCTAAGTCACACCTGTTTTTTCACAAAATTGATCACTGAGTGCTACACTGCTATTTTTTTAACACACCCCTTTCAACTAATTGCCCAATTGCACAGCCTTAAGGGCGTGCATATCATGAATGCTGAGTCTTGTTTGTTTTCTAAGAATCTACTGCACCTACTGGTAACTTAAAGACACAATTTGAGTGTTGAATCCACACAAAGCTCTTACGTAGCATTGAGTTGATAACTATTTGCAGTACATTACTTAATGCAAAATCCTTCTAGATTTGAATTAGCCTAGATTCCACATGGTCTAACAAGTTTGGCAACTGCATAATGACCATATTTTTTTTCTGTATTTAACTATTATTTTGTTGTAAATTGCATGCTAAGTTGATGATTGTGTGTGTAAGACCAATCTTAAGACTCTAGGTGTCAGAGAACTTTATCAGAGCTGATCCAGTGGGAAGCCTGCTGAGCACATCATGTGGAATATAATTAATAATGCATTTAATAAATAGCTCCTGAGCCAGCATTGCACTCCCACCATCTGCTCCAGTGTAATTCCCTCCCTTTATTAATGTCATATAGCCATTAGGTGACTATGGAGGAGACATAATAATGCATCGCATCATTTACAATATATTTCTCTCTCCACATTCTGGTATTTTTTGCAACTCATTTGTAAGGTACAGTAAGGTAGTGGTTTTACTTGAATAAGACTGGAACTTGAGTTTTCAAGTGATAAGGATAACATACATCATAGCTGCTTATCTTTGTTTTTCCAGTCAACATGAGAACAAGAGTATAGTAAATGTGAGGTAGTGCTAATAAAAGGATTCGATATGTATCAAGAATCCATTATGCATAAGCACTAAAAGTGTGTTTTTGCTGCTGCTTGATTCTATGTAAATCATTATTATGTATGCATTGGTTTGAAGGCTTGCATTGATTTTAAAAGCCCAGTTCAGGTCCAAAATACGACTGATAAGGACACTATGCTTCCCAGAATCAGGATTTGAGAGCTTAATGTGCTGCTTTTGTGGTTGTTTTTCATGTAGAATAATTGTCACTGCACACTGCACAACTTTACTTAAGTCGTCTTCCATGATTGTTTTTGCCCTTTAAAAAGTACAGTACGACATGTGACATTCCAAAAAAATTTGAATACATTTCACCTCAGAGGTTTTATCATTTCAAACGTGGAGAATACAACTATTGATTTAACCCCCACACCACCTAAGCCCTGCAGCATCCACTCCTCACCTCAAGGATACTGTGTCACTTAAGCCTTACAAAGTCCACTAATAAAAAAGCTCTGAATACTGCAAGTTCCATCAATTCAGTGAGGCAAACGTCTGACTTGCTTATCATAGGTGATATCAGTGCGTTCATCACTGGGTTTTATTTTCTCCCTTGGAGCCTTTTGTGTCCTCTCCACATGTTCACTGTAAAAGCAGGAACCTGAAAGGTCTTGCGCTGTTCTCTGCTTCAGAGGGCAGTCAGTCACTTTGGATTAGACTATGGATGGTAGGTCAAGAAGAATTAACTTGTCGACAGGAGACATACATAACACAGCTACTGTGCATCTCCATAAAACATAATTTATATTTGGAGAGGTTGTGTGTATTACCTGTTGAAAACATGAGCGTGTCCGTAGGAACAGAGTTGCATTAGTAAACACAATCTTCAATCTTTTTTTAAGGTTGTAATCAGAGAATCCATCAATGAATCCATTATGATCTCTGAGCTTTAGATGATCTTGTTCTTCTTTGAGGTAGCAATGCAAATGTCTTTGTGATTGACTCATCTAGATTCACGGGTTACCACAAGATTAACACACACAACAATTCGATACAGTGTACAAACGATAGGATTCAATTCGATACTATTCTTCAGTTACATTGTTGACGTTTTCTTACATTGACACAATTTTGTATTACTATGATTTTAATTATTGACATTATTATTATGACTGGCATTCATCTTACATCGTGAAATAAAGACGCCAATTCTATAAAAGTGGCATTCTTACACTATTTTCAAATGTGTAAAAAAAAACAAGCATGGTGTGAGGCAGGGGTCCCCAACCACAGGGCTGCAGGAAACTTTCAGGTGCAAAACAATGCTCCAACGACAAAAGGTGCGCACACCTGAACTTAAGTAGCGAGGCATAAACAAGAAGCATGTGTGTGTAATTAACTGGAATGTCAAATCGGAGCAAGGTGGGAAAAAACGTGCCAACATAGGAAATAAACACAACACAGGAATAAAACTTGAAACTAAAACAAACTGTCACGTATACAAAATACACAGATCGTGACAAATATGCGCCATTATGGTATTCAAATAAATAATACACTGTTAGAAACCACCCAGTTTATGTTTGCGTATGGTAGTTTGTTGCGAAACGCCACCTGTCCCATTATGGTTGACGTTTCTTAACCTTTCTTTCACGCTACCATAATGTATTTTTCCCCTTTTTCTTTCACTTCAAATTTGGTCCCAAATGCAAATAGTATGTGGGATTTCATAAAGGGAAAATTTGATGATGTTATTGAGTGCTAATGTGCATATTTATTCCGTCTGCCTCTCTGAAAAACAAACTCCACGCTCATACTGGTGGATGGATTTCTGTATTCATTCGATGTATTTAATTTGGTGATGTTCCTGTCTTAGGGCCGCACGGTGGGTGAGTGGGTTGCATGTTGGCCTCGCAGTTTGCGGTTCAGGGTTCGAATCTCCGTTGGGCATCACCACATTCCAAAAAAGCATGCATATTAATTGGCGACTCTAAATTGTCTATAGGTTTGAATGTGAGTGTGAATGGTTGTTTGTCTGCCCAGTGATTGACTGGCGAACGGTCCAGGGTGTACCCTGCCTCTCTCCCAAAGTCGGCTGGGATAGGCTCCAGCATACTCGCAACCCTAATGAGGATAAGCGGTATAGAAAATGAATGAATGAATTGTACATGTTGGAAAACCAACATCCACAGCTCTTTTTCCCCAAAACTGTAGTTTTTCAATGATATGCAGTGGAACCTTGGTTAGTGCCATTTTTCCCTACAAGAGACAATGTAAAAGCCAATTCATCTGTTTCAGACAGCCAAAAATGTTTAACATCCACAAAACAATTAAATGTACACAAATACATAGAAATGATAAAGGAAAAAGTTAAATAACCATTTAACTTTACTTTTATCTTCATTGAAGACGTGAGTCTTATGAATGTTCCAAAAGACATGATGTGGCAATGAGACATCACACGGACAGGTTATTTTTTGAATTCAGAAATGTTACAGGATAAGAAAGTTGTGTGCCAGCATTTGATTAGGACAGTGAGAAAAAATGTAGAATTCAATAAATAATTCCAAGATGGTGTCTGCGTTGATCTCGCTTGTACATATGTCCTTAGTTAAAGTCATGTCTTTTTAGGAGGACGGATTATGCTATTTGTCTTTTCTGACCTGTAAATGTTGTTACAATGTCGTATTCTCGTGTTAAACAATGCTAACATGTCAGATAATAAGGTTCGCGCATTTGGAAGTGTGCCCAGAAAGCAGTTTTGGGTGGCTCTTGAATTTACACCTAGTTCCGCTGACATCACGCAACCCTTATATGGGCAACATTGAGCAATGGCTCCCAGGAAACGTTTGGGTGTGATGGGAAGCTAATTTCCTTAGCTTTCCTAAAGAGGCAAGCATCAGGCCGAAGTCGTTGGAGTTGCCGATTCCCGTCCAGCAAGTAAAAACATTTTCATTCAGCAGTTCACATGGGACTGGTTTGTGAACTTAGGCCAAAATGTAGCTGGTCGTACAATAAAAGTCCAACGCCTTTCCAAAGTTAAGCTGAAGAGTCAGAAGAGCAAGCTGTAACTAACACTTTATCCGTGTCCTAACTGTGTTTATTTTGTGTAAGTAATCTGACAAAAGTGCTTGTCTCTGTACAAGGAGCAGAGGGAGTGTTACTTGCATGCAAATGACAAGCTCACCGATGTCTGGAGCTGATAGTAGCTGTTGAAAACAGACAATTAAAAAGATAAATCGTCATTTACTGTCAACTCATGTACCGTAATTAGGAAGAAATAAGACATTTTTTTACATTAACTGTAAAACACACTAACCTACTGTAGGTTCCACTTTATGATAAAGTTCCACAGAGAATGTGTGACAGGCAACATAAGATATGGACCTTTCCCTCAGTTTTTTGCCTATCAGTATATTACATGGTGATGAGAGTAGCAAAAAAGAAAAAAAAATGTCCGACTTTCATGTTGTTAAAATCAATGTGCCCGTGAGTTGTGACTGTACTGTTCCGGTGAATGATTTATACAATTTCTCCCACAAAGAAAGTACGAGAATCCTCTCTGCAGCACTTCTTCACTGCTTCTTTGAAAGCATATGCCTTTGGAGTATGAGCAACAATATGTGCATCCAGAACATGTGTGCCATAAATTAAGGTTGACTGGACAAAGCTGGGACTCTGCCCTATAGCTACAAAAGGGTATTATTGTGCACCAGAGAGGCAGAGGCAAAGCGAAGTCATCTGCATCTGCGCGGGCGAAGAGAGGGCTCGAGCATTCAGTGTGAACGTCCTCTGTGGCTACTGGGGCCGGGCCTGCTGCTGCAGATAGACTTGTTCCAGCTCGCAGCCCTCCCAGGCTCCTTAGCCTGCCTCGGCCCAGGAACAGATGGAGAGAAGACAGCAAAGGGGGAGAGGAAGGGAAATTGCTCCCTGTTCAGAGCTTGGCACAAGCATTAGGAGTGGCTGTATACAGTTACTTTACTGTACACCCAACTAGTATGCGGTGTAGTGCAGCTTTAACATTTTACTGGAAGGACAAGAGTATGTCTATGCAAATGTGTCATACATATTTATGTTTCATATGGTCCTTTATATGATTAGTTCTCTATTTAAAGTGTGAAAATGTAAATATTTGCTAATCATCTTCACCCTAATCATCCCTGTCCCGTCTGTCTTGTTGAGACCACTTGTAATGGCTCAAATGACCTCTAGTTCTCCTAAATCTCCTTCATTACACTCACCCTCATGGTTATGGGACTGGGGAGAGGCCTTGATGGCAATGTGCCATGGTGCAAGGGCCACATCTGATGACATTAAACTCTTAGAGCAAACCCTTGTGGGCCTCTTCCTGCCAGAAATCATAAACGAAGAACCATTTGCATATTTGAAATCCATTTAGATATTCCAAACGGGGAAGCAATCACTCGCACTCACATATTTTTAGTCACCAATAACATCTTTGGTCAGTGAACTGTTCAGCATCGCAGGGTTCCAATCTAATGGATGCCCATTTCATAGCATGAAACTGGATTTAATGAAGGCGCATTGCAAAGAGGAGGAGTCCAGGCGTTCTCTGTGTTTGAGATGATGTACCATGATGAGCTCAGGAATAATAATGATGTTAAGGGATAAGCATCTATCATGTAGCTCAGAGATTACAAGGACGCAGTTGCTTAGGAAGAGACGGGAGCTAGGGAAGCGGGAAGAATAAAGGAAGCAAAGCAATGCCTCCTGCATGATATCGAGCGTGTTGCAAACAGCCGAGCTATGTCAGACGAGACAGCAAAAGAGTGATGCATGTTGAAGCAAATTGATTCTATCTGAAAGGGCTTAAAAACTTTAACCCAGATCAAAGCTCATTGTAAGGCGCTCAGATCACCCTGTGAACAGGCAGAGCAGTGGGGGGAGAGAGAAAATAGCGGGAGTGTCTTGTCCCATCTAATTATACATTTCAGACAGCTCACCACCAATTATCTCCCCTTCAGTAGCATCTGCCCTTCCAATGACCGCAAAGTTAATGTGTGGCAAGCCCACCGTTGGGTTCGAAACTTGCGCTTAATGTATGGTAAGCTGTTGGAATTTCCCTAATATGTAATGATAACAAACTCAAGGTGAGACAAAGGTTTAGTCCAAGGCTGAACAGTTAATTGGCACAGTTTTATCATCATGCAAATACTAGCAACTATGGCCTTTGTAAGTCATAGCACATTCAAAGGCATTTGTCTCTGTGGGACGCAAAAGCAAAAGAAGTATGGCAGAATATTAAGTCCATAAAACAGCTAATAGGCATCAACCTTCATGCATGCTTTATCTTTTATGCTGTACGTCTGAATGACACCTGGTGATTTTGTTATAACTGTACATACCCAAAACAAACCCAACCTAATCTAAAGTAATTTCAGTTTGTCAGGTTGTACTCACAGACGGTCAATGGAACCGTTCTTTTGGTTAACGGTTGCACTCTAGTCCGTTGCTAGTATGGCGATATGGACACAGGGCACCATGACTGGACAGACTACAACATTTGGGAATTCTACGAGACAACTTTATGGACAAGCTTGTGGTCAAACAGATCTCGCACATCTCAACTGGTTTGGCTGTGGGACCCAACATCACCTTTTTAATGGCAAGCA
Source organism: Oostethus manadensis (assembly GCA_024372805.1). Classification (NCBI taxonomy): domain Eukaryota; kingdom Metazoa; phylum Chordata; class Actinopteri; order Syngnathiformes; family Syngnathidae; genus Oostethus; species Oostethus manadensis. The sequence goes on along the minus strand of QODF01000049.1, from coordinate 1,678,217 downwards.
GTGGCTTCGAATTGCGGAACGTTTGATCTTACAGACATTATCACCGTGGGTCTTGCCTCCTGCTGTAGCTTGTCTGTCCCTCATGGTAGCATGTTAACAATTGTACCTCAATGGCCGAGTCTGGGATGGTGGTTGTTAAGCCAGGGAATTTTAGAAAGTACATAAACACAGTATTCTCTCTCAAAAGACCTACATGGTCCATTTTATTGTCCGGTAAGCTAACCTGAAGCGGATGGCCGTGATGATCAGTGGGAAAGCTGAATTGTACGAGTTAACCGTACAATTCGTAGCCCGGATCCCCCTGCCTCTTTTCACACCGCCTTCTGCCCTCTCTCTGCGGTTGTAGCGCAGTAGTGGAGGTCGAGGCTTAGGTGGGCCACCAGAGGGTGTCTGTCTTCTGTAATTCCATGATGTCCTCCAATGTGGACAAATTTTCTATGCTCTAACTACAAAAATATTCCATTTAGATCTAAATAAGGAATCCTACTTTGCAAAAAAAATCGTTAGACTCTGTCTGGACCACAATAAACCATGGACCACTGTATAATTAAGATTTGTTTATTTAATTTATGTGATTGCTCCTCCTGCATGTTATAAATGACACCACAATACACAATTTAAACGAAGACTCAAAATGCACAAATGCAAAGTCTGTCTATACTGACCTATTTGGTGTGGTACTCATGCCCCAGTAAAGATAATGCAGTTTTTTGCTCTCTGAATCATTTCAGTTATCAGCGTTCCGTAATACACTAATCACACCCTGATGCTGGAGATGTACAATGTGTCCAAAAAAAGTGTCACAAGGTGTAATTAGGAGTTTGGTCAGGAGTACTTAAGCGCTGTGAATTACATTAAAAGTAAATATTTAACTTGTCCCAAACAATGTTATGCTCTTCTGACAGACACTAAAGCAAGCCAGCAGGCCATAACACAACAACTGACAGACAATGCAGCTGTTTTCATACTTAACTGATGTCAATTTGAGTTGACCGCTGTGAAACAAGGATGCCTTGTTTGGTTAGATGCTTGTTACTTCTCTTCTTCCATCTTTGGCTTGTGACTCAGGTGGCTGGGATGAACATGAGCACCCACAGGAGGGTTGGCTGCTTTCACAATAAACATCTCGTCATTTTGGTTCTAGAAGATTTGAATACCACTTTCGCAAAATGCATTATAAGACCCCATGAATCTATTTTCTATTCCACTTGTCCTCATTGGGGTCACAGTGTATGCGGGAGCCTATTCCAGTTGATTTTGGGCGAGAGGCAGGGTACATCCTGGACTGGTCACTAGTCAATTGCAAGGCACATATAAACAAACAACTATTCACACTCACATTGGGCAATTTAGAGTCCCCAATTAATCAAAAATGCATTTTTTTGGAATGTGGGAGGAAAACAGGGTACCTGGAGAAAACCCATGCACGCACGGGGAGAAACCGCAAACTCCACACAGAAATACCCAAACAGAGATGCGAAGCCAGGTCTTGCAGATCTCCAAATTGTGTGGCCCATATGCTAACCATCATAAGATTCTATGAGTTAAAATAACTCCAAGTTTTTTTCTATAAGTAAAAAAAACCATGCTGGACAGAAATACGGGTAATTTAAAATGGAAATAATTATAATGAAATGACTCATTAGCTTCAAAGATTAATTTGCTTGTACCGTGGTGGTGCATTTCGCGCTTCATAATCTCTTTTTGTTTCTCAAAAAGTTGTACTTGCTACAGTCTTAGCTGCAAAGGTACCGCTGGATCAGAGTCAAGTGTTGGGTGAGCTTTTTTGCAAAACGGTGCGACTCATTGGCTCAGATAAATCATGCAGTCTGTGGGCTTCAGCAAAGTGAATCACCCAGATGCAAAAGTGAGTGTGTTGGGGTGCACTTGTGTGTGTGTGTGTGTGTATCCATGAAAGAGAAGACCTTTCCCACACTGCAATAGGCTTCACTGGAGCAGGCAATTGCAGTGTAGCCATGTGAGAACAGGGCAAGTTGGAGTCACTTTTGCTGACGGGTCTTAGAAAACCAAACAGTTTTGATAGCAGGACACATCATGCCTAAAGCTGGACAAACATTTCTAAAAGTTTGATTTGCTGCTTCTTTGCTATGCAGATGCAACTATACACTGCAAATCTTTTGACTTGATGTTGACACGGTAACACTCGCTAAGTCATTAAAAAGTCAAAAATACATGACTTTGTTGGTGTGTTTGGTTTGAGGTTGTTTTCCAAAAGAATGCTTATTCTCAAGTGATATATTTCACCTTGATAACAAGTGCTATTTATGCTGTAACATATAGATCGAATGTGGAGGTACGGAGCCACCCTGTCAGTGCTGAAGGGCTGCTTCCTCTCGCATGGCAGAGCTTATTGGAGGCATTAGCTCTTTCAGCCATCAGTGCAACCATTGTACTCTCATTTACATAAAAACAGTCTGGCCTAACTATACCATTTATAGTCAATAAAAGGAGCATTGTGGGTATTTTTCCTTTCATTTTCCAAATCTGAGAAAGTTACGTTGGGCTTTCCATAACCATTTTCAATCGGCCACACCCTTAATGTGTCATGTGACATAATGTGTCGTATTGTCATAAACACACTCAACCATATAATGCCAACAGTCAGGCGAACAGTTTGCAAGGGATCGAGCTGATAGATGTAACGTAAGCCTCAATCCACCAACACAAGACCATTGCCAGTTTGCCACAACTGAGCTGGTGATTCATACAAACCAAAGAAGGTTATTCATACAAAGAAGTGTGACAGAGAACTGTCTTCGAAGATAAGGTGTCGATGCTAGAGGTGTCACGAGATGATACACGAGATTGGGTCCGTGAGAAGAAGATGACATTTGAACATTATTTTTAATAAAAGCACAATGAAAAATATATGACTGGGCGAGCAGACTTATTTTAACCCATTCACAACAAATTGCAGGTGCTTTTGAAATGTTTAGTGTCAAAGTTGTGGAATTGGCGTTTGCGGCGTACTGCATTTCTCACAGGCAATTCATTCAGTACTACCTGTCAAATGAAATGCTGGCTTTTTAACTGTAATGAGCAGCATCGCTTTTGCAATGTAGTACACTTTCTGTGGGCGCACATCATTTTGTGCTGTTCAGTTTTTCTTTTTGTGTTTACTTTTTCAACCAAACTTCTCAGTGAGTGTTGACTGTTGGGACAAAGGCACAAACGTATCCACATATGTAGTTTTTGTCCTTGTGGGAAAAATAGGTCGGGTGTCGGGATGCTCCGATCAGGGTTTTATGATGCCGATTCTGATACCAGTCACCCATGAGCGAGAGTGGCCGTTATAGAGCATATGAAACAACCCTTTCGTTGCGGCCCAGTCTCACTTGTTGTTTATATTTATAAGACTCTGTCAACCCACAATCGATTAATCTAAAGATCGATTGATAAGATTGTTATCTATACAGGATTAATCTACTGTCAGATCTGAATCGTCATATCCTCAAACTGGATATCTGGTCGAATCAATTTATTGGTAACATCCCTACTATATACACTCTATTCTAACCTCATCCTATTGTTTCTCGTCCCTTTCTTTTCCTACGTTCCCCCATCTGTGTATGAATTACACTAATCCGTCAGCCGTATGGAGGCCATGCCGCCTCACGCTGCTTCTTGGAGCGTGGAGGGCCAGGACCAGAGAGGGGAGTAGTAGTTGTGGTGGTGGGTCACAAATGGGGGGAAAAAGGTGAGATGAATGAAAGTGATGAAGAGAATGAGAAAGACAAGCGTGACACAGGCCACAGGAGCACATGAGCATAAATGGATGAACACCAATATGCCTACGGGTATTAATAAAGAAACCTGACCTGACTTGACTTGAAAGTGAGCGAGTGCAAAGACGAGAAGGACAGATATGCCTGGAAAAATTAAAACTGAAAATAGAAATGGCAACCAGGTTACTCAAATACAAATCTTAAAGATTGACAAAGAAATGTTTCAAGGAGTCCAAGGTCCATTTAATTGTCCATTCTTATATTTAAAACAAAATACGATAAAAACAAACCTCCAGCAAAAAAAGAAACACTCCCTGTTCTTAAAATTGCAAACTAAAACACATATCTGATTTTAACAATATTATGTAAGTTGCCTTACGTATTATTTAAAAAAACAGTGGCCAACACCGCAAGAGTGCGGTAAATGTATGTATCTTTACAGTCCGAGGGCTACCGACTGAGGCTCTCTGATGTGGTGCATTCTAATCAACTATATATTTAACTGGACGTTCCTGCATTATTATTATAATATTAGTATGAAAAGGGGATGTTTTGCCTAAAGGATATTACTTTATTGTTTTTTGACACATTCTTTTAATTTGAAACATATCCACTGACAGAGTAAAAAATACCTTTATTATCCAATACAAAGATTGGGCCGAATAGTGTTATTTATATTTATATCAATCAATTCCTGATTGATATAAACAAGAGTGAAACTAATCGACATAATCAAGCATCTTGTATGTCATACAAATATATAGCGATAGACCCCAAAATAGACACAATGTATAGTCTGTATAATTTTTTACAGTCGCGTACCCCTTCAGACATTTGATGTGAAACCATGTTCCCCCTACCTCCATCACAATTTTTAACCAGGCTACAGTGGCATTGTTATTATTGTTTAATAAATACTTTACTGGCGTAGTGAGACCAGCTAGCGACTGACTTCACTACGCATTCAGTCACAATGCATCAGGCCACTACATAAAAGTAATGGCACTTTTGTTTTTGAGTTTGGACAAGTTATCGCTCTGTGTTTGCGTTTGTTTCTATGTCGATTAGTGAAATCAATGTGCCCAGGAAGGAAGTTCTGGTAATGCTTAAATTACCAAAATTAAAAGTATTACTTGTTATCATGAGTGTACCTGTTACCACATGGTCACAACATGTATATAAAACCATAAAACCTGGTTGGAGGTTTTTGTAGGTGTTTTTATAGCGGCCTTTGTAGGTGGAGTAGGTGTTTCTCATTACGTGCGCTAATGAGCTGCCTCTTTTATGTCTTTAGAATGCACAGAAAAGAGAAATACATGTGTGCTCATGTCTTACATAAGGATTGTTGATGATGGGCAAAATCATAAAAAAGTGCAGTTTTCCTTTAAGAAAAGCAATCCATGAAAACTGAGGGAGTTTGGCCAACAGTGCTTTCTCCCTCACTTAAGATATCTCCACTCCATTCCATTCCATTCTCCTCAGCTTATCCGGGTCACAGGAGGCAGCAGTCTCAGTAGAGAACTCCAGACTTCCCGGTCTCTGGCCACCTCTGCCAGTTGCACCGGGAAGACGCCAAGGCGTTCCCAGGCCAGCAGTGAGACATAATCCCTCCAGGGTGTCCTAGGTCTGGGCCTAGGTCTGGGTCTAGGGCTGGGCATGTCCAGAACACCTCACCAAAGAGGCGTCCGGGAGGCATCCAGAAAAGATGCTCAAGCCACCTCAACTGGCTCTTCTCGATGTGAAGGAGCAGCGGCTCTGCTCTGAGCTCCTCCCGGATGGCTGAGCTCCTCACTCTGTGTTAGACTGGACCACACAAGCAGAAAATAGCAAGAAAAGCATGTCAAAGCAGATGTGATGACAGGGCACCAGTGAAAGGAGAAATGGATTGAGACACGTACTTCTCGATTATTTATTTATAAGTATATAGAGTAGTTTCTGCTGTATCATAATTCTTGACCACAACAAGACATGACGAACAATCTTTGTGTTTTGAAATGGCCTCTTTCTTCAGCATGTCTAACCCTTTTCCTTTGTAACTGGTTCTGAGCTTTTTTGGAACTGGTTCTCAGAGCTTTGGTTTTTAACTGCCATGGTTCCACAAAATTGGTTCGACTCGGCCTCCAAAGGCTTGGTAGGCCGAGTGAGCAACCCGTTTGCATAATGAGGTGGGTGGGGGGTTCTTCAAGAAAAGTCAGAGAATTACCTTCATCTTTATTAGATTGCTTTGTCAACTGTAACGGAAAACACTCCGAAAAGATGAACACCAGAGGAAACCTGCTGTCTCTTGCCCGTTTGGACATCCACAGAAGGGCAGAAGAAATTGGCAACAGTGACAACCCTGCCAATACTGGAATGCATCAGAGGCGAGCTTAAGAAATGAACAAGCTTAAGAAATGAAAGAAGGACTACAGAGACAAAAAGGCAGGCGTGGCAGTGGTCAGAGGAGAGTAATACCTACAGGAGCTCGCCAAAGTTTTGGGCAATCCTCCCTCGCTCTCCACAAACCCAAAGCCTGCACCATGCAAGCATTAAAATGTTCTATATTAAATTGTTTTGCTCTTGTTTGAAAGTTCTTTAGCAAGTTGTCCAAATAATGACTTTTGAAAAATGAAATTAATTAGTGACTCATGTTATAGAGACCCTCTCATTATAAGATAGTGACACGCACACACATTTCCTAGATGGTGAAATGTAACCGAGCGATTTATTCCCTTTTAATAGGGTCTCAATTGCAGCAGCCACACTTAGACAAATGAGCAAACAAGTCGGAGAGTGACAGTGATATCCATTATGTGTTTAATTATCTTCAAAGTTCCAGTGAAGGGCATTTCTTTGGCTAATGGGGAGACGGTGCAGCGTGTCACAGCAAAGTGCTCTTCAAATGCTCCAGCAAAACCGACTCGCTGCTCCATTTTGCAGCCTCTTATCTGAGTTTTGACAGGCGGCATTAGGTTGGGGAAATTGCCACAATCAGTGTCCTCATCAAGAATAACTGACATTCGTTTGCTATTTGTTTCTTTTCTTCTCACTTCCATTTCAAAGTCAGATTTCTTTGGCAATAATTTGACTGACTTCTATTAGCTGGCGCAGAAACAAGGCACATTGATTGGTGTATTCAGGTTGAGATGATTGATACAAAGATTGGAGCATGGGCTGGAATCTCATTTCTGAGTGGGGCTGATTGCATTGTGCTAAACCAGGGATCTGTGATTTTCCTTTAGCATTCATCACAATGAGTTTCGCCCAATCCTGTCATGATTGTGTGAGTGTGTGTGTTTGAGTGCAGACACAATGTGCCAAAGAAAATGCGCTGCTGGATACCCTACTTGTTTTATACAAACATTCTCTCCTCAAACAGACATTATTAATTAGGGTTAATTAATCTGCTATGAATGTTTAACTTTGTATCCATCCGATTTTAATGGGGAAGAGATCTGCATGTTTATGGCTGGCATTAGCGGTGACCTAGTGTCAAAGACATCCTCAGCACTTAAGGACATTTTCCAGCTAACATCATGTTCATCATTCGTTAGCTGAGCCGAAGGATCAATTACACATCCAACTGGGGTGTGGCAATAAGTTGCTACAACAGCTAAAAACTAAAGGCTAATACTGGCTTAATGTTCTTATTTATTTTGTGAGTGAATGGGAGCGTCTGCCTTTGTGTGGTCCCATGGTTGTGACTGGCCCAGTGCCTCAAAATACCCGCTGTCAGCTATGCGCTCCCTGTTTTGGTGCTTGGGATTATCAGCAGTATTTATGTCTGCATGCATGTCAGTTCTCATCATTTTAAAATGTCATCAACTGAAAAATGTGACCCTTATCAGTGTTTTCAATATGCAGTACTTAAATGAGTCATTCTAAGCCATGCAAAGCACACACATGCTGGGCAAATGCATGCATACATAAAAAGGTTTGCTTTATTAGGGAATATGGTGGAATCAAATGCAGAGACACACATTTTCAGGTTGGTTTAAGGCTATAAGAACAGGATTGGATTAGGAATCTTACATGATCAATTTGTGGTAGCGTTAAATGCAACACCACCATAATGCTGTGGGAATGATGTATGCAGTCCAGTGGCGCTCTCTTAATGAGAGTGGGATTGTAGTGAAGCTTGCCAATATTGTGCAGGCTACTGTTAAGACATTTGCATTTAAAGTAAAATCAGATTTTTTTTTGCAAGTTTTCTTTACATTATTTATGCTTCAGTGATATTAAATGTATGGCAATTTATGTATGTTGCAGTGTATTATTTGGTTCCTGTGTAATGTGTTCAGGTAGCTGCAATAATTGAAACAGTTGTACTGTAACTGCAAAAACCTATAAATGCGCATTACTGTACATGCTATTTATTTGACTATAATTGACTTTAATACGAAGTAAACCATCTTGTTGAACTGTTCATTAATATGTACACAGTCACGCAGCAATAATTCAAGAAATGTAGGCACATGTCAATGCAAAGATGGGCCATATCAGCAGAGGAAGCTGCCGCGTCTGTCAGATAAAAACAGGACTCAGGCACAATTTGAAAGGGCTTACCACAATTGGGCAATAGAATACTGCAAACATGATATTTGGTCAGATGTGAATCAATTTCTGTAATGGGATCTGTGGCTGTTTCAAGGAAACTTTTGGCTCAGCTCCCTAAAAAGAGCTGACTGTTCCAGATCCCAAATGGCTACTCAGATGGTTTTGCTGCTTATATTGATATTTTACCAAAATATGTATAAAATAATTTCCAATGTAAAAGTAGAATTATAACAAAATGTTAAATTTTATATGACTGATTTATATGCTCAACAAAGAACAGATGACAAAAAAAATAATTAAAGACCCATCTCAATTAGTCATAAGGTCCAATCTCTAAATTTCCAACTACAGTATTTATAGTGACTCAATACAACATCAACAAAACATTACACAACAATCCATTATTATTTTGTTTTTGTTTTTTTGCTGCTTAATCCTGATTAGGGTCGTGGAGCCTATCCAAGCTGAATTTGGGCAGAAGGCAGGGTATACCCCGGACTGCTCGCCAGCAAATCACAGGGCACATATAGACAAAGAACCATCATACTCATATTCAAACTTATGTACAATTTAGATTTGCCAATTAATCAATTATGCATATTTGTAGAATGTTGTAGAAGCCGGAATACCCATAAAAAAAATGTTGTATTAATGTTTTTAGCTGTTCCCCAGAACTCAGTCATTTTAAGTCCTTGGCTTTATTTTGGGTTACAGTATTGAGGAGATGAGAAACACTACTGAATTAAAGAAACAACTCATGTCTAAACAGTAAGGTGGTTGATCTTGCTGCCACATTGTGTCTTTGAACACATTCATCAAGAATATGGTTGGGCATTGTGAATATGAATCCGCTTCCATCCATCCCTTTTCTATAAAGCTTATCTTCATTAGGGTCGCGGGTATGCTGGAGCCTATCCCAGCTGACTTTGGGCAGGAGGCTTGCCCGAAGCTGGCCGGCCTCCGGCGGGTGTTCCGGCAGTTGGCGCCCAGGCCCCCCCTGTGGCCCTTGCTCGGCTGCCGAGTGGCGTCCGGCCGGTCCTTGCACCTCTTCGGAGTGGACTCGCGGTTGCCTCTTGGGGTGGCGGGGTCGGGCCTTCCCCTCTGTAGGGAGCCTGCCGGGGGGGCGTGCTCCGGCGTCTTCCTAATCGAACCCGAACTCGCTTTTGGAGGGAGTGTGGTTTGGGCTGCATGGCGGTGTTCACCACAAATATTTCCTCATTCTCTGTTTCACTCTGATGCAGTTATCCTGTCACTGCAGACTAATATAGATTTAATGTAGATTTGTTGCACGTGTCATCTGGATGGTCATTGTTCAAAAGGTTCTGTTTCTTTTCTCGTTGTTTTTCTTGTATGTTTATCATTATTAGTAAATATGTATGTATGTGTGTATACATATATATGCACACTGTATGTGTGTGTATGTATGTACTGCATGGATATGTGTATGTGCACAGTATGTGTATGTATACGTGTATGTATCTATGTATAAATATGTATATATGTGTATATGTATATATATGTATATGAATGTGTGTACATGTATATTAGTATTATCATTATTATTATTATTATTATTATTTTTATTTTATTTTTTTTTCTTTCCCCTGTATTTTTGGTCATTTTGCTCTGTGACTGTTCTGGTTGTTGCTGAAATCTTGATTATCACGGTTGTTTATAATATGGTTGAAATATGTTTGTGAGGTTCTTCTGCACCCTTTCTTATATCCCCTACCCCACCCCCCACCCGTCTCTTTTCAGGTCAGCTCCGGCATCGAAATGTGGCGCAACAAAATTCATAATAAACTCAGTCAAATGTCAAGGGAGACTCATTTGGATTATGAAATCTCCCTTGGCAAAGAAAATTTTGCTCAGCATTTAAAGGCAGCTTGACTCCCATTCAGCTGTTATAATGCTGGACAAGACACACACAAAAAAAAAAGACTTTGGGCAGGAGGTGGGGTGCAGAAGGCACAAAAGTTCCCCAACCAGAGTCTTTTTTGGATGAGATGTCCGAACTTCTCAATGATTATTTTAATGATATCACCTTTTTAACAACTTTACTATTTCTTACAGGGCTATTTTCAACTACTATATAAACGTTGAAGCATTCAACTCGAATATAAATGTCACAAAGTTTCTTTCTACAGGAGTGCACTGTCACAAAATATGTTTACTTTTGAATAGTAATATACTTTGTTTTCTGCCTTAAAGTTGTTGTAAACTAGTTCTTGTTTTTTTAGCACACGTAAACAGAAGGTAGCCCAGAGCTCTATTATTTTGATGTTGTGTGAGTTGAGATGGTCTCTTGCCTGTTGCCAACAGAGACAGACTGTGCAAATGATAAACTTGCTTAGCTGTAGCTTTATTTACACCAAACTTCCAAGTATTCCAAGTATTTACAGTATATGCCTTTTGAAATGTTATCTGCATGTCAAACTATGATTTATAATATTTATTTATAACAATGAAAACGTGTTTTGTGTTAACATATTTGGCTTTCTGTAAAGGATCTAATGGATTTACATTAGATTTTTTATGAGAAATTATTCAGTTTGTGTCAATTTCAGTTTGTCATTTTGGAACAAATGTATGATACTAACCAATGTTACACTGTATTACCATGCACCAACCCCAAAATAACATTTTATATCTAACTGGCTGTTGGTGTACATGAAAAGGCAATAGAAACCACTGAAATATTTTTTGGCCTTTGTAGAATTTGTTTTCTAAAACTTACTTTCTTCAGTTTTGATGAAGTTCTGACTTACTTTATTCAACAAATAACAGATTAATTTGAGCTGACCTTATTATTGGAACCTGAACATACGCATATGCATACCACCTCGGTAACCTCAGTCCCAGAGATAGTAGAACCCACCATTGAGTTCCCAGGCACTGCTTCTTTGTTGAAAGACAAAGAAGCCAAAGACCTCCTCAATGGGATTGAGGAGGTCTTCAAAGTATTCCTTCCACCGGTCCACAACATCTCGAGTCGAGGTCAGAACCACATCATTTCCGCCATACATGGTGTTGACTGTGCACTGATTCCCTCTCCTGAGACGGCGGCAAATCCAAACTCTATCCGAACTATATTTTGAAAAACTTTTTTTGAATCTAGCGGAATGCTTTCAAATGTCTTAAATTGGCCACTAATGATTTAAGTAATTACAGACCGTATGCAACCATTTGTAAGTAAAATTAAGAAAAAAAAATCATGTTTTTTTAAATAATTGTAATATTTTCTAAAAGTTTTAGTCTGGATTTAGGCTAAATCCCAGTATGGAGAAAGATTTTGACTGATCTCAGGTGCAAAAAGTGTCAGTTTTAGTGCTACTGCATGTAAGCGCAGCTTTTGATACATAGTAGAGCACCCAGAGTTTCAAAATAGACTGAAACATCCCGTCGACCTCTCCAATCCTCTCTCACGCAGTAAGTTTGGTTACCAGCTCAAAGACCCGTGAAATTGTGGTGTCCCCCAAGGACCAATTTTAGGCCATGTTCTTTTTAATCTTTACATGCTTCCCCTCGGCAATGTCATTAGGAGACATGGAATTAATTTCCACAGTTGTTGATGATACACAGATGTAGATTTTCAAGTCTCCTTATGACACAAGACCAGTTAATATTTTTAACTGCATTTTAGATATTAAATCTTGGATGTCAGAGAAGTTTTTACAGCTTCAACTGAAGTTTTAGTCATCAAATTACAGGCCTTGTCCATCATCACCATCACCACAAACCAAAAAACCTGGGCATTATTTTGGATTTGGAGTCAAGCTTTATTCGAGATGTTTCCTTGCCTGGCTCTTCTGTGCTCAGCTATATCGTAATATTTCACTTCTATGGCCAAATGTGCGTGCTTATGTGCGTTTGGTTGGGGTACCGAGGTGAGGAGGCAGTGTTTGTAACTCTTTAAAGAACTTTGGCATGCATCTTAAATGTATTCATACATTTATTTATGAGTTTGATGTGATTGACTATATTGCTGCTAATTGTCTCTGCCAAGTTTCTGCCAAGCACTGGCAACGTGGTTATTCCCGACACACACCAAAGTAAGAAATCGTACGTATGGTTTGTAGAAGTAAGTGGACATAAGGGAAATTTTAGACTATCCAAGTGGCTGCATTTGATGCGAGGCATCAATCTTTCATATGCTTTGAGGCCACTTCAAATCAATTTCACCCCAGCTGCTTCCAGGCTAATCATGTGGCAGAGGGCAGGCAATGTGCCAGGTCTGTCTGGATTGAGAGACTCAGACAGATGGATAGACAGACATATAGGCAAACAGACCCACAGTCACTTAGACAGATAAGCAGAGAGACAGACAAACATCCCAAACCTGCACCAGGGCAGATATGGAGGAGGTTGATCTGAAATGACAGCCAGTCAACCATCCCCGCCTCAAAATATTTATACTCTGTTTTGGCACACAAATGTATTCCACTATATATGTGCTAGTGTATTCTGAATGTTAGACAATCCCTTTCGTAGTCTTGAGGAAAAGGCAATCAGAAATACATTAGGGTGATAGCTTTTTAAGTATCCAGTTCACCATTAAAAACAAACAAATCTAAGCGGTCACCTTTGTGAATACATGCAACTGTTTGCTAATTATGAGCGCAAAGCATTTACACGCGTGCATGCGCGCACACACACATGGGCGGGGTGGTTCATTATGTGTGCTCCCAGTAGCTCTTAGCTCATAAGTTGCATGCATATGCAGGAGCGACTCACACGGCTGTGGAGCCCACCGTGACTTGACACTACTCGTGCTGTGCTTGAGTTAGTGGTGCATATGTACACCAAGCACGCTGGCATTGTTTATATTATTGACTTATTTGTTCTGTCTATCGACTGTGTTGCCTGCAGCCAAGGCTTGCTTTTCTCCCTTTAAATCACCACCTCCTAATTATCTGTCACATTTCCTGCTATCCCATGGCAGAGACACCCATAGGCCGATAATGACCCCCATTGACAGCATCTATCAGGCAGTCAGGCATTGATTCCTTTGTCTCTTTTTCACTCTCGCCCTCATTTTCCCTGCCGTGCTCCCCTCTTGCTCGCTCGGTCCTCTTCTCGGCCAGTCATTCACCTCCTCAACACTGCACACCTGAAGCACACACGCAGTATCCAGATGTATTATCTTATTTACATGCCATTCTTATCATTTGTTCAAAGTCAAAATATGACCCAGCACAATTTTTAAAACTGCACTGCATAGATTATGATTTTGTGAGGGATGGCTTATTTTAGTCAGACTTTGTTGTCTTTAAAAGTGCCTCAAGTAGAAACTGTCACTTGCTGGCTGAACTGACAGTGGGGAGTCAATGTAGCTGATGGGCCAACGTGTGGCCAGAATGGACTCCAATATGACAGTAATGCAACTAGATTGTTAGTCCCCCGAAGGCTGGAGAGAAGCTCGTTCCCCCCCTACAGTTTCAGCTGGCATCTGTCCCCCCCCCTTTGTACCCGTCACCCTCCGCCGCCACCCTTCACCCTCGCATTCGGTCTCTCCCCCCCCCCCAACAAAAGCTTCACCCTGCCGAGAGGGTCATTACAGCAAACTGTCAGTGGAAACTCTCTCACGGCCAAAGATCCCAGCGTCTCTGTCTGCCAAGTTTGTTGCCAGTTCAGACTTACAACATCAATCTTCTTCAATGGAGGAGTTCAACAACAATCTCGCTTCTTTGCACCCAAAAGAACCACACAGTCTTAGAAATGGTGTACCACTGCACAGCATCATAGTGATAGGTGTCTTTAATTCCATGTTTAGCAGCATTAGATGGGAAAATAGTGCAATTATTGTTATAATACTACTGCTACTAATAATAATGTGGCCTCTCCTAGTGCTAATAAGCCATAGATGTACAGTCGTAGATAAGTGGATTTTTGTGAAGTAAAATTCCTTACAGTATTTATGAATATAATATTTTGTAGTTGTATAATAGAAAAGCTGTTTATGACCTTCTAAATAAAGTTTTTTTTAATAACAGTATTAGAGCTCTCTAGACATAAGTTAAGACCCCTATTGTCGCCTTTACACGGTCAATTTAGTGGACATAATAAGAAAAATGAGTGAGTGCGATATAGCCTTGATTGATTGATTATTTATTTTGAGCCACACAAAATTCACAGAACAGAACATAATCAATATACACATTTAGAAGGAGAACAATTTGGCTCAAAAAGGAGGGGGAAGAAGACAAGATTATAAATAAACAACAAAACAATATATCCTTTGAATGCGTTATATTTGCATTAGGAATGTAAATTCATTTAAATATTAATTGTTATATATTAATCACATTTTGTCCCTAGTTAACTCAAAATTAATTGCACTTAATCACACATACAAAAACGTTTATCTAATAAGTAGGGATGTAAATCTCAGATATATTGTCACCGATACGCCTGAACTACATTTTTGCTAGTAACTTTGAGCACTATTAACTAACTTCCACCGGTGATAACTGGTGTCTGTAAATTTGCCACAAAGCCAAATGTAACAAGCGTAAATGGAATGGTTCAGTGATAAAGGGTTCAGACAATTCCTCAAGTGGCCTTATATGTGCCCTGATTTAAATCCAATTGAACGTCTGTGGAATGTGATGCAATCTGGCATGCAATCTGGAAAAGGCACCAATCAAACCCGGGAGAGCTGGAGCAGTTTGTTCATGAGGAATACCTGTTGACAAGGTTCAGGAGTCTCACTGAGAATTAAAGAAAGTGCTTAATTTCACTAATTTTTTCAAAAATGCTATGCGAGAAAATATAAGGTTAATTTATTTTTTCCCAAATGTTGTTTTATGGCTTTACAAATTCAGGTTTTTACATTTTACGCATATTTTTACCAGCATAAAGTGTGTGCTTTTTGGGTTAGTGAATAAAATTTCAGTTAATTAAATGCTAATATCCTTACATTTATTGATGCAAGACATCAATGGACAATTTAAACAATAATTTAGAAATTGCTGTAGCTTTTCCAACGGGAGGTCAGCCTCTGCACACATTGCAACAAATCTTTCTAAAACTATCATTTCTGTGCTTGTGATTAAGGAAGATGTAAAATCAATGCAATCTCAACTGCAAATGTAAGATATTTTTTATGTCATGTTGTTTTTGTTTACACAGTTCGCTCTTAGTTTGAAGGCCTAATGTGTGTTCTGTGTGTGTTGAGAATGTCTCTTGATGGCTAAGACGAGCTGGGTGCAAGAATAAATTTGCTTCTTGTCTTTTTTTCAGTCGGAACCTGCATGCCATCATCGAGCATTGTAAAACGCTCCTTACATAAAAGCGGTAACATAATGTGGGGAAAAAATACTCATCGCAATCACCCGCTAGCTTCCATTCGCGCTCTGTAAGAGGAAGTTCCACAAACTTTTGCTAGTGTCGCACAATTTTAACATGTTTAGTTTAGTGTTTGTAATGCGATTCCGCCATGATTGAGCAGTCGGCCGGGCAAATAATTCCCACACTAATGTTCCTTCTCTTCACGATGACAGCATTTCATTCCCCTTTTAAAAATTTCAGCGAGACTTTGTGTTTAACAGTAAATTCCGTTTTTATTGGCAATTTCCACGATTCCGTCTGCAATTATGTTATGTCCCCTGCTATCGATTGGCGACCTAGGGCAGCAATTATAAGGACCTAGTTAAAGGTCCCACAGTTCAAAAGCAAAATTTCTATTTTATTTATTTGTAGTTAATATTTCTGTATTATCACATTTACTTCAGTGATTTTCGTGGGTTTTTCCTTCTTTGGCATAAGTGTACAAACAACAACCATGATGACCATGTGTTACATACAATTTGATCGGAAAATTTCCCAAACTGTGGCCGACGATTTTATGTCCAAAAAAACAAACAAACAAAACAAAAAACAAGAACTGCAGCCATGTGATGGCCAACAGCTCAAAATAGGAAAGAAGAAGTGTTGTTTCATTGCCAGAGGCATACTACTGCCACAGGTAGCGCCAGTCAGCAGGGTGCTGGGAAGAAACAGAAGATAGAGTGTGGAACATGAAGGCACAGATGATGCTTGACGTTTCTGACAGTGTGTTGCGCTCTCTCTCACATCAGCAACACATAGGCGACCAAAATACAGCAAGAAAGAATGCAATTATGGTTTGGAGTCTGCACGTATGTGCATGTGTACATGACTGCTTGCATGTGTGTCCATAAGACTTGTGGTACCGTATGTTTGAAAGACATTTCTGTGTTTTCTGTTTTAAAAAAGGTCATATTTGCAAGAAATCTCTCTTTCATGAATATGTCTGTCACAATAACACATTTTGCTACATGATACTTGTCCTACAAGTTATTGTCAATAATTGACAACATTAATTCATTTTCTATACCGCTTATCCTCAGTAGGGTCGCGGGTATGCTGGAGCCTATCCCAGCTGACTTTGGGCGGGAGGCGGGGTACACCCGGGACTGGTCGCCAGTCAATCACAGGGCACATATAGACAAACAAACATTCACACTCACATTCATACCGATAGACAATTTAGAGTCGCCAATTAACCTAACATGCATGTTTGAGGAATGTGGGAAGAAACCGGAGTACCCGAAGAAAACCCACACACGCACGGGGAGAACATGCAAACTCCACACAGAGATGCCCAATGGAGATTCGAACCCTGAACCTCCTGACTGTGAGGCCAACGTGCTACCCACTTATACACCGTGCGGCCCTAATTGACAACATTTTTGAGACTATTTGTTCATGAACTATATGGCATAATATTATGAGTGTATTGTATCAAAAGCAATTAACTTTAATATTTTAAGAGTACTTGACATGGTAATTTAAATGTCAAGAACATTTAAATAAAACAAATTAAACAAACAACATAATAAATCAACCAAACAAAAAAACCCACAAAAAAATCCCAAGGTAAATAAAATGAACTCTGACATTTAGCAAAAATTGCCCTTTGTAATCACAATCACAACCAAAAACAGTCTTTTCCCTCACTATCACTGAATGTCATCATTGACATTGTGTCAATTTATTATTATTTATTTTTTAAAAGTAAATTAGTTTTTTATTGGTCAGCTGCCGCGATTCTGTTGACACAAAAATCATAGGGCCCTACACTCTTGTTTATCCACTCACTAGTAGCCCCCTCACTGTAGCACCGACGCGCTCAGACAGATGCACAGCGAACCCTCTTGTCATCCAGCCTGTGCGGTAAAAAGGGATGAGAAAAATGCACGCATGCACCCACATGTAAAAATATCGAGGCCAGGAAAAATATGGACTATGTTTTTTTAAAATAATTTGAGTAATCAATTATTGTGACAGGCCTAATGTACTATAATAATAATTATTATTATATCATCATCATCATCATTATATATTTCCTTCAACATTGCTGTTATTGTTTTCATTTTAGTCAACTAAAAATCACAAAAAGTAATTTTATGCATGCTATATATGCATTCTATGTTCCCCTCTTCAAGCTGTTTGCTTGTCATTCATTTTGTCTTTGCATCAGGCATTTTTCACAATGTTCATATGGCTATGTTATATATACTTTTATCAGTCCAGTAGAACATTTTTGAAAAACTGCAGACATGTCTAGCCGTTTTGTTGTAATTTGCATACTAAAATTGATGCTTGTGGTGTGCTGTTTTCACTTTGCTGAGTTTTTTCTTTGCACGAGTATTTCTCATTTTAGAAAGGAACATAAGTTTAGGTATACTAGTACCCCTTAGCTCAGTGTGTAAATGATGTGCACTGTACTGCTTGGTGTGTGTGTGTTTATTATACTAAGTCAGCTCCCTTAGGGTCTCTCTCTGGGTGAGTCGGTCTAGTTGCCGTAATCACTCCATCCACTCCAAACCTGATTTCATCAGATTGTTTCGTTTTGTTTTCCTCTGCTCCTCCAACCAGTGCTCCTCGTCTACACTTCAACACATTGTCACCCATTTCCTTCTGTCTGCTTCTTCTTTGTTTATTTATTTTTGGCACACCCGTCTGACCTCGCTTCCTCCATCCTTGTGCAGGCTGAAGCGGTTCCGCTCTTTCTTTTACGTTCTCCAGCTACCCTTTTTCCTGTGGGTAATGTCCGCTGATTGATGGTGCTTGTTTAGCTTTAATTACACTGCAGGTGAGTGGCCAGGTCTGTTCATGCCTGTGGAGCAGAAAACTCAACCTAGTTAGGTTATAGATTAGATTTCTTAAAGTGGAAACACTGGAGGTCTGCACATATCTGCACTTTTGTTCTTGTTGTTTCCTACTCATGCCTGGTGTTTTCCCATTTTACTGGCATTAATAATGTCCGTACATGTTGGTACACTGATAAAAATAAAAATAAAAAAAAATTACAAAAAACAAAAAATGTTCTCAGTAGGACTCAGTAATGAGTAGCTCCACTGTTCTTGTTAATCACTTCAAAACGTCGTTTGGGCATGCTTGATGCGAGTGTTTCCAGGAAGCTAGTGGGAACATTGCTCCAAGTGGTGAAGATGGCTTCACAAAGGGCATCAACTGTCTGGAACTGATGGCCATTTTTGTAAACTTCCCTCGCCATCCATCCCCAAATGTTCTCTATGGGATTTAAATCAGGGGAACATGCAGGATGGTCCAAAAGAGTGATGTTATTCTCCCTAAAGGAGTCCTTTGTCAAGTGAGCATTGTGAACTGCAGCATTGTCCTGTTGAAAAACCCAGTTGTTACCACACAGACGAGGGCCCTCAGTCATGAGGGATGCCCGCTGCAACATCATCAGGGCAATTATCCAATACACACCATGAAGTCCACCTCTGAAAGCCTGAAGAAAAACAAAATGAATGCATGACCTTAAAAAGGTGCTTCAAGCTGGAAAACCCTCCAATGTAATGGGCCAAAATGTATCCACAGCACTGTATGAGACTCATTGCATGTTATCGCAAATGCCGATGTTGCCATTTTGGTTTAGAAAGTAATCCCTTTTTCACACAGGGCCATGTAGGTTTGGATTTTTTCTTCCTTATAATATAATAAAAAGTTTAATTTAAAAACTGCCTTTTGTTTTCAGTTGTGCTGTCATTGGCTAACATTTAAATTTGTTTAATTGTCTGAAACATTTAAGTGTGACAAACATGGAAAAAAAAGGAAATGAGAAAGGGGGAAAAGAGTTTTTCCACAAGGCTTTACGTTTGATAGAGGGATTGTATACAGTGTTCCCTATCGAAATCGCGGTTCCCCTTTCGCAGACACGCAATTTTATTTGTGCTTTGTTTTATTTTTTTTACAACGTATTGCATTTTGCATCTTGATTGGCTCAGGGAGAACACACGTGTTGTATTTGCATCCTGATTGGCTAAAAGAAAACCCATGTGTTGTGCCTGCGTCCTGATTGGCTAAGAGAGAACTCATTGTGTTCTGTGTCCTGATTGGCTACAGTACTGTAGAGCAATATCTTCCTGCGCAGTACAGAATGTGTTTGATTTGCCAAATGTACATAAATGTACACAGAGTAGTGTGACTCTGAAGTGCTGTATGTTTTTGCAAATTTTACCCCCGGCAACACCCACAATATCGACAAAACATTGTCCAAACATTACTGCTAAGTTGTGGATTCTGCTGCTGCATAGCAACATTTACTAATAATAAAGACTTTTACCTGCACTTGGGTTCTTTTTCTCCTCATCCCCGGGGTGGATCCACCACACCGCAAGCCAAAATGTGACACTTACTTTTAAAAATCTACTCATGTTTGAACTTAGAGAGTGTTTAAACAAGAAATAAATGTGAGAAAATGTTAATGCCTGTCTGAGAAAAGTGTATAAAGTGTATGGTGAGGGGGTTTACAGCCTTAGAACATGTATATTAACTGTAAATTTTACAGTTATTATACATGTTTGTCATTTTATACACATACACTTATACACTTTGTCATTTTACATTTTCCCATTCAAATTTTTATACTTTCCAAAAATCAGATTTTGATACAACCTATGTAGAAAAGAGACTGCTGCATTTAATTTCAGGTCTTTAGTTTGAATGTTTTGAAATTGAAGACAGTTACCAACATGTGTGCCCTAGAGATTGAATTGTATTTTACATATGGAATTAATGGTGAACATCGGAACATTAAACAGTTTTGGACTTTATCCTCTTAACTGTAGCTGACGTACGTTAACTCCCTTTCAGTGAGTAAAGTTCACTGATGTGTGATTACCCCTCCACTTCCTCATCCCCACCTCACAGCACACAGAACAATTTCCTCGCTGCTTTCTTTCAGTTGAGCAAATCAGGACCCTGGACAGAGCAAGCAGCTGTCAATGTGAATCAACATGTTGTTCTGACAAAGTGAGGCATCACAACAGCAATATGTATCTACACCCCTCCATAAAAATAGTTGTGGACAGCTATACTCCAGCTAGAGCTGAGCGTGCCCCAGGGAGCCTGCACAAATGTTCCACAATGACACAGTCATATTCTGTATTTAGAAACATCAACACATGAGTGTGGTTCTGGAGGCACCAGCTGCAGGCCAACATAAGATATTTGGACACTACAAGACATAACCTCTTTTGACCTTTTTGTTATGTTTTGCATCAGTTAATCAGTGGTGTGCGGTCAGGGCCAGGAAAGCTTTCTCTGTTGGCCTAAACACAATCAGAAGCACTGCTCTACATTTACAATTGAAATTGTATTATTTGTTTTATTAAATTGTATTAATACATTGCAACAGTGAATTATTTTCATTTAGTACCGTGTCTCGTACTTTACTTTTTTCAATAGTGTATTTGTACATTAGATTTTTCTTTTATCTAATCAAAGTTTAGCTTCTATGTGATGCTGTATGTATGTAATGTATTCTGCCCAGGACCTTCTGAATCAGAAATGCTGGCCCATGTCACATACACACAGTTCCAATTAGGAATAGGGCTGTTTTCTTTACCCAGTTGGACTTCAGATTTATCTTTCAGGGCCAGCTAGCTGGCTCACATTAACATCAGCGCTTTTCTGTCCTCTGAGAGAGCCCAGCCAACCTACAATGAAGTCTCATTTCAGCCGCATGTAACCGCCATCTTGTCCTTTTGGTCCTCTGACTGACTGGTCACCAGGCCAGGGTGTTTCACTCAGTCAGCAGGGAAAGAATCAAGCTCACTTACAATCCCGATGAGGTCAAGCGGTGTACAAAATGAATGGATTTATAGTTTGCAGTGGTGTTGAACTGCACATCATCATACTGAGATATGGTTTATACAATATACCCTAATGTGGGCAAGCGGCATAAAAAAATGGATGGATGGATGTTTTTGTAATAACTTTTAGGTGTAGTTCTGTATTTCCCATTATGGTTTTGACTGAAAATATCCAAGGTTTACTTCTGCACAATAAGTTGCTCCAGCTGGAATAACCAATTGCAACCAATTGCAAATTGCAACCAAATCATGTATGATGCAAGCACCGGAGTCCGTCAGTGTGTTACGGCGCATAAAATTCTCACTGATCACGTTGATGCTTCATGGCCGTCCAAAACATCCTTCAGGCTACAGGTAAAGGCTACAGGTAAAGGAGTGCAGAATTATTAGGCAAATGAGTATTTTGACCACATCATCCTCTTTATGCATGTTGTCTTACTCCAAGCTGTATATGCTCAAAAGCCTACTACCAATTAAGCATATTAGGTGATGTGCGTCTCTGTAATGAGAAGGGGTGTGGTCTAATGACATCATCACCCTATATCAGGTGTGCATAATTATTAGGCAACTTCATTTCTTTTAGCAAAATGGGTCAAAAGAAGGACTTGACAGGCTCCAAAAAGCCAAAAATAGTGAGATATCTTGCAGAGGGATGCAGCAGTCTCAAAATTGCCAAGCTTCTGAAGCGTGATCATCGAACAATCAAGCGTTTCATTCAAAATAGTCAAAAGGGTCGCAAGAAGCATGTGGAAAAACCAAGGCGCAAAATAACTGCCCATGTACTGAGAAAAGTCAGCGTGCAGCTGCCAAGATGCCACTTGCCACCAGATTTTCCATATTTCAGAGCTGCAACATCACTGGAGTGCCCAAAAGCACAAGGTGTGCAATACTCAGAGACATAGCCAAGGTAAGAAAGGCTGAAAAACCACCACCACTGAACAAGACACACAAGCTGAAACGTCAAGACTGGGCCAAGAAATATGTGAAGACAGATTTTTCAAAAGTTTTATGGACTGATGAAATGAGAGTGAGTCTTGATGGGCCTGATGGATGGGCTCGTGGCTGGATCGGTAAAGGGCAGAGAGCGCCGGTCCGACTCAGACGCCAGCAAGGTGGAGGTGGAGTACTGGTTTGGGCTGGTATCATCAAAGATGAGCTGGTGGGGCCTTTTCTGGTTGGGGATGGAGTCCTACTGCCAGTTTCTGGAAGAAACCTTCTTCAAGCAGTGGTACAGGAAGAAGTCTGCATCCTTCAAGAAAAACGTGATTTTCATGCAGGACAATGCTCTATCACACGCGTCCAAGTACTCCACAGGAAAGCTGTCTAAAAGAAGAAAAGTAAAGACATGGCCTCCTTGTTCACCTGATCTGAACCCCGTAGAGAACCTGTGGTCCATCATCAGATGTGAGATTTACAAGGAGAGAAAACAGTACCCCTCTCTGAACAGTGTCTGGGAGGCTGTGGTTGCTGCTGCACGCAATGTTGATGGTGAACAGATCAAAACACTGACAGAATCCATGGATGGCAGGCTTTTGAGTGTCCTTGCAAAGAAAGGTGGCTATATTGGTCACTAATTTGTTTTTGTTTTGTTTTTGAATGTCAGAAATGTATATTTGTGAATGTTGAGATGTTATATTGGTTTCATTGGTGAAAATGAATAATTGAAATGGGTATATATTTGTTTTTTGTTAAGTTGCCTAATAATTATGCACAGTAATAGTCACCTGCACACACGGATATTCTCCTAAAATAGCTAAAACAAAAAACAAACTAAAAACTACTTCCAAAAATATTCAGCTTTGATATTAATGAGTTTTTGGGTTCACTGAGAACATGGTTGTTTTTCAATAATAAAATTAATCCTCAAAAATACAACTTGCCTAATAATTCTGCACTCCCTTGTAGAGTATGGGTTTTGATTGTGTTAGAAAGTGGTGAATATATTGTACCTTTGCATTAGACTGAAACATGTATGCTGAGAGACTAGACTGGCACATCTGTAAAATTGATTGCATCTTGATACTCTGTTTTCCTGCACACTAAAATCTCCCTGAATGACCTCACACTTGCAGTGCATATTACTTGGATATTATTTTTTTTAAGCCCTATTGGTGGATTGTGAGTTGTTAAACCCTGTCAAGGTCTCTTGCTCCCATTGCTACTTAGAAATGTGCACCACTATAGCATGTCGCATTACCCAAACCCCACAGCAGCAAGCGAGCGCATGGATGTGATTGCTGTCATCAACACTGAATGAACATTGACGTCTCCCTTGTTGAACCATATCTTGATAGACCCTTAACTTTCTAATAAGTGTGTTAGGACTCACTGTGCAATACTCCGGTCAACATCCTTTCAGCTCTTTTCCTGTAATCGTTTTCTTCTTGGATTTGATTGTAGCTGACATGTTTTAGCATAGTGTCATCTGGATCAGAGGTGGGCAAACTATGACCAGCGGGCCAGATATGGCCCACCAAGGTTTTTAATCCGGTCTGCAGAACGTGTTCTAGTTATTATTTTTTAAACCTTTAACATCAACGTTTGGTCTGACAATATGATTTGCGGTGCTATTTTTAAAAGACCCTAAGTCTTAAACTATCTACTTCTGAAACAAGAGACTCTGCATTTTCTGGTGATATTATGGTAATCATATGGACTTCGCCACAGTAGCTCCAAGAAAACAAAGGCTTTGATAAAAAAAACAAAGTAGGTCTGTGTACAGAGCAGCTTAAGCCTGTGTGACACCCGGTTAGAGTAGACAACTTTCTATGAAAGTGATATTTTATGTTATATGGGTGTTTTTGTGTTTCGCCATGTACTTTGGGACT
>QODF01000049.1:1636741-1649363 GCA_024372805.1 Oostethus manadensis | reverse complement strand
TATATATGTATATATGTATATGTATATATATATGTGTATATATATATATATATGTATATGTATATATATATATATATATATGATGGCTATAATGGCTATAAATGCCATTTAAAGTTTGCTGTACTTAATATTCAGTGGTGACCCCAGGAATGTCTGAGACAATGGCGCTACCCTCATTCTTTCACCTTTTACTGGAATAAATGAGGGATATGATCAATGCAAGTGAGGAGCCCATAGTTAGAATTAATGAGCATCAGCCTCGTCTGCAATTTGTCTGCTGTGGTATTGACTTGTCTTATTTCACTGTCTAATTTGTTATTGCTCCACACATCTCTTTCCCTAGGGCGATTTCAAGCGTCTCATTGTGAACCATTGCCAATTGGCTGATGAATGCCACCAAAAGTGTTTCAGGCTATTTGGGCATATTGGATATTGTAAATAGTACATGTTGTGATATTTCATTAAAGTGATGCAGTAGTAGAGTAATTAAATCTTGCTGGACCCAAAAAGCATAAGGTTAGGTTTCCAGCTCCATTAGATAATTAGTTTAATTTTTGGTGTGGATCAAAGGTGTTGCTCAATGCTTATTTTTATTATTTGTCCTTACAGTCTGATTGCATTGGGGCCAAACAAGGACCCTATTGTATTGGGCCCAACAGATTCAGCACATTTAGGAGAAAACATTTGTAATTACAACTGTTCTTAGCATGCTATCAGTGGTGTAAAATCATACTTGGTAAATCAACCTTGTCAGTCTTTTCAAGTTCAGGCAGACTAAAGTCCAAAAGAACTTGACAGTATGTCATAAGCCATGTCCACACAAACATGGATATTTTAAAAACACATTGTGCCATGTGGGTGAAAATTTTCTTAATGCCTGAGTTAATCTTTTATGGCCTTTGTGTCAACAAATTGGACAGTTGTCAAGTGCGGTAATGCTTTAGTGTCCTGTTCAGGAGTGTGACTAAATATCAATATATTTCAATATTTAACCTCACGAAGGGTTAAAAATACATACTTACCTAATATCAGTTTTTTATTATGATTATTAAAATTTAACTGCTGTAAACGTAATGCACTGTTTCTCCTCACTTAGTGGAGTCACCACTGAGAGGGATGTCATGAGAGTGGCGGAAAGTTGGGCAGAAGTCACAGAAGTGGAAAAAACAAACAAGAAACGCCGCGCTATGACCGACTCGGGTGGTGAAGTAATGGAAATCAAAAGTGTGAACTCACTTGGGATTTTATTATGTGGACTGGACAAAGCTGGACGAAGGACTTTGCAGTATATAAGAAGTGTCTCACAGACAGCTGGGATAGGCTCTCACATACCCCGGTAAGGACAAGCAGTATAGCAAATGGATGCTAAATGTTGTATTGTTCAGTCAAGAGCTGTGTGTTTAGTTTAGGTTTTGTATTGTCAACATTGTCCTCAATCTCATCTGGGTCGTTATCTGTCTCTGCCTCGTTATCGTGAGCCATGTCTCGCAAATTGTATCCCAGGTACCTTGAGATTCCCAGACCCATTTCTGTTGTGCCTACCAAAAAGAAGAAGCTGCAAAAAGTCTGGGAAGATTTTGCCTGTCCACTTCTTAAATTCTTGCAACTTGCAAGTGGGTAATGGTGGCTCTTTTGTCTTTTTTACAATCATATAGTAAAGCACAGTCTGTTTTTGTACTCATTTTATGGCAGCACCAAACCAAACTGTGATGGATGAACAGAGAACATCATTCAGCAACCTCATCCCAAGCAGGCATTAGAACACAGTTTGAGCAACAGTAACAGTAATGCCCTGTGCACACATAGGCAGGTAACAAAGTAATTTTTCCATAATTTGGCCAATCATCCACATGGGCCCGCAGATATTTGGCACTAAGAACAAAGACTCCAAAATGTAGATTTGGAGAAAGTTCCGGTTATACGTTGGGTATGGATGCAAATAAACTGAGTTTTACGTTTCCAAACATCCCTGACTGAGATAAAGAATTCTGTGACGTCACACACGCGACCTTTATTTACTTCAGAAACAACATGGATGCCCTCAGAACTGACATCATTTTCTTGTGTTTTGTTGACTTTGTATTCTAAAACAACGTTTAGAAGTAATTTTACCTCCTTGTCAGTCCACACAAACGAGCCTGCCGCCATGTTTGATGTTTTGCAGAAGTGACGGGATGACAGAGGATGATTCTGATTGGATAGAATTGTAGTAACTATCGCCGCCTACAGGTTTGGCATTCTTACGACTGTGGTTCCCAATGCATTTATGCTGTTATGTGAGTATGCCTTGTTTTCATAAACGGAGAGGGAGAAATATGCGGTTTAAAAATAGACTGCTGTGTTTGGACAAGGCCTAAGACAGAAAAAGTCATTAATGTAATGCTTTTGGAGATGAAAAGAGCAAAAAAGAGCAAAAATGAAAAACTAATGTTGGTACAAATCAATACCAAAATCTAATAACATCCATTCGTTCAGTGAGTTGTTCTTTTGGAAGAAACTACACTAATACTACTACAGCATGAAATATACTGATGGTGTGACATGATTATACAATATATACACTATATTTATTAGGAAGGACAACAGCAGTCCACAGTTTAGATGGACTTTGCAGAAACGCATACCATATGTATTCAGTTTGATGTGGTTGGAAAGTAATAATCTTACCAAACTAGTGAAGAAAAAAAGATGCCACGAAGTCGAGGACAGAGCAGTAAAGATGAGAGCAGACATTCATGCAGAGAAAAGAATGTTAAGGACGCTGCATGAAGCAGCAGTCACAGTGGGGTGTCTCAAATACAGAAACGGGCACACTAAAATACAACCCCACCTCCCCCCAAAATTGCTGTTTTGATCTTCACAGGAGCAAAAGTATTGATTTGAAGTTTTATATGGTCCGTGAGGTTCTGCCTACAAATGAATGGCAGTGTGTGTTGAGCCAGAGAGCGAGGAAGTACAGACTAAACAAACCCCTGGGCTACTACGACCGTATTGAAGGCGTAGTGGACCCAGGCAACAACAGGTGGCCAACCTGCTTCAGGGTACTCTCATCCAGTGAATGCTGTGCCACAACCCCTGCTGGGAAGAATGAAATATTTGATCTCCAGTCAGAGGCTGAGGACTTTTTAAAATTCATTTGTGATACGTTTTCTGGCGGTCTCAGTGGTAAACACTTTTTACCCTCTCACAGCCAAGGAGCTTGGGTTTTCCTGTTTATCAAGCTGTTATATCTGCTTGCAATGAAAAACTATTCTGGAGTTGGAAAAATACATTTTTTTCACTGTTTTTCTTCTTTGAACTTCAATGCACATCTGCTATGTCCATCTGTTTGGTAAAAGATAATAGTGTTTGTTTTTGCTTGCCGCAGTTGAAGTTGGAGTGAAGCATTTGTTTTCATTGGCTTTGGTAACATCTATACATTCTAAAGGGTGCACTTTTTTCATTGTTGATTTGTAGCTGTCAAAATTCTCTACCAAGTGGCTTGAACCTATTTGCAAACATTGTTGCTCATTGCCATGTTTACGTGACTCATCGTTTAATTTGAGATTTGGGTGTATTATGCTGAAGCTCCAGTATCGGCCCCCGGTAGCCTCGCTCAAGTGTGAAACTGCTGGAATGACAATCAGCACCTCCAAGTCATAGCCCATGGTTCCCACCCGGAAAAGAGATAAAATCCTGCCCCAAGTGGAAAAGTTCAAGGGGTCCCCAACTGTCCAAACTGTCAATTTACCAGTCGATATATGTCCCTACCATCACCTATGGTCATGGTCTTTGGTTAGTGACTGAGAGGTCAAGATTAGTGGCAAATGTGAACTTCTCTGTATTGTTACTGTACAGTACTGTTTGGCTGGTTTACAGACTTTATTTAGATCCCATCCTAATTAACAGGGATCTGGCATCTTCCTTTGCTATAGGCTGTAAAATGAAAGTAAAGTACATTTGCTTGTTATTCTGGTCTATAGTAGTAGCACTTGGTAGTATATAAATGGCTGCAGACCCAGAACTAATTATTGGAGCCATTTTTACGTGTATGGAGGTCTTAACTGTTTGTTTTGTTTATTCAATTGAGATAATAAAAAAATCTACATATACCTCTGAGGGAGATATGTCTTGTTGCCCAGACCTGCAGCTATGAAATGTTAATTGAAGTTCTTAATGCTGTTTGCAAAATTGAATCCCTTCACTTTTGATATCTCCTTTAAAGCATGTTTATGATCAATCGGGGAGAACAAGATTGGTGTTTATTATTATTTTGTGGCGCTAAAAGGGGCAAGAAACAGTTTAATTCCAATTGCAGTAAGTAATTTTCATTAAATGTCAATTTGTTATTAATGCAAAGCAACATTGGAATCAAATAGTGTTCATTAATCACAGTGCCGTCCGGCAGGCTGCTAATTAAAATGTTGGGGGCCGGCTCGTTATTCACTGGCAGACCTGATTGTTAATGTCGACTCATTTTCCTCCTCAACCGTGCTATCATTTATTTTCTTTGGGTTTTGTGTGCACGCTTGTTAATTATTGAATTGGTTTTTTTTTTATTCCTAGTGTCAGTTTTCAGATTATAATCAAATCAAATCTTAGAGAATGGAAGAGTTTGATGCGATTCCGTGTGCCACAAACAACAAATCTCATGCATGTATTTGCCAATAATGACATACATAGCAGTGGGCAATAAAATGGCGATAGAATAAAAAAAAACAGTTCATTGGAAAAAAAAAATTTATAGGAATAATAATTTTGTATTGTTCAAGTAAGAACTGGCATAAGTGAGGAACAACTCACCTGTGAAGTTACGTTTACTGCACACTTGTTGCTACACCTAAAAAGTCATTAGGGATTTTTCACACACACTAAAAGTACAACTTACAACCATGTAATAATATTGATTGAAAATAAAGGCTAAATATAGTCATTACAATATGCATTTTGGTATGATTGGACCATTAGTGTAGGTGTTGCACCAGAGGTTGACTCCCTTGGCAAAAGCCCAAGGTCTGTCTTTGACCAAAGATATAACCTGTTTTCCTACACCTCAATTATGCATGTTATCCACCAGCAGCCATATGTCTCTGTCAATACCTTTTCCTAGCATTCAGCGGCGGTCTGTGTGGGATTTGTGTGCGTTAAATAATGCAGTACTGAAAGGTCAGGAGGGAGACGAGGAGAGGGTCAATGCTTTTGCAAGTTGCGCACGTGAGGTGGGGGCTGGGAGGTGGGTGTTGGAGTAGAAGCTCCAAGAAGCAGCCGTTAATTTCCAGGTCAGTTCCAATAATGAAATGCACACGGTAAATGTCAAACAGCACCCGGTAACCAGTAATCCGGCTCAGCTGGGAAATAATGAATGGCTTTCTTTAAAAGCCCAACAGCCTCATTTGAAGGGATATATCAGCATGCAGTTTAATTATTCTTTGCTAACGTTTTTGGCTGAACACGGTCAGTACTCCAAGGCATTGTTTCGGCAGCCAACCCCAAAACTCCAAGTTTGTGATTGTTTTGACGAAATCAACTGCCAAAAATGATCACATAACATACAATTTTTGCAAGACAAATTTAAGCCACATACTGTATAGAGGAGGCTTTAAATGTAGATTTGTGCATGCAGTCTTCAGTTGGGATGATGTGGTCTCTAAAATGGTACATCTGTAGGGAAAGAGGCCCAACTTTTGGCTGGACATTGCTGATTAACAACAGCAATGTGGACGACAATTCAATGAATGACACAAACCACCACTAACTGATGTTGCCAGTTGTGGTACAAACCTTTATAGTTAACTTCAGCTCCAATTTTATCACTTAAAATATTTGTGTGCAGTGCGAACCAATGTGAAGCTCATTTCCTTTAACTTTTGAAGCCTACAAAAGTGGAATTATTTGAATTAACTGCATGACAAGAATTTTCTAGAAGTTGTAGATGTGACTGTAAGTTTTGGCCACCATATGCAGATATAATAGTGGTAAAGATATATAATATACTAACATGCTGAGTAAACAAAAAATGTATTTATTATGCTTGATAATAAACTTTAAAGTAATGGTTCAATCCATTTTTTATGCCTCTTATTCTCACTAGTGTCACAGGAGTATGCTGGAGCCTATCCCAGCCGACTTCGGGCGAGAGGTGGGGTACACCCTGGACTGGACACCAACCAAGCACAAGGCACATATAGACAAACAACCCCTCACACTCACATTCATACCTATGGATAATGTAGACTCACCAGTTAACCTAAAATGGATGTTTTTGGAATGTGGGAAGAAGCCGGAGTAACCGGAGTAAACCCACGCTAGTGGAGAACATGCAAACTCCACACAGAGATGCCCCAGCAGATCTTCCAAATGTACTGACTGTGTGGCCACCATGCGGCCCAGTAATGGTTCCACACTTTGTAAAAAATATATATAGTCGTCCCTCACCACATCCCAGTTGACATTTGACGGATCACTATCACGTATTTTCACACATTTTTGTGGTTTGTTGTGGTTGGTTATTTTGGGAAAATGGTATGTATTTTTGCCTAAATTAAGCATTTTAAGAACAGAAATGATTAAATGAACTAAAACACAAATATAAGGCAGTAAAAAACCCATTCAAATTGTGAATGTTGTATTCTATATTAGTCACTGGGGGTCAATAACTGTTTGGTGTGACAAGCACCAGACTGGATTGATGGACCAACCGTTTTTTATTGCAGGTCTCAAAACAGGCACAGTAGTCATAATATAATAAAAAAAAGTTTATGTCCTTTTTCTCTGATTGCACCTACTACACCTGTATGTTGGGGTAACACAAATGAAAAGGTGACTGTATGAGTGCTTTTTCATGTCTAGATGGCTCTAATACAGTAATGTTAAAAAATATACTTAGAAAGTTGTAAACATGTTTATTTTGCAAAATATTTATGTAATTATGGCATGGAAAACCTGTCTAAATACCATCACACTCTGTTTGCGTGCCAGTGTGTTCATTCGCCCTTTTTGTTTTGAGACTCGTATTCTGTAGTTTTGCCTGTTTTCCCTGTGTTGTTTCCTGTGTTCTGCACATCTTTTACTGTCCTCACCTGCCGCTAATTTGGTTTCATGGTATTTAGTCCAGTCGTGTGCGTCCTTGGTTGTTGGAGCATTACACTTATGTTGCCGTCTGTACAGACAGCAGAGCATGAACACACATATATATGCGCATTAGTTATGTAACTGTAAATATATATGTGTGTGTGTGTATTCAATCAGAACCTAAAGAATGGACTTTGATTGCGGTGTCTCCCTAATTTACAGCTGCATAACTAATGTATCTGTTTTATAATATATATAGCCATCCATCCCTTTTCTATGACGCTTATCCTCATTAGGGTCGCAGGGTAGGCTGGAGCCTATATATATACATCTATATACACAGTGTATATATATATATATATATATATATATATATAATAACAAAGAAAATAATAGTAAGTTTATATAGTTATGTGATATTACAATTAAAAAAATATCATCAAAAAATAAAACTGAGGATAAAGGCAAGATAAAACATCAAGCGGCAAATAGGAGCGGCTTCACAAGTGAATTTTTTGTCTCTGTAATTAAACTGGGAAAATGATTCAGCAAGCTTGAGTTCCTAAGGCACAGAAAAGTGCAAAAAAACTCTGCCTTATCTGGTTTGCAGATTAGATTTTGAGCAAGATACGTGTTACTACTAGACCACATAGAGTCTATTGGGGCAAGTACACCTAAAAGATTATATATGATGTGGACCCCAACCAGACAAAGTATCCTAAAGTCTTATCTACTTTGTTTTGGATATTTTGAAAAAATAAATAGACTTTCGGTGGAGCCGTGCAGAGAGCTGCAGTCCTTTTGATCAGCGGGTTGCAGTGTAAGATTATTTCTCGTTGTGATTGTTACACAACAGAATGTCCACCTGCAATCTGGGGGGATGTATTAACCATCCATCCATTTTCTTCCGCTTTTTTGAGGTCGGGTCGCGGGGGCAGCAGTCTAAGCAGGGATGCCCAGACGTCCCTCTCCGCGGCCACTTCGTCCAGCTCTTCCCGGCGGATGCCGAAGCGTTCCGAGGCCAGCTGAAAGACATAGCCTCTACAGCGTGTTCTGTGTCTTCCCCGAGGCCTCCTACCGGTTGGACGTGCCCTGAACACCTACACTGGGAGGCGTCCAGAAGGCATCCCAACCAGATGCCCGAGCCACCTCATCTGGCTCCTCTCAATGCGGAGGAGCAGCGGTTCTACTCCGAGTCTCTCCCGGATGACAGTGCTTCTCACCCTATCTCTAAGGGAGAGCCCAGCCGCCCAGCGGAGAAAACTATTTTCGGCCGCTTGTACCCACGATCTTGTTCTTTCGGTCACTACCCAATGCTCATGATCATAGGTGAGGGTAGGAACGTAGATCGACCGGTAAATTGAGAGCTTTGCCTTTCGGCTCAGCTCTCTCTTCACCATGACAGACCGGTGTAGAGTCTGGTCATTACTGCAGAAGTTGCACCAATCCGCCTGTCCATCTCACGTTCCATCCTTCCCTCACTCGTGAACAAGACCCCGAGGTATTTAAACTCCTCCACTTGAGGCAGGACCTCATACCCGACCCGGTGATGGCACTCCACCCTTTTCCGGGCGAGAACCATGGACTCAGTTTCGGAGGTGCTGAATCTTCCTCTAAGGACGCCAAAAAGAGTGGGTATTCTGAACTGCTGTTTGGTGCATAAGCACAAACAACAGTCTGGACCCGTACCCCCACCCGAAGGCGTAGGGAAACTACCCTCTCGCTTACCGGGTTAAACTCCAATGTGCAGGCTTGGAGCCGGGGGGCAACAACAATTGCCACCCCTGCCCATCGCCTCTCATTGCCGGCAACACCAGAGTGGAATGAAGTCCAGCCCCTCTCAAGAGGACTGGTTCCAGAGCCCTTGCTGTGCGTTGAGGTGAGTCCGACTATATCTAGCCGGAATTTCTCCACCTCACGCTCCAGCTCAGGCTCCTTCCGCGCCAGAGAAGTGACATTCCACGTACCGACAACTAGCTTCTGTAGCCAAGGATCGGACCGCCAAGGCCTCCGCCTCCGGCCGCCACCCAGCTCACTTATCACCCGACCCTTTGGCCCCTCCTACGAGTGGTGATCTCAGGGGAGGGGGGACCCACGTTACCTTTTCGGGCAGTGCCCGACCGGGCCCCATGGGTGCAGGCCCGGCCACCAGAAGCTCGCCATCGTGCCCCACCTCCAGGCCTGGCTTCAGAGGGGGACCCCGGTGACCTGCGGCCGGGCGAGCAAAAACGAAGTCCAATGTTTTTAATCATCATCATGGTCTTTTGAGCCACTCTCTGTCTGGTCTCTCCCCTAAGAACAGTTTGTCATGGGTGACCCTACCAGGGGCATGACAGCCCCTGACAACTTAGCTCATAGGATCATTGGGACCCGCAAACTCCTCCACCACGATAAGCTGGTGGCTCAGGGGAGGAGGTGATGTATTATAATGCATGCAAATCCAAAATTATTAGACATGTCTGCTAATTCAAAAAAGGGGGTAAACCACTTAAAAGTAACTCCATAGATACTGTAACTTCACCTTGTAAGACACAGGACTGCCTATAAATGCCCAACTTTCAAACAACATTTTCATAAAAGACACAAGAAATATAGTGCAGGTTTTTCTTAGTATGAGGCCAAACAAGCTCAAGGTTTTCTCCCCTCTCTGTCCAAACTGCATCATTTGTGGTACACAAACCCAGCACACTTACAGCACCTACTGTAAGTGTGTACAACCTAGCACTGTACATTCTTCTTTTTAATAATGGTGGTGAAAAGACCAACCGACTGCAGTAACGCGCTAAGAAGAAGACGTTAAATTGTTGTGACGCTGTGAAATGAAGACACTTCACCTGTCGTCAGCAATAGGATGCAGTGCACATCTCTCTCAGTTTCATTGCCATAAATTATTGAAGGGATTGTGAAGAAGATAACAACAGAACAGCTACCTTAGTGGAAGATGGAAGCTGTAATGAAAAGGGGAGAGAACTCAAGGTGAGCGTGACTCACAGACTACATTATCTTTTGGTTGCTCCGCTCCAATGTCAGCAGCAAAGAGAGATCCTCCTTTCATCGTCGTCCTTGTTCTGTTTTCTTGTGTATGAGTGAGTGCATATACTGTAGAACGGGCTGGAGAAGCATCCGTTTTGAGTGGTGCAGGGAGGGTGGAAATGACTAACGGCCTTTTGTGTAATTAATGAGGACAGCGTTGATACCCAACGATAATTTAGCATGGTTGCCAACACTTGACTTTTGATCCCCATTTACCCTGGCTCTGTCTCTATTTAGATCAGCCTAGCATGGGAGGAGTGTGTTAACCTTGGAGGATACACAAACACATCACAGGAATATGCACAGAAACACACACGTCTTATCCACTTTCATGCCGCACACGAGCCTCCCACACAGACACACACAAACATTTATACCCCCTCCTTTGTTTCTCGCCTTTTCTCTCTTTGCGCACATACATCAACTGTGCACACACATGCAAACAAGGAAAAAAGGCATTTGGAAGCGCACACATGCACACAAACACCTGAGGCGATGGAATAAATGCATCTTTAATGATAGCAGATAAGGACTTCCAACCAGGCCCGTAGTCATAGCTCAGTGATTTGGCTCACACGGAAAGGGATTGTGGGAATGAAAAACAAGCCAGTGCAAACTTCTGGGCCTCCAGGAGTCTGCAACAAACAAAACCGGAGTCAGTCAATCGGACAGAGGAAAAGCAAGCAGCTACCTCTTTCAGGGTGTTGTCAGATTCTAAGCAAAGTCTCTTTAAACGTCACAACTGCACATCGGCGTTCAAATGATTTGTACTGCGCTTGTGTGTCTTAGGACCACGTCTTGGCAACACCGCGTCTGTGTTAGTCTCCTTTATTTCCCCCGTTAATGAAATTGCTAATCACTTTCTGCACAGACACATTAACAGATGTGTTATTGTGCACGTGTGCGACGATGAGATGGATCAAAATGCTGAACATCCGTCTGTGGTATTGTTTTGAGCCTCTTATTGTGTGTCAGTAACACATGTTGGCTTGAGGCCTGCTATGTTCAGCCTTCTGTAAAGCCCTGATTGACATGCAAGAGTCTACGTTCTTTATTCATTCACTTCTATCCAAACATCAAAGCCACTAGGCTGTATCCTAAGCCAGAGCTTAAATAAATGGCACCGCTCTCCCTTAGGCCTCTCAGCTGACATTTCCTGGATTTATTATGCATGTGGACGGGCTGCAGGGAATTCAGGTGACACTAGATAATGCTTGTGTTATAATGGAGGGTTTGTATGTCTTACAACAACACAAATGCCCATATGGTATGGGGGAACTTGTCTGTGTTGGTGTTCAATATTCAAGGCCTCCCGCTGAGAGAAACACAAGCATGCCCTTACATATTTTAACTTGTTAATTCCTCTTTTGCTTCTTCATAAGCCCACTCTATCTTTCTCAAGGACCAAACATTACACAGTTGCCCAAATGTATGCCATCCTCGAGGTCAGACATGCTCAAGTGTTGAAGTCGGCAAGATGTTAAGACACACACATATTTGTCAGAGTGGCTAAAGAGTCAAGCACTTGAAAACATAAAATAAGTGGTTTTTCACAGAAAAATAACAGTTTAGCATCATTCTGTTGTTACGTTAGGTTTATTATTGAGTTGAGTGTCTTTTCAGCATCTAAATTAAATATGTTGGATTATTTAGCTTCTGGCAATGTCTTTCTTTTTCCAACGTTCCAGTCTGAATTTAGTCAGATATTGGATATGCAACAGGCGCCTGCTGCCGAGCAAATTATTCATGAAGGCGACATTAATATGCAATACAAAGGGTTGTGCCCTCTGTGGGGAGTGTCTCTACACTTTACCAGAAGATAATTTCAACCAACAGGCCACAAAGGTTTCTTTGGATATGTCGGATATGCATTTACCAGACTTTGCTTGTTTTCCGAGGTTTTTGTACATCCCGGTTTTTGTAGGATTCAATATTTGATTATTAAAATGTTGATTATTGGTATTGTTGTCATCCCATCCATCCATTTTCTATACCGCTTGTCCTCATTAGGGTCTGGGGTATGCTGGAGCCTATCCCAGCTAACTTTGGGCGGTAGGCGCGGTACACCCTGGACTGGCGGTCATCCCTCGCTACGCAATGGGTCGAACATCTATCACTGTTTTAACAAAATTAACAAATGGATAAATGATTGCAGTTGTTGACCACAGCATATTATAAGTGAAAAATATTAGGATTGTTACGTTGATGAGACATGACATTATATAGGATTAACTTCACCCCGCATGTAGTCAGCCATGGCATGTTCGACACGATAAAGCATGAATGTTAAACATACGGCCCGTGGGCCAGATCAGGCCCCCAAACGGGTTTAATCTGGCCCCGAGGGTGATTTTATAAACTATAAAAATGAGCTGCAAATTTTCGATAAAATAAACTGCTGTTTCTAACTGCATCCAAGGAATGGCGCTATAGCAATTGTGTTAAGCAAGCAAACTGTTGATACCGTGGCAGAGCAAGTACATAGGTCAAGCAAACGGCAGCCGGTCCGGATGAGCTATTTTTGGTTTTGCCCACCCAA
>QODF01000049.1:1613866-1636516 GCA_024372805.1 Oostethus manadensis | reverse complement strand
CCCGAGGGTGATTTTATAAACTATAAAAATGAGCTGCAAATTTTCGATAAAATAAACTGCTGTTTCTAACTGCATCCAAGGAATGGCGCTATAGCAATTGTGTTAAGCAAGCAAACTGTTGATACCGTGGCAGAGCAAGTACATAGGTCAAGCAAACGGCAGCCGGTCCGGATGAGCTATTTTTGGTTTTGCCCACCCAATTTATTATGGTGCCCTGCGGTTGACTGGCGACCGGTCCAGAGTGTACCCCACCTCTCGCCCAAAGCCAGCTGAGATAGGCTCCAGCATACCCGCGACCCTAATGAGGATGAGGGGTATAGAAAATGAATGAATGAATGAATATTTATTATGGCTTCTACTTCTAACATTACATACTTTGGCACCCTCATTGTCCTAATATATCTTTGTAAAAAAAAAATAAAAGTAGATGCAGAGTGCAGAGTATTTTATTATTATTATTTTGTTATGTTTTATAATTAATCGTGATGTTGTGCTTGTACATGCACAATATATGGCCCAACTAATGGTCAGGACAGGAATGCCCAACTATGGCCCAACTAATGTTGACGAATAGTAGATGAGTTAAACAGTCAAAATTTGTCCAACGTGATTTTACTGGTCCGGTCCACTTGGGAATAGTTTTTTCTCCATGTGTCCCCTGAGCTAATATGAGTTTGACACCCTTGTGGTAGAGAAAAATAAAGTTCTCCCATTTTGTGTGGCAGTGGTAATTCTTAATTTTTTCTATCTCCCCCTTTGTTTGAAACACTTGAAAGTTTAGCATGAGTAAATTGCAGAGACTAACTATCTAAATAGATAGCTCGAGATCTAGCTTTGCTATGCTCTTTTGTCCCTGCAGTGATCCCGTAGCCTGTGCAATGTGGTGGAAATAAAGAATGAAAATAGTAATAGGAGTGTACCGATGACTGTATGGCTGTTATTTCATGTATAGAGGGTTCTAATATTGTTAAAAAACGTATTTGGTAAGTAAAAAGGTTTTATACACTGCTCAGAAAAAAATAGAAGAAAACAGAGTATAGTAACTTATCAGTCAAACTTCTGGGATATTGATCTGGTTAGTTAGGTAGCAGAGGGGGTTGTTAATCAGCTGCTTTTATGTTAATGAAATCAACGGGTGCATCAGAGGGGCAACAATGAGACAGACGCCAAAAAGGTTGAGGCCACTGACACCTCATCTCTTTTGGCTGATTTTTTACTGACTGACTTTCTACTGCTGTAGTTTTTCATTTGGCGTGGATCAACATCTCTGTTGATAGCATGGTGTGGTACGTTGGCGCTACAGAGTTTGCACAAGTAGTCCAACTCCTCCAGGATGGCACATCAATACGTACCGTTGCAAGAAGGTTTGCTGTGTCTCCTAGCACAGTCTCAAGAGCATGGAGGAGATTCCGTCAGACAGGTAGTTACTCCAGGAGAGCTGGACAGGGCTGAAGAATGTCCTTAAACCCTCAGCTGGATCGATATCTGCTCCTTTGTGCAAGGATGAACAGGATGAGCCCTACAAAATGACCTTCAGCAGGCCACTGGTGTAAATGTTTCTGACCAAACAATCAGAATCAGGTTCCATGAGGTTGGCCTGAGGACCCGACGTCCTGTAGTGGGCCCTTTGCTCACTGCCCAGCAGTGTAGAGCTCGACTGGCCTTTGCCATAGACCACCAGAATTGGCAACTACGCCACTGGCGCCCTGTGCTCTTCACCGATATGAGCAAGTTCAACCTAAGCACATGCGACAGACGTGAAAGGGTCTGGAGATGCCGTGGAGAACGTTATGCTGCCTGCAACATCATCCAGCATAACCAGTTTGGTGGTAGGTCAGTGATGGTCTGGGTAAGGCATATCCCTGGAAGGACGCACAGACCTCCACAGGTTAGATAATGGCACACTGACTGTTATTAGGTTTTGGGATGAAATTCTTGGACTCATTGTCAGAACCTAAGCAAGTGCAGTGGAACCGGGGTTCCTCTTGGTCCACGACAATGCCCGACCTCATGTGGCTAGAGTATGCAGGCAGTTCCTGGAGGATGAAGGAATTTATACCATTGACTGGCCCCAACGTTCACCTGACCTAAACCCAGTACAACACCTCTGGGACATTATGTTTAGGTCCATCTGGCACCGCCAGGTTGCTCCTCAGAATGTCCAGGAGATCAGTGATGGCCTAGTCCAGATCTGGGAGGAGATCCCCCAGGACACCACCCGTCGTCTCATTAGGAGCATGTCCCGACATTGTCAGGCATGCGTACAAGCACGTGGGGGCCACACAAACTACTGAGACTCATTCTGAGTGTTATGCCTGGGTGCTCGGCTAGCTCGGCGCGACATAGCGAGAACCCCGGGGAAGGAGCGAGCAGGACGTCAGCCAGGTAAGGTGCAGGAAAAGAGTCTTTTAATAACAAAGTTGCGAGGCAGGAACAAAAACAGGAACACGAAGCACACACGACATCCGATGGCAAAAAAGGGCAAAAGGCAGAACTCACCGTAGGGGCAAAAGATGACCGTATGGCACAATAACAAAATGACATTCAATGAACCAACCCACACAAGATGCACACACCTGAACTTAAATAGCAAGAAAATACAAATGAGGAACAGGTGTGTCTAATCAAAGCAAAACTAACTAGCAACGAAACAGGAAACCACCACAACAAAGGAAACCCCACTAGAACCCAAAACTGTCACAGTAACAACACCGGGATCGTGACACTGAGTTGCTACAATGACATTTTGGCAAAATGGACCAGTCTGCTGCATCATTTTTTCACTTTCATTTTTGGGGTGTCTTTGATTTCCCCCCTCTATAGGGTGATCATTTTCACTTCTATCTAATTATGTGGCATCATTTTGTTACTAATACATCACCTACTTATTATGAGGAAAAATATTCAAGATCATTTCCTGATTCATCGATTTCCTCGTCAAAAGGCTGACTCTAAGCTGTTTTATTCCTGACCCATCACTAGTCCTTGCCAGCAAGCCTTCAAGCAGGGTAGAAGTGACGTTAAATGTTAATTTATCCCTTTCATTCGCCATTTACAGTCGCCACTAGCAATATTGCAATTCAGTTATCACTCTCTTGTTCTATTGTGTTTTTTCAAAAATTAGTGGTGTAAAAATGTGGTGTAAACACAGAATAATAGGAGTGTAAAAGGGACTATAGGGGTGCTATTTCATGTCTACATGGCTCTAATAATGGTAAAGATTGTATTTAGAAAGCCATAAACACGTTCCTATGCTCTAACTACAAAAATGTTTCATTTTTCTTAATATTGAATTCTCCTTACTTATGGCATTCAGGTCTGTAACCAATCAAATGCGTTCAAGGAGGGATGACTGTATACGGTATGCATTTTGCATTGTTTTCGGCATGTAAAACTATTATGTTCTAAAGTAAAAGTGTTTTGTGTTAGCATTTCAGGTGTCTGGAACAAATTAATTTGATTTATGTTGTTTCCTATGGGAGAAATTGTTTTGGTTTTTGTATGATTCAATTTTGGACGGACGCTTTGGAACAGATTAACAACGAAAACCTCTATATTGCAATTCATCACTGATTTTTAATCTTTTTTGATTGTCTGTGATTTTATGTATATTTTATGTATTTTTTTAAATATTTACATTTAAACTATACCTACTATATTTTATGTATTGTTTGTTTTTTTCTCTCCCTAACGGGATTTACTTAGCCCTGTTGCCTTTGCATTCATCAACGACTAGTTGTGTGTAATTAAACATCACATGCAAGTGTTGAGTAACCACCATTCATTATTCATGTATTTTGAGCCAGCTTCTAGTAATTAGCTCATTTTGAGTTGCTCCCAGTGTTTTAAAGCAAAGCTCCAAGCTGAGCACCACTGTTGATGGGTGTGTAATTGAAAAAAAAACCCTCTGTCGGGCAGTGGTACATCAACCCTGCTCACACACCCTTCTTTGTCCATTGCCAGCCTGCAGTGTCACAAATGATAAGCCTTCTATTCATATGTAAAACAGGTCATCCATATGATCCTTGCTGTTGGACTTGAGATGAGAGTGGCTCAAAATGCCACACAGAACTCATTAATCAGAAGAAAGCCAATGCTGCTGTTGCAGGTGACTGCACCTGAAATCCCTGCTAAAAGTTAAGTATTCCTTCTTCAGACACAAATGTTGTTTCCCACAAATACCAGGAAGACTTACAAATTCTGAATGTCAGGCTGAAGTACACTCATTCCTTTCCGACTGTCATGTTTGTAGCCAATTTTTTTTTTTGAAACAATGCATCAAAAAAACATAATAACATGTTACTGTCAAAAAACACGCTTAGTATGTGTTGTCATCTAGCATGCGTTCACCATAATTAAATGTCAGCTACCACTTCATGGCTGCGTAATTATACATTCCTCTCACAGTTAAGACAAAAGGACTGGCAAAAATGGCAACAGGACAAAAATGAAACCCTGTCAAGGGTATTATGGAAGTGAGAAGGAAGGCCATAGATCAAAGCATGGGATGGCCATTTGTTCCTGAGGAATAATAGCTGTGATGTGCGCCAGACCCGCTGACCTGCCTGAACAATAAAGCTGGGTTGCGACTGCCTAAGAGCAATGACCTTGTGCAGATGAAACCTGCCTGAAACGGGTAAAAAACAAGAGATGGATGGGCCGAGGGACGCGTGAGCAGGGAGAAACAATAACAATCTATATAAAGGCTGATTCCTGTCCGACACCGCTACTCACTCTGCT
This sequence comes from Oostethus manadensis, assembly GCA_024372805.1. Classification (NCBI taxonomy): domain Eukaryota; kingdom Metazoa; phylum Chordata; class Actinopteri; order Syngnathiformes; family Syngnathidae; genus Oostethus; species Oostethus manadensis. Next base: position 1,631,776 of record QODF01000049.1, on the reverse strand, counting down.
GGGAGAGGATTGTTGACAGCTGCCTCTTAAGAGCGGACTGAGGCAGGCACAGACTTTTATTAGGGATGAAGGTTGCAGAGACACTTTTGTTTTTCTTCAAAGGGCAGAATATAAAGTTTTATTCTTGACCATTTACTACAGAGTCACATAGTGGCTTTTTCAGACGGCTTGCCGTGGTTCATTAAAAGTTCATTAAAGTCAAACTCGATGTGAGAAGTGTACATTTTGGTACAAATTTGCACATTGGTCTTTTTTCTAACAACATTTCAAAACTAATTCCTGGTAATCTGCATTGTTTGCATTTCCAATACACCTTAAAGTTTTATGAACAAAAAATCAAATTAAGCAGTTTTATGACTGATGGCCATTATGTGTAGAATGTTTATTGCCTAGTTACAAATTGTGTTGTGCATTCGAGATCCGCGTCATTCAATCGGAAGTTCCAGACTGTGGTATTGTTTTGGGAAACAGTAACATTGTCTCCATTTTTGTCTTATCAGAAAGTAGCCTGCTATCAAAAATAACTCAAATGATGTCTCTTTTTGTCCAAGTCATGATGGAAGAGAGGGTGACGAAAGATTACGTTTTTCCAGGACACGTCCTGTTTTCAATTCCTGTTCTGGGCATCCCGTTTTATCAGAGTGATAAAATGTCATGTTTTATTTTTTTTTTTATTTTTTATTGGGCCATTAAACAGACCGGCGTTAAGGCACTCTGCATGATGTTTGCTATGTGGGTATTTTTTTAAATTTGTGTTGCTTAAAAATTTCAAAAAGCCAATGAAAAAGCAAAACATTAGAACAGAAGTTAATCCACAGTTAAGTGTCGTGGACGCTGTGCAAAAATTCAAAATCCCAACTTCCTTATGATTTTAGAGGGTATGTTTTCCGGTTCCTGTGTTGTTCCGTTTCTGGACTCATTTTCATTTATTCACTTTCTATGCTGCTTGTCCTATAGTATGCTGGAGCCTTTACTTTGGGGGAGAGGCAGGGTATACCCTGGACTGGTTGGGACTCATTTTGAAGGTTTTAAAACACTTACATGTACAGTATTGAAATTCTAAGACATTTTTGAGTAAACATCTGGTACCTTTTGAGTATCTTGTTCTGGTTTTCAGTAATCACAATATGGTCACTCAAACTGAGCATTACCCCCACAACACGATAAAAGAAATGGTGTCCTATGATTGGTGTAATTTAGTTAGGCATGTTGATGACTTTTTGTTGCGTTTTAATGACACCAGTTTGTGTTGCAACAGCACTAAACGCAACAAGCATCTCTCTCTGTCGTGTTTGCATTTGTCCGTTTACTTGTCATCTCCTGCCTTGTTCTCTTCATTGTGTACAAAGCTGTTTGCACATTGAAGCTGATGCTCGGTACAACGCTCAGGTATAAATATGGCTTTCCATGATGTATTTTTACTTTTTTAAATATATATTTATGTTTTGTATGGATTTTTTTATGTATTTTATGTATTTCAGTTCTTGCCAGTGTGAGGTGAACAGTGCCAGATGATATTTCCATTTCTTTTTTTTCCCGGCCACTCGTACATCCCATTATTGCCGCATGTCAAGTGGAGTTGTGACTTTGTCGCTAAATCTAATGACATATTTTCACAAAAGCGACCCACAATAAATCTGGCTACTTTTTGTAGTGCCGTTGGAGAGTTTTTTAGTTTTTGGGAACCTAAATGAAAGCATGTATTAAGCTTCAGTTTCTGTTCTCACTGAGAACGGGTTACTCCTGAGACACCCAAAGCAGTCACAACCATGAGTGCACCGTCAGCTCCGGCGGCACACTGAGAGCATAGTGGAGCTCCCAGCATCCATGGATCACAGATGCGCGAGGCTGATGGGTAGACCTGGCCCTGTTTCACAGAGCTGGATCTAAAAAGTAAATGTTTCTTAATCGTCTTTAAATTACTACTCATTACACTCAAGCCTCATTCGGACTCTGTCACTTACCTACCACTGCGTCAGAACGTGTGTGATAAGTTAAACAAAAAATTCTAACAGAAAAGGTAGAGGCAGATGTATTTTTTTGCGCTATTTTTACAAAGTGATGGGCAATTTTAAATTAGCAAACTAAGAATCAAGTTTATTTGTAGTTCTAAAGGTTCTAAAGTTCTAACCTCCTAGGAGGTTATGCTTTTTTTCCTACAGCCTCTCTTACAACATCATATGAAAATACATGCAAGTTAGCCAATTACATCATCTAGTGACTTCTAGGACAGCCAATAGCTGCTTTTCTTTCAAAGGAGTTGGAAACAGTGGATGCAACAAATCCAATCTTATCTTTCTGAAATGACAGAAAGTATGTTTTTAGGATGTAATTTGAGGGACCAATATACTTTTCAGGGTGATAAAAAGTTTTGATGAATACTATTTATACTGTCGACGCACAGCCGGAGCAGCGGAAAATGGATGAGCTTCCTGGAAATTCTGTCACTGTTAAAGCTGCTGTGCGTCACGACTTGGCGGCTGCCTATGCTGTGCTATTTTCAAATGTAATGCAAGCATTATATCCCCACCCTCTTCTCATTCCAGCAAACGTGCCAAACATAACTCACACACACAACTTAGTTAGGTTTGCTGTCAACCAACGATAGTGATTTGACAAAGTTTAGACATTACAGTATGAATGCAAAGCCTGTCATAATAATGTGTACGCACTACAGACATGTAAGAACATCAGACAGACATGAACGACTAATCATCTTTTTTTATGAACTGTGAAAAATTTAACACATATATTTTGTGTTCAATCTGTTTGACAATGGCATACAGCAGCTTAACATTCAGTAACAAAAAATGAAATATTTACATCATTTTAGCGAGAACGAGAGATTGCTGTCAATTTTTGATACCATTAGCTTCTAAACAGAATTGCAATTTTTGGAGTATTTTTTAGCAGTATACATATTGGGATATTTAAAAGTATAAATTACAGCATATTTACTGCATATTTATTTTTTTAGTGACATCCAACTGAAACATATTTTGCTGCATGTATGATCCTGTGCAAAATATGACCTTATTTGTAATGTCCACGACCAACCGTAAAAAAAGATGAGTGAAGTTCCCAGCATCTTAGACTGAGGCTTACTTTTAGCACATTTGAAGTGTAAAGGAAACATTCAATGTAAAGGAAAATGGCAAGAAACAAATCAAAGGATGAATCCATTCAGCTGCCTCGGAGATAGGTAACAAAAGCTTTCCACAAGCTTTGGGCTTCTCGAGAGATAAAAGTCTGTCCCGTAGACAGGGCGGACGACTGGTGTTCATTGTGCTACCAGGGGAAGGTGCAGACAGTGGTGTGAAAGGAGCCATCAAGGTTGAATGGATGAGAAAAGGGGATCTTTGGGAGCAAATGAAAAGGGCTTGGATCAAGAATGCCATCGGTCTCAATAGGCTGAAATGACAGCGTATGTACTCTCAACATGTGGGCATCAACAACCGTGTAATCATGATGCCAGGGAGTGGAGAAGAAAAAAAAATGTACCTGTTATTTTAATTGTTTTGAGATCTACAATGCTATAAACACCATTGATTTTTATCATCCTGGCAAAGCATGACTGAAGTATGAATTCTTTTAGATGGTGTACCCTGCCTCTCGCCCGAAGTCAGCTGGGATAGTCTCCAGCATAACCCCACGATTCTAATTCTGTAACTTGGCACACATCCTTAAGCAACTAGGTGGACGGGCAATCGTATGCCGAGCCGTTGGTACCGTGGTGAGTACATGCCGTGACCGTCCTGCAGCTTCCTATAGTTCGCTTAGTTAGTTTTTCGACATTTTGCAAATTTGTATTGGCTTGTACCCTACATTTAGCACCACCAATTTATTAACTAATCATCCACAGATTCTCATTTTCAGGGGCAAGAATAGTTTCCTCAAGAGATACGCTCAAAATAGTGGTTCGTCCCATTTCAATGATCAAAATTGTGCTTGTAAAAATGCTCTCCCACCTACAGGAGAGCTTTGACCATGTTCCGAGGGAGGCAGCGGACATTGAATCCGAGTGGGCGATGTTTCGTGCCTCCATTGTCAATGCAGCTGATCGGTGCTGAGGGTGAGAAGCACTATCATCTGGGAGAGACTCGGAGTAGAACCGCTGCTCCTCCGCATTGAGAGGAGCCAGATGGGGTGGCTCGGGCATCTGGTTAGGATGTCTCCCAGACGCCTCCCTGGGGAGGTGTTCGGGGCACGTCCAGCCGGTAGGAGGCCTCCAGGAAGACCCAGGACACGTTGCGGAGACTACGTCTCTCAGCTGGCCTGGGCACGCCTCGGCATTCACTGGGAAGAGCTGGACGAAGTGGGCGGGGAGAGGGAAGTTTGGGCTTCCCTGCTTAGGTTGCTGCCCCCACGATCCAACCTCGGATAAGTGGAAGAAAATGGATGGATGGAAAATGGAATAACCAAGCTTGCAGGATGAAAAATCACAACCTCACTAGTATGTCCTTTTATCTGGGAAGGTTTGAGGGCGATGGAAATAATTTTTCTTCTGGGTATTTTGAGCACAGGTTTTGGGTGAGAAAAATCCTTGCAGTTGAAATGGGCCTATTTACATTACTGTATAAAAATGGTTGAATTATTAATTACATGAAGGAACGTGTGTACAATAAGCAGGAAGAAGCAGACCTTAAAAATGGAAACTTTCACAAAATTCCTTGTGCTTATAATGAGTAATATGTAGGGCTGTCAAAAATAGCGTGTTAACAGCAACTAATTTATCTGATTAATTACTTAAGATATGTTTACAGTCCTGTAATTTTTGGTTTATAAGCTTTCATTTCATGTTCAATTTTTGTTCATATTTCAAATAGTTTTGATTTCAAGTAATGTTTAATTGCTACATTAATATTTTAATTATATATATTAATTAATATTTTAATTAATATTACAAGATGTTTAGATAGGTTTGTAAATATTTAAGCCTGGGCATGGTCTGCTCTTCTACAGCCCTTCTAGATTGCTGACGTGATGTTTGTAGGAATAATTTGCAGTGTTTTTGTCACATGACATATGAAGACGCAGGTTTGGCCAACTCTGTTGACTCTAACCCACTCCGTGCAAGTGACCATTATATGGAAAATGGATGCATTTGTCTCAAAGACAATTTTAGGCCACACATGACCTCACAAACGGCTGAATAGTGAACTTTAATCAGTAGCGGTGATTCACTACTTCTGTCTCCCCTCGGCCATCCCTCCGTCTCCAGACGCCAGGTGGTGTCACGGCTGTCTGGCGGAATGCAAATTGGTCCCCAACAATGCTTCAACTCTTACAGTTCCCCCATTTGTCACAGGATTTGTTCATTACCCACAGCCCAAAATTAGTGTCGCAACAAGACATCCTGGCTGTGTGATGAATCCACCTGCTGCCTGCTTCGTCATCCCTTTGCCTCCTCCTTTGCGCTTCAATGTCCTTCAAATCTTTTTACCTGTTTGTTAGTTTTCTGAACAACATTTCAGCTAACACGGCTATGTCATATTACCCTTCCAGATGGCAAACTAATATTGCAGAAGATAGCAAGGGGTTCCAACTCATCATAATAAGAGGGAGCCAATAGCGTCAACTGTCATTGAGTTCTAACCTTGCAACACAACATGGCATCTTCGCCAAAGAGCGCTGGTGTTTGATGCTCTGGTAACCTTGTCGTGAGGAAAACAAAGTGACGTGTTGATAGATGGAAGACACTAAATGGTTTCATGCATGTTGTGTGTTGTCGGTGACTGGAAGGAGAGGTCAGGCACAATAATTACATGCCACCTCATCAGAGGAGGCATTATTATTCCCATGCAAGAACTATCATCATGACAGGATCGGGATCGCCCCATATCTCAATTGAATTGAGAAAATAAATGCAAATGTAGTGCTTTATTTCAGCACATTGTCATCAGAGTACAAGAAGGATTGCAGTGTGAGCATAATACTCTAATAGATTCTTGTGTGTGACTGGAGTTCAATGTCATCACGTTGTTGAGTGATGTAAGCTGTGTGAGGAAAAACCCAGCAGAGGAGAGAAAGGACAAAAAGACAAACAGTCTCCTCAAAAAGCAGTTTTAAAAATCAACCTTTCAACAGTCAAATCACATTTTATTTCCTGTCACCTCTGACATGGACTAATGGTAAAAGCCCGGCCAGTCCACACCGTAATGAATGCGCAGCCGGCGTGCGGACGTGGCAGAAGGGCAGCCGCCACGCCCGACAGTTGGAGAAGACAACACCATAGTCGCCACTTTCATTTCCCCTTCCCCACCACCCCCACTGTGGTAATGGTTTCTCTGACCTCTGTCTCCCCATTACTGTACGCTTCACCCAACATCAGCCATCAGACGACATTACTCATCAACACACATCCAACGTCACCGACACACAGGAACCGCCTCCGCCGCCTGACGCTCGCCACATCCTCTGGTGACAGGTGGCGTCTGTAGGATCGTAAAGATAAACATGACTGTGCTTAGAATGGCGTCGATGACCCTGGCGATGACCTTTACTGCCGTCTTTGCGGAAAACATTCCGTAAAAGCACGATAGAGAGAGATTGACTGTATGACTAGAGCAGTCAGGTGTGCAGCAACCTGTTTGATAAGTTTGTTTACACATTTAGTTGTATGTACTGTATGCGTTTGAGTCACGTTCTCTTCCACTAACGAATGAAAACTTTTTAAATAGAACTGAGTAGTAGTAACTGACTTTAATGTGGAACAATCTGCGGTGATTCCGTCCTGTGTTATGTTGTTTATGTAATATATTTTCTATATTTAAGATAACAGGTGCTGTGAATGGAATTGTTCTGCGATTACAAATCATGACAACTGTCCCGGGATGTTTATGCAGCAAATCCTGATGAGGATACAGTTAAGCTTTTACTAAGTACTGTAAACCAGTGTGGCTCAAATATCTCATCACAAAAATGTTTTTCAGAACAAAATCAATTCCATAATCCTGCATTTAAATATTCATATCTAGTACTAATGCAAGCAATGATAAGTGCCACATTGGTTGGTTGACGACACTGTTACAATGAATTGAGCTATTTCATATGAATTGATTGCCTTTTGACTGTTTACAAATCATTTCGAGTTGCTGCTTGTTTTGACCGCATGCTTGACATAAAAAAACTAGCTGAGACTGAATCAGAATCGCCGCTCCTGCAAAGCAGTGCACTGCATTTGGCTTTATTTGTGTCAAGATGTGATTGATCAGCAGTACATTTCACACAATTGTAAAAATTCCCAACCATTACTTTGCCCAACCGAATTCAGAATAAAGGAATTCTGTTTCGTAATCCGTGTAATTTATCATAACTAACCTTGCATATAAGTCGGGAACTGTCCCTCTGGATTGGCAGACCAGGGTGGTGGACCCCTCTTAAGAAGGGTGACCGGAGGGTGTGTTCCAAGTATCAGGGATCACACTTTTCAGGCTCCTTAGGAAAGTCTTTTCCAGGGTGCTGGAGAAAAGGGTCCAATGGTTGAACCGCGGTTACAGAAGGCGCAATATGGACCAGCTCTACACTCTTGCAAGGGTACTGGAGGGTTCATGTGAGTTTGGGTTCGTGTTCTTTGGGAAAAGGCATTCGACCATGTCCCTGTGGGGGGTGCTCCGGGAGTACAGGATTTGTGGCCTGCTTCTACGGGCCATTCGGTCCTTGTACAACCGGAGCAGGAGCCTGGTTTCATTGTTAACAGTAGGTCAAGCCTTTTTCCGGTGAACCTTTGTCACCGATTCTGTTCATAACTTTTCTGGACAGAATTTCTAGGCGGAGGCAAGGCGTCGAGAGGGTCCTTTTTGGGGCCTTAGGATCTCTTCTTTGCTATTTGCAGATAATGTGGTCCTCATGGCCTCGTCAGGTTGTGACCTCCAGCGTTCACTGGGGTGGTTTTTAGTGTAAAGCTTCTGGGATGAGACTCAGCACCTCCAAATCCGAGGCCATGGTTCTCAGCCGGGAAAGGGTGGCTTTCACCCTCCGGGTTGGGACATCGGGAACAGGGGGCGGAGGAGGTGTAAATTCTCACTACCTGACATTATCTGTTATGACTATAGTTGGGAAAAATCTACCACAATGTACAAACAAATCCAAGATCTTTTTGACAACAAATGACAATGTCATCGTTTATCACCCTTCAGACAAAATCTTTGATTCTGTTTTCTTCGTTTTTGTTTAAAGGTATGTTTTCTCCTTTCAAAATAAGGAAATAAGTCTTTGACAAACAAGTTCACTACCAGTTTGTAACATGTATATTATTCCCTGCCATGCTGGTAGGTTACTTTTTTTATTACACACCGACAGGGAAGAAAACCCACATTCCACAACTTGTTTGTCAGTGTGACAGTTGTCAGCATTACCAACACACTTAGCCTGCAGTAAACGCAGCAATTACCTCCAGACTCAATTAATGAGCTTTATGAAAATATTATTATTACTGTTACAGAGGCTTATCAGACCTTGCCAGACTCCTCTCTTTCATCCCCCTTTTTAGCAGACACCGAGTCAATAATTTTGTTAAGCTTTACAACGTTTTAAGTGTGTTTGCGTGTGTGTGTGTTGTGTGCGTGGGTGTGTTTGTGTGTTTGCCTGTGTAGACATGGGGGGATTAAAAGTAAGCCAAACAAAATTGTACTATTTGACGAAATTTTCTGACTGAACATTGAAATCATTATTTAAACACAGAATTTGAGGCCAAGTAGCTCTATAGTGCAGTTTCATAATGTTGTAGTATCTTCCTACACTTAATGTAGCTTTCGCTTATACACCTTTTGACCTCAACGTACCCTAAAACAAACCTTGACAGTTTCTCAAAGTATGAGTTCCAATATAATAGTGTATCATAGTTAGGGCAGAGTGTTACAATTGGATAAGATGTTGATATTAGGGATGAGCCAGATATTTGTTTAAGACCAGTATTATTCCGGATAATGGATTTTTGTCGAGTGCGAGCATAAAACAACTTCAGTTTGTCATTATTGTTATGTATTATTATGTATTCATTCTTACGCCCCTCTCTAGACGGACTTACTACAGCCAGAGCCTTTGACTCTTTCACACACAGACACAATTTAGACAGAGACTCTCTGCTTGCTTGGCTTGACACCATCTCACATTTTGGCTCCATTTTGGTTTGTATGATATGTAAAGCTAGTCTGTGAACTTGTTTCGTAACGTACGCGGTCCATTTGACGAGACGGAGCTATAAAAGGCTCGTGTTGCGTCGGTCACTGCACACAGAATATTGTGTTATATGTTTTTACCTTTTTACTATCTTTAGTAATTAGCAGTTGAACATAGATATGTTTTAGGAAAATACCAGTTCCCCACTAAAAAAGGGAGAAAACAAGCTTCCTTTGAAAAGATACCTTTCAAGTATAACTTTCACTTTCACACAAATTTAGCCATATATATTTAACCAAAATATCTAAACATACTATACCACGCCGCAAACACTAAAAAGGGTTGTTTTACATCAGAATAACAATTTATTTACAAATATAACACCATGAACTATTTACAATTTTTACATTTGGAACTGAACTGTGTCTGCAGGCGTGTGTATGCATGTGTGCATGCGTTAAAATCTCCCAACAATGCGATTGCGTAACCTTCGGCACGCTACTCTCGTCCACCCTCTTCCACTGCCTCCTTGTTGTTGATTTAGTGTTTTTACAAGCACGGGATCTCTGCCGAGCTCCTATCATATGCACTTCTGCCACCTTGTGGCCGTTTTTATGGCTTAATGACGGGGTGGCGACGGATCGAGGACGTCAATGTTTTTGGTGTTTTCCGATTTTCCCACTCTGGCAGCTGTTTCAGGGCATCCGAAACACAGTTTCCGTGTGGATGAAATGCTAAATTGATAAAGTACTCTGTTTTGACCTGAAAACTTTTCCATTTGGACAGCACTTTAGTTTTTCGGCCTGATTACTGCTGTTTATGGCCAGCACGCTACCGAGTTCTGCTGCCAACCCCAATTCAAATTTGTTTTTATTCACCACCTTTCATCATGCTACTTGTCTAGTATAGTTTTGCCAGTTTTCTATATTTCGTACTCAGATTTATGGTTGTGGATCGAGTGTCAATGTCTGCTTCTGAAGACCATGAGCCTCCTTCTTCAACCACAAGTTATGCTGCTCGCGGAAACAGGCCCTATACAGAAATGTTAAAAGTCTGTGAAAGAGTGGTGGTGACAGAACTCAAAGCCCAGTTAAAGGTCCCGCTTTGACAGGACGAGTCCTCGCCTCGGGCCTTCTTACTTCTACATCCAATTCTCTCTGGCCGTCCCTCTCAACCTTTCGCTTTTCCTTTTCCTCCATCTCAGTCTCTTTAGATATTTGAGGCACACACTGACAGAATTTCAAGGCTTCTTATTTATTCATCAATCCATCACAATTTCCCTCTGCACCTATAGTCCACAGAAGTCTAAGGTCTCCCTAAAAATACTTTCTTGGCTTAAAACTGAATTTCCATAATACATTTATTTAGAACAATGGTTACAATAACAATATGCGTTTTTTTTGACTGTGTATAATGGCTTTTGTTTCATGCTTTAAAAACAAAAATAAGCCATTGCTTTTTGTCACTTAGCCAGAGGCTTAAACTTACTGGACTGGTCGGGATGAGGTGGGAATCATAATGCTCAAAAGGTCACACACTCACGCCGGAAACAAACAGTAAAACGTTTAAGTATTCTTATCCAAACCATCACTGGTGAGAGAGCTTTTTGTATGATTTTTTTCAAAATTATCATGTGAGCACGTTAAAAAGTTGGAACATTTTGCATTTTAACTAGATGCTCACCATCATCTGTGCACCTAAAAAACTAAGGTCAACATTTACACTGTCAGAATTTTGGAAATCTTACTAGTTGGCTGCAGCTAGCAGAGGCAATGTTGATTCCAATAAGAGTTCAGGAAACAGGAGTTCAAAACACTTAGAGAGATTCTCTCACCACATAAAAACAGTATTTAAATTGTTTTAATCAATGGATGAATCCATCATCAATGGGGTGGTAGTGGGAAAATCTGGAAACGCCGGCTCGTTGTTGCCGTGTAGACGGGCATTACGAAAACGGTGACGTCACCGCCTCACCGCTGCCGTCACGTGACCAGAAGTGAGCTTTGACGACAAGCCAACATAATATCTGAATTTTTTGACAAACATGACTCACCTCAGTCGACATTCCGATATTTTGTTGTCATATTTCCACTTCTCGTAAGTCTCGGAAAGCGGAGGAAGACGGACTTTATGTGCATGCGCTCTTTCTTCTTCTGTGGTTTGGTGTGTCACGTGGTTCAGATTTTGATGCACTTAATTGTGGTGCATGTAATTACAACTAAAACTTAAACTACTGAAGAATGAAGTGACGTGTATATATATTTCATGTGTTTACATTTGTGCTTTCCAATTATAAATCAATTAACCAAATTGCGTGATGGTGGAAAATGGATGAAAGTATGTAGGAATAAATATATACCAGAGGTTTTATGGAGACATGATACTTAGAATGAGCAACGGCTTGCAGTAGATGTCCCACCCCCCACCGACCGCCTTGTGGTAAATGGTTTGTGACGGGTATTGAGTGATGCATTCTGGGACAGCCAACAACGGCGTGTTCTGCACAGTGATTCTTGCTGCACAGCAACACGTGCTTACACATCACAAAAGACAAAGGAGGAAAATATTCCAAAGTTTCTGTCTTTTACACTTTATGTATGAAACAGCGTTGGTTTGATGGAAAGTTATTGCCTAACGTTTTATTTTCAGAAACGGACTCCTTGCTATATTTTTTACAAAGGTGCCAGTTTCTCGGGAATCGTGTTCTTTGTGGCTTTGGATGCTGTTTGACTCCCGCGACCTCGCTTATATACAATTGGGGCTATCAGTTATTTCTGGCAGGCCTTTGACAACTGTTTTCATCTTCATGTTCTCATATTGATGAGTTAATGTGCTCTTTTTAGCTTTTCATCTGAGCCCGCTGCATGGCAAGGTGAATCTCCCCCAGGCTTTAATGGCCTGCTGTACACCACAGAGTCAATCCCGGCCCAGACTGATAGATAAATCACGGACAGGGAGCGATAGAGATAGTGATGAAGCTGGGCTAAATGCTGCAGGTGTACTTGTCCTGATCCATTTTTCTCCTATATCTGCTTGTGTAAAAATTCTGTAAAAAAAGTGAACAATACTCCTTAACTTTCCCACATGCTATCAGAAGGAAAGATAAACAGATACATGCAGAGAGATCGAATTTTGACATGATGGTGCCTCCATTTGGCTGAAAATTTGACTCCAACATCTTAATTTCCTTTCCCAGTGGCTTTAAGACCCCCGTCATAGGCGTGACTAAATTAATCTACCTCTTTGGAAGTGTCGGTCAACCCATTGTGGTACTGATTCAGTGTAATGCGGCTATCCTCATCTGCTGAATAATTTGATGGACGTGTTGGAAGAGAATGAAAATAGGGACAATCCACAGACCTGCATATTTGTATTGTCGGGATTTCCAACAAGTTGAGTTTTTCGTCCCAGTTTTTCAGCTACTAATTGATCCTAAAGTGTTTAATGCAGATTCAGCAAATTTTGATAGTACACAATGCTTTGAACAGGATCTACAAACACTACAACAGAAGAGAATACAGACATATATTTGGATATTTTGCAACGCTTTGATCAGTTAAAGTAATATTTTGAGTAAGCACTAAAATGTTAACAAAATGTTAACGCAATAAATGTGTAAATTATACATGTTATGCACTGAGTGACATGTTTTTGGCAGCAGTACAACAGTAGGCTAATCATTTTAAGTCACCTGTACTAGCTTTAATGTGTATAATTGCATTGCACAGCTCAAAGACTAGGTGATTAAACAATTTAACCATGCGCAACTATGTCTGAAATATGCCCATTTTAGCTGTATTTTATGAACAGAAAGATAAATGACAGGACAGGATTATATATATTTGTGTATTAACAGCTCCAAACTAACTGAAAAGTGAAATCAAGATACCATGCACACACGTCTGAAACACAAGTCCTTGTAATAGTAGCAGAACATATGAATCGCACATCAGTCATAATCAATGAGGGGTTGCGTTCAAAGGAGCCATGTAATTTATGTTTGAATGCATTTTCTGGCACACTTAAACCTTCAGTTAATTTGGACCACACATGCACGCATAATAAAGATGGTGTTTTAATGTTCAAAGTTCAGATTGTCAGCAAATGAGGGATGTGTTTGCAAGTTGACATATGGTGTTGGAATTGCACTGCTGTTGATGTGTTCAGGCCAGTATAAAGTGCGCGAATAAAGACAACAGAGTGTCTTTGTGATTCCGTGGGAACACTATATATTAAACATATACAAATATGATTTAAAAAAATCCAAAACGTATATTTTTTGTTATAATTGAACACAAATTAGCACGAGTTACAATCTCGGTTCGGTCCGGAAATCTACATGTAGTAAATGTCTTGATAAGATTTGACGGAGAGAGTTTTACATTTATGTGCCTTGTAAGTATTACATAATAAAAACTATATATTTCTATATATTTTGGACATCATTGTGTGGTCTCTTACATAATACCACTGAGAGCATCCAGCAGATATTGTACAATATATTGAAAGCTGCTGACAAGCAAGAAGTTCCCCACAAACGAACAAAATAAACAGACAAACCCACTTTGATAAAAACATAACCTCTGTGGCCGAAGATAATAAAGTCAATAGTAGTGGTGTTATTACTCTCCATGTAAACAAAAGCAGTGATGTGCTGGAACACTAAGTAAACACCAGATGTTGTTCTGTTCGTGATGTGATAGACACAATGACCTCTTGACAGCGTCAGTCTGCACACAGATCACTCAAATGCGTCATTGTTTTTGTGTTGATTCTCTTTTTTATGACAATTCAGTAGGGTTTTACACCCAGAGTAATAACATAATGTGCCTTTTAAAAATATTATTTTATTTAGGAAAGCCTTCCCAAAGTAGTTCCACAGTCTGTTTGTATCAGTTCTGTGAAAGCTATTTCTTTTCCTTCGCATTTCATCCCGGTTCTTGGGACCGCATGTGATCGCAGAAGTAGTCAATGATCACACTATTATGAAGGTTTTCAAATAAGAGCAAAGTATTTGGTGACAGCGCTGGACTCCACATCAACAATGAAGATGGACAAAGAACCCGGAAAAAAAGTACACAGCCTATATTGCAGTTACTCTAGAAAGTGAAGGTCAAGTTTGTGTAGAAGTGAGAGTTAAGCTTGTGTGAGTGAGAACAATGCATCTATTGTCTACTTCTTCCAGGATTTTTCCATTATTATTTTTTCTTATGTAACTGTTGCGCAACTCTGATGTTTCACTCGAAGGTCTCCACCATTGTTATTGAGACCTAGTACACCAACAGTGGCTATAAACGCCTTGGCGCCTTGGCAAACGCCTTGAAAGATATAGTAAAAATACATGCATCTTGTCAAGTCAGTGTGAGCACAGCATTGGTTCCGACGTAACCCGCCCTGCTTCACGCTACCTGCACCAGGGCTCAAACACAGGACCTTCAGAATGGGATATGAGAGCGCTGACCGTTCGGCCAAAAGCCCGGACTGTCGGCTGAGCGTTTTACCGGAAATGAGGTTTTATCAACGTATTGGCTGGCACCCGTTACACCGATACTGATTGTCCGATATCAATCACATGGATTAAGTATATATTGTTTTTAGTATTCATGATGAGTGCTATCGGTCAGGGGTGCCGCATATGGGGTGGAAAGTCAAGACAATTCCAAGGTCCACAAAAAAGAGGTAATTAATATTACAATTAATAATTAATTAAAGGTGGGGCATGATTGTTTTTATGTGGCACAGAATTCCTGGCTGCACCACAGCTATTGGCTATGGTATATCACATGAAAAAAATAACTACAAAATCACCTTAACTTTGGCAAAAACATTACTTCTTTTTTCAAGAGATGGAGGATGACAGAGGATGGAACACCTTCTTTAAGGAGACTTTGGATGTGAGATCTTGTACATTGGTGGAGCTTTAGCAGGACTTCCAAGTGACGCAAGGGTGGGCTCCGAATGAGAGACCAGTCGACGACTCTGGTGTCTTCCACCACTGACAAAGGCTGGTCATCTCAATTATTTTTTGCGTTATTTGCTTGCCCTTATGACTGTCACGCACATGTGGGCGAGTGTTGTGTTTTGGTGCATTAGCTGCCGTTTGACTGATGATCACACCTTAAACCTCAAAAACTCACCGTACTCCGTCAAGTGATTGCTTTTCAAATGCCGTTTTAAATTAAAGTTATTTAACATGCTACCCCCACAATCTATTTTTGATGGCATGTGTTGGCACGTATGTAGATGAGGATGCCAATCACATGCTTTTTACGGAAATTGGCGGATACTGTTCAGTGGCATGATTGATCTCAGCATCCCCAGTCAGCCTTTCATTTTTTCTGCCTTGTGATGCTGCACTGGGTTGATCATGTACACAGAGCGCACACTGTTGCGTTTCTAGAAGAAAGGTCTTCATAGTGTAAAGGCCATATAGTTCCCAACTTTTCATCATTTCCTTTAACACCCTAACATGTAATTGCATGGTAGTATTTTACTAGAGTCCTGCTGCAGAAATGACAGAAATACAGTAATAGCAATATCAAGGCTTTGCATTTCAGGTGTTGGGAATCCTCTATAAGAAAGGCATGTCTTCAAATGCAAACACCTGCACCTAGCTGCTATATGAGGCAGTATTCTCAAGTATATCAGACATTTTACCAGGAATTCAGGCGATGAGCTGTACAACATGTGTTCTCTTTTAAACGTAGAGCTGAGTGAATGCAGCAAAAACCAAACCTACAGCCTGATCTTTGAATTCTATTTTCTGGAAGCAGTGGTATCAGTGTTACTATATTTTTGTGTTTTGTACCATAAAAAGTGCCGTGCCAAGTATGAGACAAGGTATTAGTGGCTTCAAAAGAGTGAAGAAAATGTCAGAGAAATCACAAGAGACTAATGGGCTCCTGCCAACTCCACCTCCACTTGGATGGTGTCTTAATCCTGGAGTGTTTTGGGAGCTAAGCCCCAATGTTGGCTCACAGAGACAATTCTCTCAGGCTTGATCTCATCAGTTTTTTCAGTGATGGCTCCCCATCCAATGTTCTCCCCCATTGTTGTGCTGTGACTTGTGTCAACTCCCAATTTATCGCACTGTGAGTGGGCAGTTTTTTATCATGAAAGTGTTCTCTTTGCCTCCTTCGCTCCCTTTCCTGCTCTTTGCTCCCACTCAGCCTTTTTTCTCCTCTCTGTTGTGCTCTGCTTGTCGCGACTCAAGTCTCATGGCAAAATCACAGCTTTGACGCAGTTGCAGTCACAATTCACAATAGTGATTATCTCCCTCAGCATTTACAATGTGCTGGACTTTATGTCTGGCAGCAGTTAGAACTCAATTCTCATCTTGACAGATCAGACAGGTAGGCAATTTTTTGGGATAAAAGTTAAACGTGTTTTAGGTGAGAAACTTGTTTCCACTTTAACAAGCAAACAAAGCACCTGTCTTCCCATTCCCTTCAATAAAAGGTAGTGTGGAGTTGTCATTATTATCATTTCTGTAGCACCATTTCCATTAGCTGCTACAGTGTGGTTGGTGCCTTTCTGATTTGGGTAGAGGCTCAAACGCGGTCTCCAGTGCACGGTGCTCCTGGTGTTCTGTAAATAGTGTGACATCAGGACACCATGCTTTTGTTGTCCTCCCATCCTGTAGTGTCCCCATAGTTGTAGGTCTTGGCTTGACACGGTCTGCAGTTGAGTGAAAAAACTCCCTCATTCGTTATTGGCGGGGGACAGCAAAGTAAAAACGCTTATTAGCAGCAAAACCACTTTGAAAATGTCATGGATTATAGTCGCTAACATGTGTGGCAATCAGAGTCAGCCAAATCCCTCCACAATGCGCCCGGAAACACACCATTTCCACCCACCAAACAAGATAAAATGACAAGCACTCCAAACCATGAATATTCATAACTCTCTGGTTATGGCCATTTGTATAATCAGTCAAGATGGGGTTGGATATGGATATGCGTTAATTATCAAGAGCGGTTTAAAATGCACTCGTCTTTACTGTGATGGAAGTGAATTACTGGTATATGTATACTATATGTGTAGTTGAGAGAGGGATTGGGGGATAAGATGTGGATGGATTACACAAGGGGACGTGATGCATTCTTCTCGGTTAACCCAATGGATTTGGCGACTGGTACGCCTACTGTTTTTGCTGCTTCCAGGACTTGACTGGACGAAATATGGAGCCAAGCTCAACTGGGCTGCTGGGCCTGAGAGAGACCTGCATAACTGAAGATAGAGGAAAACATGTGCCTAATCCTTCCCTGGGTATGGCCCTCTTAACCCCTCCATTGTGTAGGAGGCTTCAGCATTTCCTTTTGAACACTGGATTCTCAGTGCTAGAATGCCAGGTCCACTGTTTGGGGAGGTGAGGAGGATTCCGGAATGTTGTTTTTTCATCGGAATGAGTAAATTTTATTTGGTAAACCACAATAACACAGTGGGTAAGCTATACAACTACATACAACTACAGCTCACAACCACATCTTTATTATGCATGTATGTGTGGTCTAAGTAAACAGAAAGACAACATAAAAGAGTAAGTGGATATTCTTATCGCTGACTATTCGAATTTTTCCTGCGGAAGCGCATTTTACTCAAAAATCCTAGAAGATACATTTACACTTAAAACACTGGATTGAACTTTAGAAATTATGTGGTGTCTTTGAACACAAGCCTTCACGGTTCATGAAGTCTTATTCAAATGTTCTTATACGATTAAAGAGACTACATTAATTTTGACATGTGTGGTATCTTTTAGCATGATTTCAATTTCCAGTTCATTTGAAG